>VZTH01016965.1:212873-423543 GCA_013397815.1 Aleadryas rufinucha
ACTGCCTCCAAGCAGTGCCTGGAGGGATGGGAAGCCCTTTGGTCACACCGTCAGTTGGGACTGCGCTTAGACCTGTGGGCTTTTACCTGCCAGGAGCCTCACAGGGGGACGCACAGAGATACCGCTGATAGCATCACACACAAGTGCTTCCAGAGGCATGTACACCCATAGCCAGAGTTAGTGCACTGTGTGTAAACAACTCTGTGCTCTCATGTGGGCAGTGTGTTTGTGCAGATCTCAGGCGTTCCCATGCCCCAGCACGGGATGGGGACTGCAACTCCAGTGGCACATGGAGCAAACAGACATGACGGAAGGCACACTGAGGTGCACAGGGGCACAGAGAGCCACTTACGAAAGCAGAGCCTCTCTCACACGCGTACACAGAGTCGCCAGAACAAACAGCACTGCACATCTCTGCATGTGGGGTCCGGGCTCTGACATGGGGGCATTTGCAGTGTTTGATGTCCCTGAAGGCAGATATGCTACAGGGGAGGCACATTTAGCCAGGGCATTCATGAAGATGTGCAAAGCCGTGCTGTTGCACATGGTAAGTTACAGGATTAACTTGAGACGTGGCCCTATGCCATACAAAACTGTTCAAGCAGGGAGTCTTCCTGTGTATCGTATAGCAGAAATCCATTCCTGAGACTTGGTCTTGCTATAGGTGACAGACTTGAGGGCGACAAATTTAAGTTGTTTGGAGTTTTTATCTTCCTTGAGAAAACGTCAGGGTTTGGGGCGAACACTTGAAAGCTGCCAACTTTCAGTGCACACCAGTTGACCATAATTCTGTTATTCTGTTGTGGGAATGGCTGCTGGCTGTGCATCCTCTCGGACACTGCTGCTACAGCCGTGTCGACAGGCAACCTGGAGAGGGGGCAGGGAAGGCAGGGAAGAGGGGAAACAGCCCCAAACCTGACTTCCCCTTCACTCAGATCGTTCTGATGATCAGGCTGGCCCATGTCGCCAGGCCTGGCACACTGGGGATGCACGCAGGTGGGAGGGGCACACAGGAAGGGAAGAGTCTGGCACGCTGCGTGCCCAGCTGGATGGTGAGCTAAGGGAGGGCACAGAACTACTTTCACTGCTTCTGTCTCCTCAGGTGTTTCGTTTTATGGAGCTTCGGGCCAGGGCCAGCCCAGCTCCCCTTTTTCCTGCTGGCGATGCTGCTGGTCCCGTCGTGGAGAGACCCTGGGCAGCCCCGCAGAGCCTGAGTTCCGAGGCGGCAGTGGCGACGGCCCCCCTGTGCTCCCCGGCTGACTACTATGGCCGTGTACTGCTATGCGCTCAATAGCTTGGTGATGATGAATAGCAACAGCGAGGTGACAAGCGGCAGGAGCAAGACGCCGCCTCCTCCCGGACAAGTGCTGCCCAGGGGTCCGGAGACACCCGGCAGCTGCCGCTCGCTCCCTGTCTTCAGCCCGGCCCCGGTGCCGCCCCGCTCCCCGCGCTGTGGCCCCGCTTTCCTCTTCCCACCACTCGAGGAGCCCCTTCGGCAGCCAGGCAGCCCCGGGGGGCGGCGGGGCAGCCGAGGCGAAGAGGGACAGCCGGGACCCCCCATGGCGCGGCAGCTTCAACGGGAGCTGCACAATGTGCAGGTGAACCAGAAAGTGGGGCTCTTCGAGGCACACATCCAGGCACACAGCTCTGCTGCCCAGCCACCCCGGAGCCCCCGGCTAGCCCGGCCCCGTCCGGCCAGCCCCATAGCACCAGCGGTGGCACTTGGAACTAGACCCCGGCCTCCAGCCCACGAGGAAAGCGAGGCCCCTGATGCTGGTGGGGTACAGGTTTGTCTGAGCACTGCAGAGCCCTCCAGGAACCCGGTGATGATGGTGGTCCCAGCTGTGGAGCAAGCAGAGAGCAGCAGCCCCCTGGAGCAGTCAGGGCTTGCACCACGGCAAGAGGAGGTGGTGGTGGCCCCCACAGGACTTAAGAGCCAGCACCCAGCCATCGGCGGAAGCATCCCTGCCGTCATCGTCACGGACCTGGGGGGCCCGGAGGAGGAGGCGGGCGCCGTGCCCCCTGGCAGCCTGCCCGTCCGGAAGCTCTCATCATCCTCAGCGTCTTCCACTGGCTTCTCCTCGTCCTGGGAGGAGTCCGAGGAGGACATCTCCAGTGACCCCGAGCGCACCCTGGATCAGACCCCGGCCTTCCTGCAGACCCTGGACCAGCAGAAGCCCCGAGTGGTGAGTCTTGCACCAGCCCTGGGGAGATGGGGTAAGGGGTGGTGGCATCCCTACTCCGAGGCACAGCTGTGGCAGGAGGGCAGAGGTCTGGTGCTGCAGAGTTCTGCACAGAAACTTTACATTTGCTCAGTGGTGCTTGCTTTCCCTCACATGAAAAGCTTTCAGATTTGGGAGAGGGGTTCCTAGTTGGAAAATCCTCTCACGGGAGTAGTGGTACCTGTTTCATTGTGCGCAGTCCTTGCAGAGCTTCCCTGGTGTTGCAAAGCCGCCTGCCACCATGCTTAAAATACATCCATGGACTGCAGCCTTCTGCTGACATGTGGTTACGAGCTTCAGTTTTATCTCAGCACAGCTTCCCTGGGTGCTGGAGGTTTCCCATGGTTTACATGAGCCTGAGGGAGAATTTATTTCCTCCCTGCAGTTGAAACTGTGTGGGCCAACTGTCTGTTCAGGTTTACACCAATGCCCATCACCGCAGTGTCTCAGCGTCTTTCACAGAGAAGCAAAATTCTCTAGAATTTCTGGTAATTCCCCTTTTGAATAAAAGTTCTTGCTTGTGGGGTATCTTATATTTTAGGTAAGCGTTTTTCTATTAGGTATTTATATTAAGTTCATTTGTTTCAGGATCTTTGTTGTGGAGCTGGTTGTGAGGCTTCAGGCGAGAGAAAGCGTCGGTGTTGTGTTACCCTTAGAGAAGAAAGGTCTCCTCAGAGAGGAGAGCTCTGAGGTGCTCTCCAAAGGCATGAGACAGTCATGGGATTTGTTGTGTCACTAGGGGAGTTCATTCCATGTCTAAGTGCATCACGCAAAGCGTGCTTTGCTCTGAGCTGTCACACCAGTTATCCAGAGGGCTTTGAACCACGTTAACCCAGGGCAGGGCATCTATCACGAGGTTCTCCAACCAGAACATGGTCTCTCCTATCATTGAGCTCCGAGACATTACACTGATGTGAGCCCAGCACTGGAGCCTCCCACTGACAAACCCAGAAACATGCAGGACAGCCCAGTGGCTCCTTAATTTAAAGAGTTTGATAAAGGCCCATCAATTTTCAGTGATGTGTTTCACTATGTTTAACTTCCTGTAGACACATGGTGGTGAAACTCTTGCTAAACAGAATGACATGAGGAAAACTAGTTCAGGGAAACACCTAAGTGAAGGCATCAAACTTGGAAGAACTGAGACTGGTTTGTAAAACACCCAGCAGGCTAAAATATGTATCTTTTCTTTTGTACTCCTTTTGTCCTATTCCAAGAATCCAGACTCAGTTCTGCTCAGGATGGAGCAGCAGCTGAGTAAAAGCAGTTAATGAAGTTACGAGTCTGTAGTTCATCGTGTTTGCAGACAGTTTTGTGTTTTGGGGCTCTCAACTGATGAATCAGCTTGTTCCCTTTGGGAGCTGCTACAATCCCTCTGCTGATTAAATTCTGCTGGTTTTATGTGCATGAGCTGTAGTAATCTCTGCTCCATTCTCTGTGCTAATGACTGTTCCTGGTGCCAGATCCCACTGATTTGCTGCTGAAAACAGTTCATTGATGGGCAAAAGCATGCCTGATGCTCCTGTGGAAAGCTTCCTGGAGCCTCAAGCTGACTTTGCACAACCTCCCGTGGCCTCCAGTGAGCTCAGCCAGGCTGATGGCTCGGCAGTGAACAGGCAAGGCTCATTTGTATTGCTAAAAGGTCTGGATGAGAGCAAGCTCAGATCACGTCTAAGATCAGAGCAGCTGCTGGGCTCCATGGGACTACTCAGGCTAAATGAGAGGAAGATCTGGTCCAAAATGTGTCAGGCAGCCTGAGGAGGTGCACTTCATTTTGTGTTTCAGTGCTGGAGTCTCAGCAGGAGCAGCAAGGCAAGCACTAATTTACAGTGGTACTTTCCACTGGGCTCCACAGGTCCCACGCAGGGCTGATCACTGACTTTGGCAGGTTATAGTCAGCTTCTCAGCAGGACCAGTAAATGCCCAGTAATTCAAAATTGATTCATGTAAATAACACCCAGCTTTGTGTACTGGTTGGCAATATATTGTAAATCCATAATGATAGCAGAAGGCAGCTACTGAAGGAGTGTCAGGTTGCACACTCATTTGTTTTCATGAACTCACTATTTCCTTTTAACAACGCACACGGTCTGGAAATGAGTTGTGTAATGAGGGAGAATGTGTGAGAAGCTCTCTCCACAACTCGTGCTTTTAGTCAAATCCTGGGAGACCTCGGCTGAGAGAAACCAACAAGGTGCCTCTGGGTGCCTCTGGGTTGAGTAGGTAAACCCGGGGCACGCAGAGAGCCCTACCTGTCTGCACTGGGTGCTGCTGGCACAGGGAGCACCTGTTGTACCTGGAGCAGAGGTAATGATGAGCGGCAGGAAAGCAGTTCTTGCTGCAGATACAGCCTGTGCTGCACATCTCACATAGCATGTTTACAGATTTGATAAACAGCAGGCCTGCTCCTGCCCTTCCTTTTTGGAGGCCGTCTGGCTTAGCAAATCTGTTAGGGATGTCCGGCTGTCTATTGTAGTTCCTCCTGACATCCCGGGGAAACAGGCAGATCCCTCCGGCTGGCATGGACTCGTCCTCCGTTTGTACTGCAGGTAGGAAACTTTGTTTGTGTTCAGGCCTGAAAATTGGCCGGTTAAGAAAATGATGTTGCCAAGTGAAAGGGAGGGAGGTGACCAGATTTTTGGACACCGTGACCTGGAGCAGGTCTGTGACTGAAACAGGCTCTGCCTCTGTTTGTTGAAACAGTTTCCTCAGTGCTTTCCCTGTCCCTGGAGTGCCCTGGTGCTCAGTGGGCTGCACAGCTCCGGGGAACAGTGACCCTGCCATGGTGGTTGCAGACTTGTGAAGTGCAGTGACAGTAAGAGCGACGTGACGTTTTGCTGTTGTCTCATTGTGCAAATCCACTTAAAGTCTGAGTAAACTTCCACGTAAGGGCTTTTGCAGCTGTGGCTTTCCCCAGGCTGTGGGCTGCTGCTGGAGAAACCCCACGCTTGTTTATTGATGCTTGCAAGGTTTCAGAGACACTCGAGCGATTACACTTCTTGGGCTGTGTGGGAGGGACGGGCTGTCCAGGCAGCGTGTTGGGATGGGGACACTGTGGTTTGGAAATGCCGCAGGGGAGCACTCTCTGCACACCCCCTGTGACCAACACAGGCACTTAGGGGAGGGAACTGATGCCTCTGTTCACCAACCACCTGAGGCAGGAGGATGCAGCGACTGCTGGAAGGCACCTGCCTCCATCGCTCTCTCATGATGAGGGGGAGAATTTCTCCCTTCCTGGCTGATCGCACTGGTTGGGTTTGTAGGGGAGTGAGAAGATGCTCCTTTGTCCCAGGTTCTGAGTGGCACAGGTAGCCTGAAATGGCAGCCCAGCCTCCTGAGGAGATTTCACACCTAAAATAAGATACATTCTAGCTGTGACTCCTGCTGACTTCTTGACTGGAAAAATAGCAGTGTATGGGTTTTGCTGTTTTGATGGGGGACTGTGTTAGCTCTTCCCAAGGGAGAGCTGATAACCAGGGTGTACTCTGCAGCAGGAGACTTCTCCCACTCTTGGAAACTGGCTGCACCCCTTAAGCAAAAGATACTCCAAAGCTGGTCATTAGTGAGTCCTTGTCATTGACCTAAATTCCCTAGTTTGTCAACTCTTCATCAACTAGAAGCAAAGCAACAGACAAGTAGGGGGAAAGGCAGAAATCGTACAAGCAAGCATGTGCTACAGAAAAATGACATGTCCGGGGGGAAGAGAACCCCTTCCTGGAAAAACAGTGCAAGACACTGCAGTGTTCCTCTTCCTGACTTTCCCACAGCCACTGTAGAAACACAGGGATGTACAGCAGAATAGTAATCAAGGGACTTGGTACACTGTGAAACTTCTGCTCCTTTCAGCAGGCCGAGTAGATCTCTCAGAATGAGAGACTTCCATTAACCTGTGCGAAATGGCAAGAACTTTTGGAAAAAACTAATGGCAGTGCTGATGACAGGCATTCTTTTAATTGATTTGTTTGTTTGACTCACAATGGCTGTTTAATGCAGTCCTGAAAGGAGCCAAGTTTAGATAGGGTTAGTGCCAGCCAAGGGCCTCTGGGACCTTTGCTGATTTCTCTTTGAGATGTTCCAAGGCATAAGCTGACAACAGGAGTCTTGAGTTGTTCCTATAGAAATCAGTCAAATTAAATGTGCTTTCATTCCCTTTCCAAGCTGTCGCTATGATCAGGAAGTCTCCGTGTAACAAAAAACCACAACCACATGGCTGTGGTGATACATGCAAGCCCTGTGAATATATGTCTTTATGCCAACTGTGTTTATGTGTTTTACTCCTTACTCCCACTGTGTTTGTCTTAAAAGCTCCTAAGCTTGTGAGCTTGTGAGTGGTATCTCTGATTTAGTATTAATATAATGTCTGGTGTATTAGGGCCCTGCTGGCTTACTCAGAAGATTGACTGTTCTTTTAGTAATGCACATCATTGACCAGGGAAGGTGCTCAGCGCGTGTGGTAAACTGCCAAAGGATGGAGTCCCCCCGCTGTGGGAAGACTAGGGGGGAGAGGGGAATGAGGTGGACACCTCTGTTTCCCCTTTCAGAACACCATGCTCAGCAGGCCTGACAGCACAGCATGTTCTACCTGCTGGGATGAGATGAGGATGCCCCGGTGCTCAGCAGACTGGGCAGAGCTTCAGGCTCTGTGGATGGAGGCTGTGCACTCCAGGGGCTTCACAAAGCATCACTCCCTATTCCATAGCTTATCCTCTACCTACTCACGTGACCTTCTCAGGGAATAAGCAGCTTTTTTATGGGCTCTCACCCACAGAGGCTAAGTGAAGATGCTGCCATAACCCAGTGAGAGACATATGGTGCTACTTCAAGTCTGTTTTCATCAGCACTTTTAAGCTCGTTGGGAAGCGTTTCTTCTCTGCACTCATTCTCCGTGATTGACAGGGCAGGAATTACATGGCACATAGCAGATCCTTTTCATAGAGGGACTTACTTGCTCGTACAGCTGCTGTCTCTTGCATATTTTGTTTCTCAAAAAAATTTCACACTGAAAGCATCTATAAAAGTGGCAAAATAAAAAAAACCCCACATATTTCTGAGGTGCAGGAAGAACAAACATTAGGCCTATCATCCTTAGGGTTCCCAGCTCTGGAAAGAGATGGATTTCCACCTCTTCTGGTGGCAATTGCAGGATGTCAGGAGCTTGCCTGTTTGGATCCTTCAAGTGGAAAGCTGAATGTCCGCAGAGTGAATTTCACAGATCAGTGGAAACTTCAGAGTTTTGTCTTCACCTTTTTTAGAGGCTTGCAATGACAAAACCCAAACTGTAGTCAGCACCTGTCTTACGTTTTCCATATTATTTCTATAATGTGTTAGGACAGATTTGCATGTGAAGAAAATATTAGTGCAGCACTGAGCTCGCACGTGCCATGCGAGGGCTAAAAGCCACTGCTGAGCTAATGTTTTCTTTACATGTAATTCTGTTCTAGCTCACTACAGAAATAATGGCATCTATGTATGACATTAAATGTTACTTCAGCTAAGATTAGTCTTCTGTAATGGTTAGAAGATTATAATGTTTATACTGGTAGGTAAATTTGTGCAGTAAATCTGACCTGCTTTCTTCCAATGAAGCCCAGCCAAGCTTTCTAAGAAAGATATGTTAATATTTAACAGACAGTCAAAACTAAATGTTAACATTTTCAAATCACTGAGTAACTTTGCAGCCTAATCCCTGTTCTTAAATGTGACTTTTTGGGGAATGTGGGCTTCCACACTTGCTGGGTCACTTGAAATGGCCCTTTTATGGCATTCATCTTGCTTAGCCTTGCTGGGTGTCTCCTCAGGCATCCTAAGGTTCTCCTAAGGTATGTCTCTTTGTTACTCTAATGGGATCTTGACAACTAGCCCAAGACTGTGCTTTAAGACAGAGGAATCTGTTTCTAAAATACTCATGAATGTCTTCTATAAAGTTTATTGGAATTTCGTTCTTATTCCTACACATAAAAACCTGGGTCATGCATAGCCTGCACAATGGCTCCAAGTAGTTCAGGAAGATGATCCAGTCTGAGTTCTGCCAGCCTCAAAAGTGCCTGTGACTGGCTTTTAAATCAGTGTTTAGGCAGCAAAGTTCAACTTGCTCTGCAACAGGATGATCATCCAGCAGTGCCTTTCAGCATGGGTACATTCAGAAGCTTGGGGTCTCCAGCTGCAAGTTTCAGTCTGGGTGTGCGCACTGTGAATGCGCTCGGAACTGGTGGAAGCCTTTGGAAAATGTAGGCTGCAACTCCTCCTTTCCCAGGCATGGTAGGAGTTCAACCCAGAGCTGCTGTCAGGGCTGTGTGCCTGTGGAGATCCTCACTGCCTCAGACAGCCATGGGCCGTGGTTACAGAGCGGTTTCTGACCTTAATTTCTTAGAGATGGGTAATACTGGAGTCAGAAGCTGCTGCAGGCTGCTAAGACCCGTGTTAGACTTTTCCCTCTCTCGGTATTTATTTCAGTCTTTTCATACATTTCAGCCGTGAAAAGAAAGAAGTGATTTCTTTTCTTTTTATAGTAAAGAAAGTTCTTTTCATTAATGACATGGGAAAAGGGACAGCCAGTAGAAGGAATTCAATTATTCTTTCAGATATAAGATTTATTGCTGGTCAAAACACAAGGATTGCTTTTGGAAGGAGAACTAGGGGGTAAAACAACAAGTGCTTAGCACTTAAAACTACTTGTAAGCAATGCAGTGTATTATCTGATCAGTGCTACACAACAGGAACTTCATTAGAATTCTGCACTGTTGTGGTTTTAAGTAATAGTAAAGCATCCCTCATCTCTGTGAAAGACATCGATGTTCTCTGGAGGGACATGCCAACAGACATTTTAATGAGCCTGATTCAAAGGACAGAATCAGATTGTCTCTTCGCATTTGCTTCACACACTTGATTTGCAGAGAGGTCGGCACCTGGGGTTGCTGTGGCGTTGACCTTGCTGAATTCATGTGAGTTTTGCCCAGGGTTTCATCCTTGACTTTAGGTCTTGTACTTGGGATCTTGGACAATAGGGTTCCTGTACTATGCAAAGCAGAGGGAGCTCTCATGGGGCCTGCAGTCTTCACTGTCACAAAACTCCCTTCAGCTGGAATGAGGACCAATATATCAACACCAGGAGTAACCAGCACAACACTTTGATCGAATGGCTATGGCAGGGAGATGACACAACTCTTTCCTCCCACCCCATCAGCGTTTGCAGAAGGGGCTGTTTAGCAAGGGCTAAGCAATGGCAGCACCTACCTTCAGCATCAGCTCCTTCTCCTCCCCCTTCGCTTCCTGTCCCTTTGCCCTTGCTTGGGCAATTCATCTGCAGCAAGATAGAATCAAAGAACTCTCTTCCTTTGCTAAACAATTCGCTCCTTTTGTTAGGGTCAGATAAAACGCTGATAAAAGCTGTTGTAGCTCCGCTGAAGCCAGCAGGAGCATGCTGCAGGTTTGGTCCTTGATCGTTTTTCGCCTTGCTCACTCCTGCATGTATCCAGTTACATCTTGTGGTAAATCCAACCTTAAGCTGAATTAATGAACCAGAGATGCAGTCCCTGTGGGGGGTTTGCCCGTTCCTAGGTACAGTGCCTCAGAGCCTTTGGGGACAGGAGGTTTATAAATGGAAAGATCTGCAGGGAGGCTTTTTGGAAACTGCGTTTTAGGGTTGGGTGTTCTTCTCTCGTTTCTTGCTAAACAATCTCTGATCCCTTCCACTCAGGAGAAGGGCAGGAGCCAAGGCTGGCCTTCAGCTCACAACTGAGCCTTGTTGGTTGCAGACCTGCATTTTGGGAAGGCGTAGGAATAGCTTTTATCCCATTGAGCTGAATGCATTCAAAACATTTTGATTAAATGGGTACTTAAGTACCCCTCAAAAGAGAGGGGACCAGGGCTCCAAGAAGGTGTGGGAGTGAGGGGGAGGAGAGCAGGCTCCTTCTCACCATGTGAACCGTAGGAATTGCTCTGCTGGCAGCTGCAAGCTCTATTAGTTATCCAGGGGTATCCTCCCACTGCAGGCAAGGTACAGAGCAGCCAGTTGGAGAATTAGCAACGTGTCCAAATGTAATATGGTTGCTATTATGGGTAATATATATTTAACACTCTGCAGGGACCGTTTAAACCTGCATCTGCAGGAAGGGGAAAAAAGTCAGGTTTGCTTTCTTGGCAGACTGCAGATCACAGAGTCCAATCTGTAATCTCTCTTGGTATGTTTTATGTGGGTGGGTTTTGTTAAGTTACAAGCAAAGTTATTGCACCCCTAGGCTGCTCACATTAAATGTTTCTCCAGTTTTAGCAACATTCTTTCCAGTCTCAGCTACATTTGTTTTTGTCTTCTCTATGGCAATTGATGAGCTCAGTCTGAAATGTATAACTCCACGGGATCTCCTGTTAAATATTTCTATCACATCTGTAGCTGAATCCAGGCAGTGTAATCCAATGACTTGTTGTAATGCCTAATGCTTTCTTTAATACAGTCCGGATTAAAGGAGTCAGCAAAGTTTACATATCCAAAGTAATAAATTTAAACAATAATAATGGCAAATCCCAAACCATGATTATATCTTGAAAATGTTGGGCTTTTTTTCCCTCCTATCTTCTCTGGTCTGGCTAAAGTCTGTTTTTAGGAAACCGAACAGGACAGATAAAAGATGATGAGACAAACAACTTAATCCCTTAATAATGTCAAGTGGAAAATCCAACAACAGATTGGCAAGAAACTGTAATAACAACTGCGAAGTGACCCTTACTGAGGACTAAAGAACTGGTTTGAAAGGCTGAACTTGGGATATAATTAGAGATGAGCCTGAATTAGTGCCCATAGGCTCAAGTATTTCTTTGAACTCTGAAATGGAGCCAAATTCCTTTTTTTTAATCCATGCCTATACAGCATCACCTTAACTCCACTCCTCCTGTACCTTGTTCTGCCCTGGGTACCCACACAAAGTGACCAGGAAATTGCCTAGGGTGGTATTCCTACCTCTGGGTGCTTTTGCAGATGGAGTGCGGGATAACAGCAAGTGTGCACAGCCCAGATAGGTGCTTGTCATGGCAGCAGGAGAAGGGATGGGCAGTGCCTCCGAGTGGAAGGAGAAGAGATGGGCATTGCCACACTGGCCTTTGAGTCCCAGCATCTCATCCTGCTCTTGCCAGGGACTGGCACACAGCTGCATCCCTGGCAACAACTCTAAGCAGTCTTGGGCTGCCGTTAATAGATACACCTTTGAAGCAAGGCGTGTGGTCACAGGAGTAGGAGGCACTTGGAACTGTAATTGCCAAGCAGCTTCAGAAAGAGGATGTTAATTATTATCTCTCTCCTTGGAGCCATATTTACTTAGAGCTGACAGCCCTCCACCCTGGGGTTCGTGGGAGGAATGTCTTGCTGGGGTGGAGACCAGGGCTGCCAGAAAGGAAACAAAGGAAAGAGATTTTAGAACTGTGGCTTATCTCTATCCACCTGAATTACTGTTGTATTTTAAAAGAATATGTGAAAAAGGATTGTTTGAAAAAACCTTGACAAGTGTACTCTCCCAGCTCCATTGTTTTAACCTTCTCCTAGGAATTTGTGTATAAAATGTTCTTAATTCAGTTTATCTCAGTTTGACAAATCCTGTGTTTCCCTTCCATGCTTTTAGCAGGGTGGGAACTAACCTTGGTCTTTTTGCAAAGCGAACAGAGTCGCAGTGCTGGATGTCACATTCCCATCTTCACACACAAACAGTGCGTGTCACAGCTTTTGAGCAAGATGTACCATTGCTGACAAAAAAATTGTGTAAAGTTCATACATTCAAGATGAGCTTTTAGAAAAGCGGTTCCAAACTGAACTAGACTCTCTCAGAGGAGGGATGTTGTCTGGCTCTCATGGAAGCCACCTTGCACAGCAGGTTAAAACAAATGGTCTGAAGCCAGGACTGCAGCTCAGCTCCTCCATTAGCAGCCCCTCATCTGTGTCTCATCTCAAGGAGAACAGACTTGGCCTCTCTCCTCAGGTCTCTGTTTTCTCATGTTACCCTGTGTTGCTGCAATGGCTTTTATGAGCCAAGGAAAGCAGCAGAGGAGTCCAGGTGGTCACAAGTGACCAAAACATTGACCAGATGCTGGGCTGGTAATGAGAGGGAAATGCAGAGGTAGCGTGATGCCACCAAGTCTGTTATTGTCTTCCCTGTATCATACATCCCAGCCAACTCTGGTATTTGGTTTTTGAGCATTTGGGTGGCTCAGGAGGCAGTTCCAGATTCCACGTTTGTTCTTGTGGATGGGAACCCTTCCCAGAAGGGAGAAAGCTCAGAGGAGCCTGTTTAATATAGGCTGATCTCATGCTTGAGCATACGCAGGAGTTGACCTTTCAGCGCTGAAATAAGAAGTGATGGGAATAGAATAAATCACAGTCTTGAAAGAAAAGCCAAGGAGCTTAGACATGCACCTCAGGAGAAGGAATCAAGGTAGGGAGGCTGAAAGCCACAGAGGGGCCAAATGACAGATTCAAAAAGCATTCTGTCAGCAATGAGTTTGATGGATCTTTGCAGAGCAAAGGTTGTTGAGATGTGAAATTGGGGTATGATGTGATGAGCCCAGAAGGTAAATTTTAGTTGGATGGGTAGGCTGGAAAGACTTCATTAGGAATGCTATCCTGAAAAAATCTGCAAGACTTACAGATAGGTTGGATGTGAGGACTGAAAGAAATCCAAGTTTTCCACTTGCTAGAAGTTTCAGGGCAGGAGCAAAACACTGACAAATGGGAGTAGTAACATTTACACTTGCACTGCAAAGGCATAAATTGTTCTATGAATCGCCAGACTACGAAGAAACAAACCTCTACATTGCATTGCAAGCCTCAGAGCTGTCGTGTCTTGACTGAATCCAAAGCTAAAATTTCTGTAACCTTGATAGGAGACAGCTCCAAGTCCCCATGGTACACCCGCGTAACCTTCAGGGGCCTGGCTTTGAATGCAAGATTTTTCCAAGAGAACCAAAACTCTAAGCTCTTCCCTCACATCCGGAAGCCGCAGCCTGATGAGGAACTCCCTCTGCCTGGTGGCCTCTGTCAGAGCCTGACTCCTGGTTCAGTCTCAAGAGAGGGTGGCTCAGAGCTTTTTCAGAGCCCATCACTGCCTGGACAGAGACTGAGGTTTGCCCTCCTGGCCTGCTCTTCCTGTGGACCATCCGTGCCGTGTCCCCAGGGCAGTCAGACCTCAGACCCATCCAGACAAACCCTGGCAGGACAGGAGATTGTAGGAGCTGGCTGGATCTGGAAGAACAGTTTTTTGGCAGAGAATAGATTTTCCAGCAAATGTCAGGGGAGAGGGGGAGTCAAAATGATTCACAAATTCAAACACATTTTCTGAATAGTTCTGGCCTAGAAAAAAATACAGAGGTGGGGGAAGAAGGAGGGATGTTAAAAATAGCAATGCGTGTCATTCTGACACTTTCAGAATGAACTGTTTCATTTTGGGAATGGTTTGTTTATGTTTTGCAAGCATTAGAAATGTAGATTGATTCAAAATGGCATTTTTCACTTAAAAGTTGATCTCACCACTAAAACACATTGAAAGAAGAGAAGAGAAAAGGTTTTTTAGGACTTACATAACCTGAAATGAAACACCTCCTTTTGCTTTGGCTCCAGATGAGACATTCTGGAGTTTTCCTTTCACAGCCCCATGATTTTAGCTGTGTCCAGCCCAACCTGAACATCTCCTCTCCCCTAGTTTTTTGATTGAACTGTGGTGTTAAAAAATACATCCAGCTCCCATGCTGGCCAACCCTTAAGTCTAATGCCTTGGAGCAAGTACTTTAGTTTAATCTGAGGTCAACCACACATTGCTGTGATTCAGACTGAAACCTGTGGTATCAAATTAATAAGAGCTGTAGGTTTTGTAGATAACTGGCATCTTCCCCGAAAGATGCAGTGTCGAACCTCATTTAGAAAAATAACCCAAACTCCCGAGGCCCTGAAATCTGATCTAGAAATCTTCAGAGAAGCCAGAGTTTGCAGATGGCTGAACGACAGACTTTCACTCCCCCGACACTCACACTGGTCTCATTCAACTGATTCATTAAAGGAAAATGAGCAAATAGCTGGTAATTGCTTTGCTGTAGCCAAAACGTGCTGCAGAGTTTCCCCGGGCAGAGGGGAAGGAACACACGTGTTTGCTGTACGATGAGCCATAGTCGAGTTTACTGTTCCCTGCTGTGTTTTCTGCCTGGCTGAGGCAAATTGTGCCATTTCCTCATCCCTTGGTGATTGAGTGGAGCCTCCTTTGCTGAGATTTACTTTCACTGTCTCCTGTGCCCCTCTCCACCGTGCCTTGGGAGGGTTTGGGCACAAAAGGGGGAGAGAACAGATGCTGTAGTGGGATGGCAAACTTCTTAACGTCAGCCCCTTTAGGGCAGGGGCCATAGGAAAGACCTTTTCCATTCATGGGAAAATCCTGGGTTTTACCTGAAATAGGCAAGTTTGTAAGCATTTTTCTAGCCCACTGTAATTTCAGTGTTACTGAAAGATGGATCTCATAGTGTGGACAGGTACGGATGTTTTTGTGATAGAGGAGAGGGGCTGGCAGTGGCCGAGCATCAGAGCAGGCTGTGCTCCCCACTGAGATGATGGCTCTGATACTTTCTGTGGTGGCTCGGGGTCCCCCAGCAGGGGAGAGGGCAGGGATCAATTCCTGCCGCAAGATGAGGAATCAAGGCAAATGAGTGCATCAGCGATGCAGTTCCCTCAACCATGCATTTACTGTTCAAACACTGACAACTCAAGCTCTCCCAGAAAACAAGGAGGATTGGCTTAAAAAGCACCAAATGTTTCATGTTTTTTGGAAGTGCTGTACTTGTTTGATTGTTTTCCTGGTTTCTGTGCCTATAAGTCACACTCAGGACAATTTTTCAGTCTGTTGCAATCAATTGCAAGGCAGAAGCCTAGAAATGTACTTTTTTAAAAAAATGAAAACTTGCAGTCTCAGCTACCTGATGACTGCAAGAGCTGGGGGCTGTGAGAACAAGGCAGAGCTCACGTTCAAACTGCAGGAGTGGGCAAAGGGGCTGTTGAAAGAGCTGCTTCTCTGGGTCGAGAATGGGGCTGAATGGAAAGAAAGTCCAGGAGGGCAGAGCATGTAAGCCGATTAGGCTTTCCTGGAACAATTGGAGAATGCCGGCGCTCCCTCCCCGCCCCAGCTGAAACAAAAAGCCCATACACATCTAAAGCAAAATCTGCCTTCCTGTTTGTATGCGTGTTGTGAGGCCTGGGAGGGCAGGTGGTGTTTGACTCTTGCATGCCCACCAAAACTCCAAGTCCTCTCCCAGCTGAATCCAGAGGCAGGGGTGCAGGAAGAGATACAGGCGGTCACCGAAGAGCAAGGACCATACAAACTGCACAAGAGGGCCCGCACTCCTTCCCTGTCGATGGTTTATATAAAACACAGTTTGAAAACTAATCACTTTTTCTACAGGTAGAAGTGATTCACAGATCTTTGACACGAGCAACTGCCAGGAGATGGGAGTACAGCTTTGATTATGTTAAAGTGAGGAGGCAGCAACTTTCCAACTGAGCAACTGCATTTGGACAATCTGTGAAAGGTTGTATACATCTTTGAACAAGGAATCTTAGGCTGTGATAGGTCCCAGAAAATACCAGGCAGAGGTGTTGAACCATCCCAAACCACCTTGTCATGGAATGGTGCAGAGGTGCTGTGTGAAGTGATGCTAAGCATTCTCTAGCAGTTCTAATGGTATTTGGATTGCAATTTACTCTCATCAGATACACTGACATGTTCCCCAGTTTGCCTCTTGAATTAAGATGCTGCAGTGTTCATTTTTCCCCTTTCCAGCTGATAGGTGGGTGTCTTTGCTCCCCCACGGAGAAGAAGGCAAGTATAGTCTTCTTTTTAGCATGCCCTCAGAGCTATTACATGTTTAAAGGGAATTAATCCTCAGAGCAAAGGCCTGGATGTTGTGTGTGTCGCATTCCAGGTGCTCCATCTGCAGGGCTGACTTCAGTGAAATCACACCAGGAGAGCAGTTTTGAAGGTTGTATACAACATGCAGATGGTCTTCTGGAGAGCAGTTGCCTTTGGAAAGCTAGCTAGAAACGCCATCTATGCTATCAGTAGATGGCGTAACAAACAGAATTAGAATATTTCCAGGATACAAAATTGAGGGAGGAAAGCGGCCTTACTGGCTATTGTCAGAAAACAGAGGTTTGCATAACAGCAATATTTTCCATATACTGCGCAATGAAGTTACTTGCTTGGGAATTAAATTGCAAGTCAGTTTTAGACAGCGTGGCCAGCTGTAACATAGCACACATTGCAACACACGTACTGAATGTTGTTACTTGGTGTCAGTGTTTATTGAAGCTAGTGGGGATTTGAGAAACAAGCTCTGGTGCAGGAAACACAATGTGATGGCACGTAATGTCTCAGCGAGTGTAAGAACTTGGGGGAATAAATTCTCCAAAGATAGAATACTTTGGAAAATACCTGCTAATCCCTTTAAACCCCTAAGACACTTTAATTTTCGTATTGGGTGATGATAAGCCACAGATTTCACCACTAATCTAAAAAATAACCTGTGGTTTTTGGAAAAGCAAGGGAGACTCCAGGTGTAGGTTCAGTGGCAGATTTTGCAGTTGCAGCTCCAGCTGATCTCACTGGAAAGAGTTTATTTGCTGCTGTCTGCTGGTCCCTTGCTGTCTTCTTTTGCTACTGCAGGAACCAGGGTCAGCAAAACTGAACTACGCTTCCCTGTCACTTTTATGGAGAAGAGTCAGTGTCCTAGAACGTTGCTTCATTTTAGCTGCAAGACTGGAATCAGATTGGGCCAAATCAACTCTGTTGTAGCTCTGCTGAGTCTGGTGGGCTTGCACAATGGATAGATTTGATCCAGAGTAAGAATAACACAGAACATAAGAACCACAGATGGCTGGGTTAAGTGCATTGTTTATATAAATGGCTAGACCGTGGAGAGCTGCCCACATTGCAAAATCCCCCTCCCATCTGGCTCCTTCAAGCGATCTGAAATCATAGCAAGGGGAGACCAGCAACAAAATGTGGCACAAAGACCGAGTTTCCCCTGTGCTCAGAGATGAGGACCTGTTGGCAGTGGGACGTGGGTTCAGCTCACCAAGTGTGCTGAACTGGCAGCTTAGGGAGCAGGACAGGTCACATTGCTGTGCCCTCTGATGGCAGTGAAGTTATAAATACATTTTTGGAACAAAAATAGGAACCATCCACCAGAGCTATTTCTGATGACCTCGGAATAAAGTTAGATTTTGGGTTTTTTTCCCTCTGTTTCTTAGCAGGACTGCTGAGCTCTCCAGCAGAACAGGAAGTAGGCTGAGGAGCTGTTTGAGTAACCAGGGTCGTCAGATCAATGGAAAAAGTGGTTTGAGTACACTCTGTGAAAGTGCAGTCAACAAATTTGAAATAACTGCAGTTTCTCTTCCTAGGTCAGGGCTGTTGTTCATGCCAAGGGGACTTGAGTCTGCTACTGCTCTTTCTGTAAGCAAACAGAACATTTCTTTTTGATGATGTACATAATGTGCACCCAGGGGTGAAGCAGAAAGCTTTCCCTTGGTGTCCTTGGATCAGATTCCAGATGAGTTAAGAGATAATTTGATCAGGAACCTACGTAATTTTGAAATGCCTGCCATGCCATTTGGAGGAAAAATAAACTTGCTTTTATTGGGAGTTGGGTGTGGAGAGGTCAGAGTAGGTGAGGAGCGAGGGAAAGGATAGGAGACAACATTTTGCTATCAAGGAGGAAGATGTACAGTTGTCAATCTCAGAATTGAGGCTGATCCTACATTTCAGTGACACTTGCAGTTTCTTTCATGTTTTGCATGTTCATCTGAGAACTGAATGCATGCCAGATGAATCTTTCAAGGGAAGTGGAGCTGGGTTGAAAATATCTCCAACACAGATAATTCAAAGGAAGTGCAACTTTTAAAAAAGCATGTGAAATGTCTCTAAGAATCTACCTGTTTTTTCCTGTTTACTTTTTTCCTTTTTCTCTTTCCTCCCCTTAGTGCTATATTCCACCTCTCTCCTCTGCCATCATGTCACTTTTTTTTTGCCTTTAGTTGATCTCACAGAGGCATACAAAGGGTTTTCGGTCCCATCACATGCTCCAGCTGGAACTAGAGCACGATTCCTTTCTGACACGATTTTCTCCAGGATTCTGTCAAGTTGAGCTGCAGACACTCCCCAGTTTTTCGCTGATTGTCTTTTCAGCTGTCCTCTGCTTGCGACACTCGTGTTGCAGCCAGGCAAAGGCTGGTGTAAGCTGCAGAGTGGAGACGATGCCGTGAGTGCAGGGAGCAAGGGGTGCACGAGGGGGTGCCTGCGGCCAGCAGGATGGGGCGGCCGTGGGACGGGAGCCTTGCGGCATGGGAGAGCAGGGCCAGGAGAGAGAGATAAGGCGGGCAGGAAGGGGATAGGCAGGTGGAAAAGGGAAATGACCACGGGGGCCAGGAAGACTAAAGAGAATACAAGGGAAGCTATGAAGCCATCTGGGAATCTGCTCTAGCCACGTGTAAATCGTATGCGTCCTTGCGGCGTCCCACTGTGTGCAGAGCGAAGCAGCACCCGGGGGAGCCCGGGCAGAGCCGGGATGGTGGTGTGGAGCTGTGTGGGGTGAGCCCGTGGGGGTTCGGGGGGACGCGGGGACAGCCCCGTGGGCACAGTGGTGGGGGGCATGGGGGTGAGGGGAAGTGCGTGGGTGCTCCAAGGTGGGGTGCAGGGGCAGCAGAGCTGTGGTGGAGCCGTGTCCCATGAGGATGAGGGCAGAGGTTGATGGAGCTGCTTTTACTGGGAGTTGTGTCCAACTGTGTCGGGTTCTGGGTGATGGCGGAAGAGCGGGAGGAGAGGCGGGTGCTATGGGGTGAAAGCGGAATGGGAAGTTTGGGAGAAAGGGAGTGCAAAATCTGATCAGGAGATAGAAAAGGAGCAAAGTGGAGGGAAAAATGAAAAGTTGCATTGTGAAAAAGTAGTGGAAGAAAGCATCATGCAAGGCTGGCATGGAAAGGCAGGGGGAAGAGAGGAGAGCTTGGATAACAAGACTTCAAAAATACTTAATGATGGATGACTGGGGTGAGATTTGTGGCAAATAGCTAGATCTGAGCCAGCCTCCATTTGTGGAGAGAAACAGCCCCCTGCAGAACACACTGTATGTGAGACCTCCTTGCACAGCACTTGAGGAGATGAGGCTGAGCAGTCCTGTGACTGTAAAAGGAGTTAACTAGCACAGATGCAGTCATCTACATTGGACATGTCTAAAAATAGGTGAGATGAATTTCAGTCCCGAGGACAAAATGTTACACTAAATGAATACAAACAATCTCATGGTATCTAGCTGGGTGCGTTCATGTCCCCTCCATGCATGTGCACACAGGAGGTGTGTGCCCAGTTTCAGGGCTTGTGCATATCAGGTGAACATTTGGACACCAGCATGAACCTGGCTGCAATGTTCATGTCTCACATCTCCTGTGCAAAGGTCCTCTGCACCTCAAACACTGGAAGCTGAGCTGTGATGCTGGAACAGGCTGTAGTTGCTCAGGTGTCTGCAGTTTTTACTGTAAATCATTCCTAAGAGCCTCAAGGAAGAGCAGTGAGATGTGCTGCATTTTCAGGGAGTGCTGCTGCTGACCCCCCATCACTCTCCGCTTCGCTGTGGAAGGGGCTGCAGCCCCTTGCCTGGTTTTATCTCAGCTCTCCTGGCTGCCTCTGCTGGAGATATGGGGGTTACTTTGCTGTAACTCACACTCGGAGGCACCAGTGTGACAGGGAAGAAAAGTCCCAGTCCCCAGTGGTGCCATTTTCCCCATGCCACCCTGCCAACTGTTCTGAAGGAGAGACAATTTCTTTCCCCCAGTGAGAGGACTGGCTGGAAAAGAATAACCACATCTCTGTGGGGACACTCATGGGATGTGCCAAAGAAACCCAGGCAGATGCAGTATTTAATGGGATCCCTCGTTCATGCACTAGGTTGGCATGGATGGTCTGAGCAGGGCATGGATCTGGAGCCTGTCTGTTTTGGAGATGTCCTCTGGCTGCCCCAGCCAGCTCCCTGCAGCCCTGCTCTCCTTCCTTGTTCCAGTCCCTGCACGTGTCCTCATCTCCAGAATTAGGTCTGCAGGTCCCATGCCTCATCTTTAAAACCCTCTGTGCAATTAACATGCACAGACACGTCCTTGGCAGAAAATGTCCCCAAAGGATGGGCAAGGAGAGGATGGCACAGTTTGACTGAGTAGCTCACAGTTATTTGTAGGAAAAGCTGGGAATGTCCCTCTGCACTGAGAAGTGGCAGCATGCTCAGGGAGGTTGTGAGTCTCTGGTATGACCTGAGCTCATTTAACAGTCTCCACTGTGGAAGAGAACAGACGTTTAATCTAATGAGGGTGATGTTGGGCAAACGCTTTTACTGCTTGGGTCTGATTAGTCGTAATTGAGCTCCTCTTTCACTTAGTCCTTTACTGGAGGCTGCTCATTCTTGTTCTGCGCATTTCCTCTGCCTGCAAAAGCACTTAGAGCAGCTTGGATCCCCAAGTCACATATTGTCAATATCTATGACCCCTTAGTGGTTTTCCAGGGAAGCCCTTAATCTTACAAGTCAAGAAAAGACATGTAGTTGTTAGAACCAATACTGGCAAGGTGCAGAGTTCATTTTTAGGCAGCAGGTGGGTTAGAAAGTCTTATTTTTGTGCAATTAATTTTGTAAAAGCTCCCTCCCCCCTTCTCCCTGCTTTCATTTGCTTCTGTGTCCTGGGGTCTAAGAACACAAAGGTTTCTAAGGGTAGGTGTGCACCTTGAGATCACTTGCTGGTAATGCCCGGAGGAGCAGCACATTTCTATTTCTACATTCATGTTAGCTGTTGAAACATGTTGTCTCATCCCAATAATCACCCCAATAATTCTTTAAACCTGTTCAGAGGGGATCAGTAGAAACCCAATAGACAGTTTCAGATTACTGTAATAGTTTCCAGATTATTTTGTTGAGAAGCCTGTGTGAAACATTACTTCTTGCCTTCCTCTGTCACCCCTCAGGCTGAAAGTGAAAAGGTCTTGGTGAAGAACACTAATTAAGGAGATAGACAAAGTTCATAGATGGGATTATTTAGCCTGCAAACTAATGGGTTTCAAGTAAAATATCTAAGATCATTGTGAAAACTCTTCCATTCATTCCTTTTTACTCTACCCTGTCTGGTAAAATGACACACACTTTGTGAGATGAAATTGCAAGGATATGCACATAGACTTGGAGAAAAAATTAGTGGGCTTCATGCAGAGCCACCCTGGGGAACTCCTTGCTGTGGGATGCTCTGAGCCCACCTGTGCCAAGGGGAAAAAGGGCTGGGGGAGCACCCCATCCACCTGCTTTCAGCTTTGTGGGATTCCAGCAGTGGCCATAAGCTGAAAATGTGGAAGGAACAGGATGGGATTTCTGCACTGTAGCCTCCTTGGCCGATGGGCTGGGGCTGTGTGTGATGGAGAGGGGGCTGCAGAGGCACTGCCTGGCCCATTGCAGAGGCCCACAGCTTTCTGTGGTGGTGAAAGGCTATGGTCTGAACAAGAGGGCAGCTCCTTGTGTGGGTTCATCTTCCTGTGCAACAGGGGCACAGCTGAGAGCAGACACACAGAATGCACTTGCTGGGGTCTGGGCCATGCAGGCTCTGCTGCCCTCATAGCTGGAACTCCGAGTAACAGCATTTGCCCAGTTTCCTATTAAATGCAGCACCTGAGATAGTGAAAGCCTTAGGTTTTGTAGCTCCTCGGATCTAACATCACAAATGATGAGCCCCAGGTCCATCACACAGACTGGCACTAGCCCAGTGGCAGCCTCAGGAGCAGGATGCAAAAGGGCGTGTTTTTTCCCCAGAGTTGGTGTGAACTCTCAGCATATGCCATGCAAAGCTTGCAGTGATCCCAAGTGGCTGCTCCTTGGAGGGTGCTATCAGCAGGGCATCCCTGAGCACCTTGCACTGATGGACTCGGAAGGCAAAGTCTTCCCCTGCTGTAAAGTCTCCAATCTGTCTTAGCTTCAGCCCAGCTCTCACATTTACACCAGCTGAGGATCTGGCTGCCACCTCAAAGGGTTACACAAATAACGCACAGTTTGAGCTCTGTTAGAAAGCCCCACCCTTTTCCTGCAGTTTTAGTCTGAGGGGTAGTGCTGCTTGAGATGCTTTATTGTAACAGAAAATGAAGAGAAATGTGGAAAAACAAGGCAATAGGATACTTGGTTTAAGGTATGCAGCTGGGTTTTTTGTCTAGGGAGGGGGAGAAGGTGCCCTTTCTTCAGTAGGTGGTTTCAGATTGTATTTGTTTAAGCAAGGAGTGAAGTGTTTAGGACCATAGGGCTCCCCCAGGTTTCTGCAGACTACATGAGCATTGCTTAGTGAGCAGCTCTGGTCCTCAGGTGGTTTGTGTATGGCTGCGTGTTGCCCTCTCAGCACAGGGACTTCAGTCCTGCTCTGTGTCAGGAGGGAAACTGTGCTGGAGCATCACCAGCAGACCCAGGGATTGCTGTGGAGTCCTTATGAAATTCAGTTGGACCTGGCTGCCAGAAAGGTCCCAGGACTGAAAGAAGGATGTTGTTTAGGATAGGTCTGAGGCACATGAGCAGGGTTTTCAGGCAGTAGCTGGTCCATCATATTCCCTCATACAGGAGCCGTGCAGTTGAGGTGCTGGAGCTGTTCCCCAGCTTCCCATCCACAGGCCTATGTGCTTCATGTGGCGGGCCTGGAAAAAGCAGGACGTGCAGGTACAACTGGGTGATTGGCACGTGCTGGTGCAGGAGAGACTTTGAAGGGAGAAACTGATGCACCAGCACCAGAACAGGGAGCTGATGAGCTGGAGAGAACAGTCAGCTTGCAAAACCCTAAGGTGCCCTGAGGACCAACATGCATCATTATTTACCAGGGGAAGGCTGTACTGGGACTGCACTACCTGCCTTCTGAGACCTCTGTGTTCACTGTTGTTCCTTACCGTGTTTCTGTGGATTTGGGTAGTCCAGGCAGCCCTGTTGGATGCTGCCATGTGTTGTGTGCCATTAGGCTACATGGCCCCATGGGAAGGGATGCTCTTCCAGTTCTTGGGCTCTCCTCTGCCTCTCCTCTGTTCAGGCAAGTAGTTGTCTTTTGCTTCCTTGGTCCAGCAAAACATTTTCCTACAGTTGGGCTCTCTGACTCTGTCAGCTGACAGTCTTGGAGTTTCTGTCTGTGCCAGAATTTCCACAGAAATTCTCCACTCCTCCTGCACTGGGTTTTTCTCCTCCAGGTGGTGGGACTGACTCTTTTCACCATCCCATCAGGCTCCGCTGCCTGCACACAGCCAGCACAGGACAATAAAGGTTGTCTCTGATGCCTGACTGTTTGCTGCTGGGTTAGGCACCCCCAGCCTCTGCTCTGCAAAGAAACAGCATATCTAATGCTGTGGGAGTTTCATCCCCTTTCAGTCAGGAGTCTGTACAACTCCTTTCAAAGATTAGCTCTGTGATGTTAATAATCCAGAATTTGCTTAGTGCTGGGTCTTCTTTTTGAAGGGCCACCTCCCAAAGTAACTGCTGAAGGGCAGACAGGTGAGGTTGGACATAAAAGCAGATGCTGCAGGAGTGCATGACCGCAGAGATGTACATGGCCTCACGCTGAGGGGAGTCCTTAACCTCTCATGAAAGAAGAGAGAAGCAGCATATTTCCTTCTTATGGTGGCAGGTTGCCAAGGCAAGCAGGTTAGCACCGATAAAAACATCTCTCTTTTCTACCCTCAAACTGGGGCCTACTGGGTTTCCTCTTCAGATTTGCACTTGTCTTGCAGCCCCTTTCAGCTGGCCTGAGGTGCAGTATCATGCAGGTGGAAGAGACCTTGGGAGGTTAGTTGTGAGTGGCTTGAGGAGGAGTGTGTACACCCAGGGATACATACTGAGAACCCAGAGACCTCACGTTCTGTTATGGTGTTTCTTGGCATGCTGTTGCTTTTGCCACGCAGCTGCTCAGTGTGCTTCAGCCACAGGGATGGCAGGAATAACTTGCCAACACATGTGCCACAGCACACATGCAGCACATCTGCACATGCAGTGACCACTGCCACTGCCAGTGCTTGGACCTTCAGAGCTCAAGATGTGAGCTTTTTGTCTGGGGTGAAGAACCTGATTTGAGGAGGGGTTTACATGTACTTCGTGCTGTGGTGCAGGGTGTGGATGGGGACAGGAGCTCTTGCGTCTGGACAACCAGTGAAGTGACATCCTTTCCTCTCAGCTCCTGCTCTGGGATGTGAGGGCTTCCACCCACGCACTGACAAGTGCCTCAGTCGTATTTACGCCATGTGGACCCAACTCCAAAACTTCTTTCAGTTTTCCCTCTGTTCTTACTGGAAAGCAATGCTCTCACTGAAATTTAAGTGGAGTTTTTTCAATAAAAATAACTGTTAAGAAGAAATCCTTCATGATTTTGTCAAATATGAAGGTGGCTTTTACTTTTAGTTCCACAGAAATCACAAACATCCCTAGCTGCTGTAATAGTTGAAGTCAGAATAGAAACATGCTGTTTATGGGGCATAGGGAATGAGAAAGAGCTGGTGAATCTTTAAACCCACGGCAGGTCTATGGCTCTCACCAACAAAACCTATCACAAAGAGCCTGCCCATTAAGATGGGTGGTCACGAGCAGAGGCATGAGTGGCATTTGTTACAAAGCCTGGAGCGAGGCAGTTATGTCCTGCACCGTCACTTCATTTCAGACCAATGCCCACTGCTGCTTCATGTCTCACCACAGCCCAGGGAAGGCTGGCATGCTGGGGCCACAGGGATGCTCCGTTGCAGGCACCTGTCTGGGGAAGCTCAGGCTGTTAGGCTGAGACCTACAGTACCTCCTTTAGCAAGGGACATCCTGCACCGTGATCATCCGCCCTCGGGTTTCTCTGTTATCAGCAAGAAGTCTCTGCCTAGGTTTTCTGGACACTTTGTTCCCAGAGCTGGCATTACAGCCTGATGAGGTTTTCTCAGGTTTTCATCAAGTGGCTGGGTAGGAGAAGCCACGTGTCTACAGATGTGCTGTGTGTTGAAGGCAGCCTGGGGTGGGAACAGCTTCATCGTTTGAAGGATATGGCAGGTCTGAATTTCTGTAGCCTTCTCCCTGTAGTGTTGTCCCTGTTCCTGTGGCAGCTCCAGCAGTAGTTGTGGCAGCCTGGCTGTGACCTTTGGGCCCTGCTGGGGGAGTAAGGGACACAGCTGGGACACAGCCCCATACTGTTGCTGGTGGGCAGCTAGGGACAGGACCAGCCAGGCAGCAGCTGTGCTGGAACTAGGGCCCTGCTAAAAAGGGCCACAGCGTGAATCTGATCTGGCCCAACTTCACCTGCTGTGCTGTCACCAGGAGGGATGAGCATGCCAGCCTCCCAGTGCCCCTGCTCCATCCTGAGGCCAAAGAAAAGGAAAGTGCCCCAGGGACAGATGTGTTGGGTCTTGGCTGCTGAGTGTGGTTGCTACTACCAGGGACCTAGCATCACTTCCCTGGATTTGGATTTTTTTCCTGAGCATTGTACTAATTCTTCTTGTGCTTTTCCCTTCTCTATTTTTCCTTAATTACTCTCATTGCCCTCTTTTCCTGGCAAGTCAATGCCATTAAATCCAGGCACCAAATCCAGAGGGAGACTGGCAGTGCTGACTTTCTGGGCAGGCTCCTGAGTGCTCTGCAACTTCCTTATGAAACTCCTGTCCTTTAGTGGAAGCAATTTGGCTGCTTTTGTCAGTCACTTCTGCCTGCAGCTATCATCAGTGACTTGCCTCTCTCAGGATTTAGACAATCTGCCTCTGAAATGCAGAAAGTTTTGTTAGAAGTTGCACATTTATACTATAAGGTCTTGGTGGTAATACATCATCTTTTCATCTCTCTTATTGTACAGGATGTACCACAAATAGGCTCCAATTCCTGTTTACTTTAAACATTATCTCAGCATTAGTACACAGGCTTTCCTGATTATTTCTCCTCCTCTGCCACAGCCTTCCAGATTTTTAAATGTTTTGTATTTAATACATCACACAAGTCAAAAGTTAGATTTTATAATCAATATGGTAAGGAGAACTGAAATACAAACCTTTCCAATAGAAAAGAGCTGGACACGATTTTTTTGTCCAGATAAGTGAGGAGGTTGGGTATGGCCCCACAGTGACTGCAAGCACTGGAGAAGCTGCCCTCCTTTTTGGGAGCCCCTGTGGAGAAGCAGAGAGTGAAGGTGGATGAAAGTAGAGCTTTCCAGCAACTTCACCAGCTGATTTGGGCCTCTCTGTACTTTTGTTGAAATGACACCCAGCAGGCTCTCAGCCTTGGTTTTGTGAGCACATTCGTGGCTGTGCCAGGGGCAGGCATGGGAGCTCTTTGTTAGGAGTTGTGGGGTGCAGCCCCCCGGCTGGGGACAGCAAATACTGTCTTGCTTCCAGGGCTCACATCTGTGTGGGAATAATCATGTCACAGGCATCCTTTGACAGCATCCCTGTCGGGCAGTCACAGAGCACTCCATTTTAGAAATGAGGAAGGCTTGGCAGAGAGGTCAGCCTTTCCTTGAGCACCCACTTACTTGGATACCTCTGGTTTGTAGCCCATTTTGAGGCTGGCAAGGCTGAAGAGCAGCTTTTGGTTCAGATAGTGCTTCATGGTCGTAAACACTACCTGAAGGGTCTTGGCCCTCCACACTCCAGTGGCCCTCGGGGAAAAACTCTGGCTTCAGTGAGCATATCCAGTGCCTGCTGGAGCACAGAGCACTGTTCAGACCTCCCCTTTCCTCACTCCTCAGCCCTTGGAGTCACACTGCAGTCTCCTGGGCACACATGGCCCTCTGTCAGGCAGCCTTTAGCATGACTCTGTAACTCTTTTTTGTTCTCTGTCTTATTTATGGCTGTAAAGTCTGTTTCTTCCAGGCCAGCAGAAAACAAGTTGATGTAGAAAACAATATGTGATTCAGTTTGCAGTGGTGCATCTAATTGACAGGAACTGGCTCCTTTGTACAGTACATGCTGTGAAATAGCAGGTCTGCCTTGGCACTGACTGGACAAACAGAGGTGACTAAGCAATCCAATTGATTTATGGCAATAGCCTTGCACAGGAGATCCGGGAAACCTCTGGGAAAACTGCCTCTAGCTGAAGGAATCGCCACGTGCAAATTATAAAGGCTCCTGGGCACAGCTCTGGCCTGCCGTCAGAGGCTGAGGAGCGAAACATGAGGCAGGAGGGCACTTAGTGTTTTGGGCACTGCCTCTCCCGGAGCTCGCTGCGTCTCGGGCTGCCAGCGGGTGAGAGGAAGAGCCTTTCCCGTGGGATTGCAATGCAGGGGTGCCCGCGGCAAGGCAGCGATGATGGACTGTTATGGCAAATCCTGTCACAGGTAGGGTTGTTGGGGCAGACAGGGAGGAGTGACAGATGCTTGGAAAGTTTGAGGCATGGCTGATTCTCTGTGGCAGAGAGATGGGAACAGGGGGAGGTTGGGGTGGATGGAGAGCCTGAGTGCTGCTTAGCAGGGTGATAGGGGAGGACAGAGGTCTGGTTTCAGGGGTGTCAAGTGCCTTCAGTCTCTCGAAATGAGGGACTTGAGAATGCTATGGCAGTGCAGTGTTTTGTGTCAGGCAAATTATGGGCCACTGGCTACAGGCAGGTGCAGAGAATGTTTTAATGAATAAGGAGGCAAAGTAATTTACTTGATTTGACCTATTCTTATGATAAAAGGCCTTCCATCACAAGGGAATATTTGAGCAGTCTCTGAATGTGAGCTGTGGTGTCTCTGTGGAATGCTGTTAGACTTCAGATTTGGGGTTCTTTTTCCCTAACCCCCTTGCATCCTCAGAAGGGTGTCCCACAGCCCCACCACCCCACAACTTAGATTTTACTTGCTTGACCTACAGAGAGATTTTTCATTCTCAAGGACAACTGAGATTCACTGAACCGATGTTATAAGAAGCTGTTTTGGCAGTGCGAGGATTTTTAGGGTTATGTGGTGGGGAAGAAGCAGGGCAGTGCTCAGCTCTGCAGCCCAGCAGGCAAGGGCTACTCTGCCTTCCCTCTTCCTCTTCCTCACATCCCACCAGTGCTAGCCCTTTTCCCTCATCCCTCACCACTCTGTGTTGGAGCACACAGGCCATTTGTTGCTTGTGCTTTCCTGGTACGTGGTGCTGCCTGTTTGGCATGCCATGGCCACCCCCACAAGTGCTGGCAGTGACAAGGGAAATTTGCCTCATCTCAGTCACCACTCGCAATTCCCGGGCGCTCGGTGTCTGTGTGAGCCTGGCAGCCCACCAGAAACACCCTGGCACGTTTCACAGGCTGGTGCCACTGCTCGCTGGGAAGGGCTGTGTTCTCCCTGCCCACCCCTCCTCTCCGTTCCGCTCCAGCGGTGACAGAGTCCATGGGACTGCATCCCACAGGGATGGAGAAATGAACGTCCCACGTCATCAGGGAGATCTGGGAGTGACAAATGCTGAGTGCAATCTCTTCTTCAGAAGTAATAGGAAAACAAAGGGATTAGTGCTTGCCACATTTCCTAAGGAAACACGAGTAGCTTGCTGGGAGGGACAGCTGCCATAGCCTGTGAAATGGAGGGGCTGTTGCTGGAGATGTAGCTCTGTGTCCTGTTGCATAAGGGGCCTCAGCTGTAATGGGCAAGTCTGGGGAGAAATGATGGAGAAAGGATGAATCAAGCTAAAACTGAAAAGTTCACTGCTTGGACTTACAAGTGTGAGTGTGTGGGGTGTGAAATACCGAATTTACTGGTGGAGGAGAGTGGAGAGCAGAAGGCAGATGCTCTGCCTGTTGATCCAGGCACAGGTGCTGTGGTATGTAAAGCACCTTTGGATCACTCGAGGAGCAGAGGAGGAGGGAGTTTGGCAGCATACCATTGAAATTACTGCTCTCTCTGAGAGGAATTGATTAATGAGATCAGGTGGGAACAAGGCTTACCCAATTAAAATGACTTTGCAACGCTTTCCCTGTTTCTTGTGGGGCACCACCCAGAAACACAGACCAAAAATCCGCCTCTGGGTTGGGTTGGATGAGTGGCCCTGCATATCTCCATCCCTTAGGTCTAGCTAGGGTCTCCGTGCCAGCTGTAGCAGCTGTCTCAGCCGTGAAGGAATCCTGCACGTGGGCTGCTCTGCCAGAGCAAAATGGGGCAGAGGGAGGTGGCAGGGATCAGCGGGCACCTGACAAATCAGCATTGCCTCCTTCCACATGGGCTGCAGCACTTGTGGCTGGCTCACAGTCATATCCATGTGCCCTCCCCTACACTTAGGGGCAGGGGTGGAGGCTTGGGTTCATGTAGGTCCGTGCAGCCTTGTTTGTGTCCCACAGCCCAGAGAGGATCAGTGGACACTCGATGAGTTCAGGAATCTACACAGTGCCATCATAGCAGCATGAAGGTACTCTGTAGATTCCTAAACTTCTGAAGTTACTCACTGTGTGTAATCAACTGCAAAGAGAAGTACTTGTGTGCATCTGAAAAACCTGATTCAAAGGCTTTAATGCTTATGTGTTGCTCTTCTCAAGGATGACAATTCCTCAGTATGTAAACTCCCAGTAACTTATCAAAGAATCTAAGTCAAACCTCAAGGAAGCTGTGCAATAGGGGAAACACGTCAGGTGGGAATGGCATTAAAGAGCTTCTCCTCTGGGACACTGTAGCTTTCTTTTCTGTGCATTTATCTGCTGGTATCTCAGCTGCCAACCCAACCACTTTCCTTGGAAACATTCTTTATTGCCAGACCCCGGGTGCTACAAGCCTGCATTTGATAACTGGCTGGGTGGCACTGAGGCACTGGGAGTGGGGAGCCAAGGACTTTCCAAGCAAGCCAGTGACCTTCTACTTGCTCATGAGCGATTTGAGGGTGGGTTGTTTTGCATTGCTTTTTTAAAGTAATGGGAGAGTTGAATCAATGTAGGGGTAGGCTTTTTACCTACTGCTTATGTTTTGGAAAAATGTCACTTGCATGAAACACTAGTCTCAAACTAGAGCTGTTGGGGCCTCTGCCTTTCCTGTTCTTCTTCTCCGTGTGTGTTGAAAGGAACCTGATTTAATATGGTCGCTCTGTAGTTTAGAAATGTGGTTATGCTAAATGGCTGTCTGCTAGATTGCTCTTGTGAGGTTTCCTCTAGATCCCATAGAAATTGCAGATGTTCACACTTGACATTGCAAAGATAAGCTTAAAGTTCAAATGAAGCTTTGCATCAGAGTGGAAGGATGAAGCCAAATCTTGTCATTTCCTTGTCAGAGCTTTGTGTTTGGTAGAGCATCTTAATGATGTATGGCATGGATATGCAATTCATCACCACCTGGCTTTTCATGCAGCTGTAGCAAAAATGCATGTTCTCATATCTCCCTGTTTGCCATCTGCAACTGGAGAAAGTGTGTCCCAGGACAAGGAAACAAACATGCATTTTCAGACTCAGGCACTCAAAACATGTGCTTTAGGTGGTGGAAGCCCTGGGATGTGGAAGATGTGGGTTCTCTTTCTTCATCTGTAGCATTTTGGTTCCTACGAAGCCCCTGGTAAGTGAATCAGGGCCAGTGACCTCATTTTCAGTAAATTACAAGGCGAGGTTATTGCTGATTTTTCTGTAGAGATGTCTGATTAAGCCACAGAGTAAATAATAGGAACAAATATTTCAGAAGGACCTTTCCCTCGGGGTTTGTTCCCACTGAGTCAGTCCCTGTTACATCAACAAACAGTGCCACTTCAGTAACTGCAGGAATCAACAGGGCTGAGCGGAAATCGCAACACGTTGAGCTGATTCCTCCCTTCCCCTCAGCTGGGTCATCACCATGGCTTTCAGTTTCCATCCTGCCCCAGTATGAATGTGGTCAGATAGCACAGCCTGGCCTTGAATTCAGAAAGTGGTGATGGATCATGATAGTCTAACCCAGTCCCATGTCAAGAAACTCGTCATGGGTCTGTCCTGCAAAAGCTTTGGCTCTACATCATCTTCTTGAAGGTGAGCCCTGGGGTAAGCCCTGTGCTCCAGCGGGACTGCCTGTCCCACAGCAACCCCATGTTCTGGGCACCAGTGCCAGGGCCCCTGGCTCTTGCCCTCCTCCTGCCTCTCAATCTCACTGCTGCAGTTGAGTTTCTGCTCAGCCTCGATCAAGGACATCCTGCCAGTCCTGGAAAGTCGCTCTCTTCCACCGGGAAGAGGGGCCACTGCCCTTCTAGTGATATGATTACTGTCTGGTCTGGCAGCACTTCAGCCTGGGACCTCAGTGTCTCTGAGCATGGGCTGGGAGTGCTTGGCATGAAGGAGCAGTTTGATAGCCCTGCGCTGTTCTGATCCATCTTTCCCAGCCACTGGGAGCAAGCACTGACCCAATGAGTGACTTGCTCCATTCACAACTGCCAAAATCAGCCAGAGGGATCAGAACAGAACAGCTTGCCTGCTGGACCTGGGTAAAGTACCTGGGCTGAGGATCCTGCCCATCCACCAGGAATGGACTGCATGCTGAGAGCACAGCACAACTGGAAGCTGTCATCCCAGTTGTGCAGCCCTGGCAGCTCATTTCCATAGGGAGCGAGCTGTTGAGTGGGAATGCTGGCACTGGCTGGCACTGGCTCCCACCAGGCAGCCATGGCGTGTTGCAACATGAGGTAGGGGACTCCAGCTGAGGCAACAGCCCCCAGATCCCCGGGAAATGGGATTACTAACAGTTTTCCAGCCAAACGCCTCTGTGTCTATGCTTTTACTGGGAACAAGACAGGGGCAGAGCTTCTTGCCTGCAGATGGGCAGCCCCAATATAGATGCTGGAAATGTCCCATTGAGCAGCAAAAGGATCCCAAGATGTTGGACCCTGTCTGCTGTCAGCAGCCCTTGCTGAAGGCACCTTTGCAGGCGGCAGCAGGGAATCAGCTTTAAGAGAAGCTGAGCCACCACAGATCTGCTCACCTGGCCGGTTTGCCTTGTATTTTCACCACAAGTCAGTTCGAGGTTACTAGGACAATGTCCTCCATCGGAAAACATCCAGAAAAGCCCACAAAAGAGGGAAGAGAGGTAACAGAAGGGGCACAAGTGGGGATGCAGTAAAATGGCATCAAGGGAAATGATTTTTCAGCGAGCAAAATGCAGGCTCAGGACAGCACCAGCTCCGCAGACTGCCAAGTCAACAGCTCGTGCTGCCCTTGAACCTCCTAGCCTGCCTTCCTCTCTGGGAAGGGGAAAGGGCACAGTCTGCATTGCTATTTTCTTCAAGGGCTTCAGATGAAATTCCCCGTGTTTTGGAGTTTGCAAACCTCTGTGCAGGGTGAGGAAGTCCAGGGGAAGCACAATAGCTGCAGGGGTAGCCTGGCACGGGTTCAGAGGTAGCAGGTTTTCTGACTGGTTGGTGCTGGGCTTAGAACTGCCTCTAAAAGTTGCTGGAAAATATTTTCAACTAATAACACTTTTTTTTTTCATGTTTTCCCTGAGCTCACATTCTTTTTCTGTGGCATTTTGGCTGACAGTTGAATGGATTTATTGCTCTAATAGCAGAAAATGACCATCAGCAAATCCCTGTGTTTTTGTTGCCCTTAAGGCAAACTGCTCATAGTTTCTCCATACTCCAGAGCACAGATATTTTGTTGGGTAGTTTTCCAGCCTCTGTCCTCAGGCTGGCTGGGGCAGCCGGGCTCCTCCAGCAGCAAAATTCCTGTACCTGTATTTCAGTGTCCTGCTGAGGGTGCCTTTTGTGCATTGGGAGAACACGACAGCAATTCAGGGGGAGGCTTTGGGAGCTGTGGGAAGTTAGGGGGAGAGCCAGGACACAGAGTCTTAGTGACAATGTGTCCTCCCTGACACATGGTGTGTGGCAGGGGAATCCACTCCAGCCAAGGGTCAGACTTGGCCCTGGTGTGGAAGGACAGGATGTTTCTGGTGCAATTCCACGCTCTGGTGGAAGTGCATTTCCAGGGCAGAGCTTTGTCCTGTATCAGGTTTTGTACATCCATACTCCGCCAGCAGCTCGAGCCATTTTGGATATACATGCTGGATGCAGCTGCAGTCATGTGACTTCCTGGGCTAAACTTTGTTACAGGAGAAAAAGCAAAGTCTTTGTTTACCCGTCTCAATGGAAAAGTTTAGTTCTGGCCTGTCTTGCCAGGGAAGGAAGGAGTGTGCCAAAGTGATAGTACAGCGAATTCTGGCTGCTGGTGGACCAGGGACGGAGCTGGCTGCCAGGCACAGCATCAGTAGCACACCCTGGCTATGTAGGGCTGCCCTGGAGCATGGGGTTCCAGGATGCAGTGAGCATATGGCTCTTTCTTGGCTCTCTCCATTGCAAGAGATGGCCACAGTGAGGTGCTGATCAAGTTTCTTTTGTCTGTCCAGCAGAAAATGAGGAGGGGGAGAAGCAAGCACTGTGTGTGTGGGATAGGAACGGGTCAGGGAGGAAAATACCTCTGGCCACATATGCATAGATGATGTAGCGTAGTGCATGGTGGGACCAATGCTTGGTTTTGAAGTGCCATCTTAATTTGAGTAATCACAGCTCTGGTATCAACTCTCAATCACTGCGTGCAGCTCTCAGCTTTCTCAAAGCATGCAGTAAATACATGCAACACCCGCTGCCCACAGCTACCCAGAGGGCAAAGCTCCAACCCTGAGTTCAGGCTTTATATTCAATTTCTTTCTGTCCTCCTTCCCCTGACTCGGGTGTTAATGGCTCCTGAGCACAGGATGCTTGGCTGACATGGGATGCTCAGCTGACATGGAATGCTTGGCTGGCATGGCTGCTCTCTCACAGGGCTGAAAGGCACAAGTTGCCCCTATGGCTTTCATTTACATGGGTTGAAATTATCACAAGGTTAAATTACAGCCAGGCAATGCTCCTGGGTGCTTTAAAAGTTGCAGACTTTAAAAGTTAGCTGCAGAAAGTTGCTCAAACAAGGCTCTTTAAAGGGAAACTCATCCAGGGTGAATTTACCACGTGCCTTCAATTCAGGAGCTGCTCTCCTGTGCCCAGCTGGGGCAGGGTGGCTCCCCCAAATCACAGCCTTCCCATCGTGGCCCAAGAGCAGCACAGGAGTGGTGAAGGGCCCCACACCACCAGAACAAGATCTCCAGTGCACAAAGGGCAGACTTGTCTGAAGAGAGGGTGGGTTCTTTTCATATTTTCCAGTGGGACTGGGAGACTCAACAAGACCCGGGACTGACTCACAAAATCCAGCTCCTGAGACCTGTCTCTTGGAGTGGATAATTTTTTTTGTATTGTCCTCTTCCTAATCTAAGGAAGCAACAGCACTGTGGCGTGAAGGATATTGCCCCACATGAGCATTACCCTGCATCTAAAACTTTCCACTTGAAACCGAGAGCCCTCACAGTGAGCTTTGCTGCCAGTCCCAAATCCCAGCACTGATTGCTGTGCAGCTGAAACACGGCTGCAGCTCCCCTCCTGATTTTGTCCAGATCCTTGGTTCCATGAGTGTTTCTGCTCCTTTCCTTTGAAGCTGCTTAAACTCAAATTAACAACCTCTTAATGGGACCTGCATCTTCCAAAAGAGTCTCTGTTAGTTGCCTGCCATGGCTAAAATTTTCCAAATGCTTTCAATGATCCTTTTTTTAACTACCCCTCTTTACAGAAAACAAAAATCTCCTCTTCCACCCTCCCCTCATCTAGCCACTTTCTGGAGTGTGCCAGTCACTGACTTGAGAATACTTTGTTCTTGTCTGGCACATCAGCGGGTGTCACAAATAGTCACCTCATCAACACGTTTTTTGTTAATATCTCAAACACCCTGTGGCTATTAAAAATACTAAAAAAACCTTAGCTCATTAACAAGACACTGTTTCCAGCATATAAACTTTTCCATTACAGAATCACTAACTGTAATGCCCTAAAAAGCTTACAGTTGTTTATAATCTAAGTAAAATAGGACACCTTCTCTCTACTTGTGCCATGTCTACTTGTGCTGGTGACTACATAAGAGGGATAGACCTGTGCTGCTGTTTCCATAGGTGTGTGTTAGCCAAGATGAAACATTTTTATTTATGGGGTTTTGATTCTTCCTCTGCATCCCCAGTACCGCTGCCTGGACAACACCACTAACAGATTGAGGTCTTGTGAGATTTTTGTGTCATCCCTGATGATCTGGAGTATGGGTGTTGAGGGTCCCTGCCTTCCCCTCATGCAGGGGTGAGCAGGCTGAGGCAACGGGGCCAGGCAGTCGCTACCTGGGCACACCAGCTTTGCATCGACAATTACATTTGTGATTAGGAAGGGAGAAGATTTAGCCACAACATTTGCATAGCTCCTGTGCAGAGCTCTGCAAGTGCTGGTGTACGGTCGGTACTGAACCCCGGGGTGGCAATCGTGCCCTTGGCCCAGGGCCCACGTGTAGGAGGAGTGCTGGCAGCGGTTTTCTTGGACATTTTGGAAATGCCTGCTCAGGATAAATGGATGCTTCTCCCCACTGGTGAACTGGGGACATGTCCCTAGTTAGCTGTGCCATCCTACCCATGTACTACCAGTGTACACTGGTGAGGAGGTGTGAGCCTCCCCCACTGACGAGGCTGTCACTGGGACTCAAATGTCTTGTGGTGGCCATGGTTTGAAACACTTTGTCGGCTCTGAGAGGGAGGGAGCACGTGAAACTCTTTCAGTAGTTCCTGAAGCAGTAGCATCAGGAATGTCACTTGATCATCAGTAGCTTCCTAACTTGTTTTTCATGCAGAGAGTCTTGGTGTTTGTGCAGGTGAAGGAACAGTGAATCCAAATTGGTTTTATGCAAAAAATGCAAATATCACTTGTATTAGCAGATTGCCATGTGACAGGGATAGTACATTTGCAAAGCAGTACAGCTCATTTTCTGCAAATCTCTCCTCCTCATTCCATGTAAGGCCAGGGATCCTGTAAGGCCAGTTACATCCCTGAGAGGCCCTGGCATCCATATGCTATTGCACAGAATTGTGACTTAGCAGTAAAAAATTAGGTTTTGTTCTCCACAGGCCAAACAGTGGCTCCAAACAATGGAGCCCAGCAGTGGAGCTCAGCAAGGTCACCAAAAAGCAACTAGCTCCAAAAGGTAACTTGTGATTTCTAATTGATCATGGTACCCTTTGTTCCGAGACTGTGAAGGTCTCGGTGCTTCTCTGTAGAGAGCTGGACTTGTTTTTCGTATAGAAAATTATGACGGAGATATGGGGAACTTCCAGCAATCACCCTGTAGGTGAGACTGTCTTTCTGTAGCTTCCTTCCATCCATAATCAACAACAGAAGCAATTCAAGAGCTTGGAAACACATGGGAGTCTTTTTTTTTTTTTCCTTCAGACAGGAGAGGTTTCCCAAGCCATATTTCAGTACCACTGAACTAATACTTTAATTTTACACCTGTCTGCTGTTCCCTGACTCCGCGGATGGGATTGCGGCACTGTGAGCCAGCACACTGCTAAGGGGGGTGGCTTTGTGATAGCAGCTGCAGCCCCCCAGTACTTGCACAGTGCCCCAGACAGGTGGGGGAATTAACCCTGCAGGGCAGGAGATCCCTGCAAGGAGTGCTGAGGTTCCTACTTCTGCTCACACCAGGGAAGGACAAACAGGATTGTGAACACAGGACAATAACTGAACCAAAGAGGAAACCCTGACCCTAAAATGTTAATCCTGAATTGTCGTGATGAAATTACACCATGTGTAAAGCTGTCTAACAGTTAGCTGAACTTCTAGCAAGCATACTCCAACCCCCAAAATGTTTGAGTTGTACTTGAAATAGATACGGCCAAAAATGACTTGATGTTCCCCAGTAGCCCATCTCTGAGGCTCTGAGGTGGTTACAAACTTCATAAGTTGTTGTGTCTGGTGGCATTTAATACCTCACAGGCCTGGCCTGCAGCTTCAAGCTGTGTGGGAGGTAGATAAACTGTGACCAGAGGTGTCACATAGCTCTGGCTTTGTGCAGAAGCTGGGCAGGCTGCTGATTGAAGGACCATCCCTGTGGTTGTTGGCACCCAGCAGTGGGAGAGGAGGGTTAAAATCAGTCCGTGAACTAAGATGAACATCTGGAGAGACCTGACCCTGAGAGCCACCAAAGCATGGAGCTGGGAGAGAGCGTGAGTATGGCAAGCAGCTGCACTTGGTTGGGATCCTGTGGCTGGTTAGGCTGTGTTGCTCCTTGCCACCCGTGCTGCGAGGCAGAGACCTGTCCCAAGCGTGAGCAGGGCTGGCTCAGCCCCTGTAAATCGCACTGGGGGTGATGGCACAGCAGTGAGATGGGCATCCCTGTGGGTGGGACTGGCAGCAGTGCCCATGCTAGTACAGCCACACTGCCCTGGTCCCAGCATGCCCAGGTACCTGTGTAACATGCTGGAGTGAGGACTGTGTCAGCCTATCCTCCCCCAGCAGTCACCGCTGTGCTCCACAGGGAAAGCCACCAGGAATTTTTGCTTCTCCACCCACACCTCGCTCTGCTTGGAGCCCTGACTTTTCTATACCCACACTCTGAGAGGTGTAGTGGTGGGTGTGCCCTGTTTTCAAGCCAGATCTGAAAATGTGCACTCATTTGTTCCGAACGAGGCAGCTTTCTGGCTGCATTGTGCACTCCTTTTAAAGGTGGTGTAAGTAGCACACAGCGTGCCTTGCAGAGCCCTGCCATCTCACTGATCTCTCAGTTGCTCACTCAGGAAAGCTACCTCCTGCTCTGCAAGCTGCAACACCGTGTAATGGAAAAATGTAGAAGTGGGGCCCAGCTGTGCGTCAGCGGGCGCCTTGGCAACCCCCGCCTGCGCTCAGCTCGGTGATAGGCGTGCGGGGCTGTCCATCTCCACCGGGGATGAAATGTAGTGTTAAGCATCCCCCCCCCACCTTACGAGGGAGAAGAAGGAAATACCAGGGTTTGCTGGTGTCGCTGGAGCTTGCCGGGTGCTAAAAAAGCGGTAATTTATGAGCGCTGCGAAGAATTTCATCGTTCTTCAAAGCAGGACAGAGGCATCTGGCACTCAGCCACTGTGTTTGCATCAGTACAGGAAAAATGCTGAATTTCTTCAAAGCTGCCACAGCGTTTCCTATTTTTAGGTTAACAATGCCTGTTTTGCTGTACAGCATCAAATGTCAACAAAGAATGAAGATCTATTTATGTTGCTTTATTGTAAAGCTGAAGCAACCGGAAGCTGTGAGCCATCTGGGTGCCTTCTTAGCCCTCCAAAAACCCCATCCTGAGTTAGTTGTAAAGTGCACTGGGTCACTGCCATGCCAGTGGGTTTACTTTCTGATGGGGGAAGAAATGATGGGAGTTTTGGGGATTGCCTCCCAGTCCTTGGACCCTTCAGGATACTGTGCACGGGAGATTATCCAAATGCCCAGCTCTAGATTGCGCTTGCATTCAGAGACACTTTGTTTCTTGATGCTGTTTGTGCTCTCCCTTGTGAGGCAGCATCTCAGCACCAGTGTACACCTTGGTGTTGGTGCCTGCATTTCGCAATCAAAAATCTCACTGGAGGAGGGGACAGTGTCGAGGGTCCTCTGTGCTCCTGAGGATGAGAGAAGTCAGGAAGGGCACCAGTCTTCCTATGTTCTACAACACTGTTGGACAAAGCCAATTTTGACAAAAGCTTCTATCCTTAAGGACTCTAATGCAGGAGCTGTGCTTGCTGGCTCACTAAAATCAACCCCAAAGGAAGTGCTGCTCTGACACCATGTTTCTGAGTTAGAGAATGGAGGACATCCAAGCTGGATGTGTGGTTTAGGTTGCGAGGTGGTCCTTGCCTTGCTGCAGGAAAACACCTGGAGCATGAGCGGTGTGTTAAAACACTGATTTTACTGTGAGGGCAGGTACCCAATCCCTGTAGGGGGACACAAAACAGATCTCAGCTCTGGAGGATGCTTGGCACCTTGGTTTGCTGAAGCAGCTCATCGAGCTGTCGCTGGGTGAGAGGAAGCGGCAGTGCCTGCCCTCTCTCCTCCTGCAGTCTGCAAGCACTCGCCTGGGTGTCTGCAGCAGCCACTGAGCTGTGGGTTGAAGTCCTGGTCATTCACCGCTCACACCCCCAGCCTCCTCCACTAGCTGCTTATTTGGGAAGGAACCTCCTTTTTCTCTTTTTATTTTGATTTGGAAAAATAAAAATAGAAAAAGCCTGTCAGAGACAGAGTGACTAAGTGCTTCATGTGCTGCTGAAGTAAATGAACAGCAAAATGTCTGAGGGGAGAAGATGACTAAGTTTTTTTCCTCCTCCTTCCTTCACCTTCCAAGAGAAGCTAAACATAGTTGCCTGCAGCAGGAGGACTTCAGCAACTGACTGCTACCCACAGATGCAGCCTCAGAGATCGTGGGCTTGTGCCTTGATGGGAAACCCAGTCGTTCAGAAGACTGGGCGTCTTCCCTGTAGTCATTTCTCTTCTCCCTTGCTCTTCCCTCAAGACAAAATATATTTAGAAACACTAGGACACAATGAGCTAAACTCTGCCTGTACTACACCCATGTTTATAATGGGTTCATTGTATTGCCCCTGCAAGTGCCCTCATGATTATATGGCTAGGTATAACTACCCTTCATCTTTGTCTCCTTTTTTGGACTAGAAAATTCTCGAGAATCCTCTTCAACCATAGCAATGCTGTTCCAAGAAAGGCTATCTGGGTTTTAATATGAAAAACCCACGATCTCTACCTCTTTAAAGGATGTCACACTGTGTCACTCCATTCGCCTTAAAATAGCCTCTTTCAAGAGAAATATTTAGTTTAGAAACAATTTCCCTTTTTTTTTTTGAAAAAAAGCAACCATACCTCTGGATCTGTCTTTATGAACCTGAATTGCCTGGGTAACGCTTGGGTGATGCTGTTTGTGGTCAGCGTGTTGTCAGCATTGCTGCAGAACTTAGACCCTCTCTTCCCACATCCGGGACTCCCACATAGGGCACTCGCCAGCTCTGTTTGACTTTTGCCTCAAACATTATTGCCCTGAGTAGTGTTTCCCCCCAAAACCTCAGCATGTTCCCATTTGTGCCTGTTCCAGCATCAGCCCCCAGGGTCCCAAGAGAGCCGACTTGGCAGGGGCAGGGTGTTTCTCCCCAACCATCCTCTCGCTGCTGCACACCCAAGGGATTCAACACACAGCCATTGCAGAGGTGATTTTCCACTATTAATGCTCAAAAGAACGTTCCATTTTCCTGTTTCAGATGAGCATTTCCCTTTTGAGTTAGAGAAACCTTTTCCTCCCCAGCACCCTGTATAAGGCTGTAAACATGCACCAAAGCAGACAATTTCTTTGCTGGCCCCTGCATTCCACTTTCCACCAAAAACCCGGCGTTCCCCCAGCTGGCACCTCTGCAGCATGGCATGCACCAGTTCACAGGAGATTGTGGCCATTTGTACAGCAGTGATAAGTTTTTCCCTCAATTTCTTAGGAGTTAACAGCTGAAATCCTCTTTTTCTTCCCCCGCCCCACCCCTACGTGTCAGCTCACGGTTGGGTTGGAAAATCCAACCCCGCGTGCTGCACCAGGATGTAGGGTTGGGTAACCCTCCCTGTGTCTCTGAGGATCCCGTTCCTTTCCCTAAGGGCTCAAGGGAGTGCCGGGGTGCAGCAGGGCTTGCCAGCTCTGCACACAAGCTTCAGAGGCAGCGTGGAAGAAGCGGTGTAGGAATAAACCTCCTTGCCTGCTGCCGTGACGGTTTCTTCCCCCAGCGCCGCGCTGGCCTTCTCCTGGCACAGGGCTGCCCAGCCGGCTCCTCGGATGCTCTTGCAGCAGGCAGGCGTGGCAGGACATTGGCTTTGGGAGCAGAGGTATGTACCTGGCCCTGCAGGAGCTGAGCTGTGTGGCTACAGCTGACATTTTTCGATGACTCATAACTAAAATGGTGAAGGGGTGCGCGTAGGGCTCTAACTCCAAAACTGCTGGTTCTGTGTGAGGTCTGCCCGCTGTCAGCCCTTCTGCTGACAGGGGCCAGGGGGCAGCTGAGGTGTGCTGTTAACATGAATTCCTCCCTCCATCCTGGTCTCCAGGGTCCCACACAGCACAGTGGCTGCACACAGCCGGTGCTCTGGCTCTGCTGAGCTGGTGCCACCCTCTGACTGTGCCAGGCTGGGTGAGCTTGCTCCTGGGTGTGGCAGTGATGAGCACCCTGCCTGGCGGAGCATGAGTGCAGCAGAGTCTGGATCTGTATGGCTAGGGAATGGGGTAATGTGGCTGAAGTCGGTGGGGATACAGTTCCTGGTCTCAGCCTGATGCTGCATGGAGAATTGGGAATGAGCAGCTGAGCATGAGAGAGGGTCCATGTTTGAAGCCCTGTAATTAGCTGGTCTTGCTGTGCTCCTGGGAGCCCCTGGCTCCAGCACAGCCTGTGGTTGTTGTGTCCAGTGAGGAAGGAGTCCCCACAAGCAGCTGCTTCTAAAGTGCATGGTTTGTGCTTCCCATGTCCATTCAGGGCAGTATGGCTGGAAAGCTGGTGAAGGAGAAAGTCTCAGGGCACCAACAAGGTGGGCTTGGAAGCAGACCATGATGAATGAGCTTATGTCTGTCTCACTCTGATGGAGAGAAGTCTCTTGTATGCCCACAAGCCCTGGTGCCAGGAGTAATGGAGAGCTGAAAAGCTGACCTGCACTGCCCTTACCTGCTGCACATGGGGAGACTGCTCTGTGGGTGCACAGTGCCTGTAACAAATCTCTCTTTGACTTCAGGTTTAGGCCACTTGTTTTAATAGCCCTTAATGCTCTTTAAAGACCAAAACCTCTGAGATGCTGTGCTAAGTCTCCTGGGAAGATGCTTTGGGCACTGTGTGGTGCATACACGGCAGGTCTGCAGCTGTGAGGAAGGTGCTGCCTGGCATGTGCCTGCGGCTTCCTGGGTGTTTGCAATGCCCCTTTCTGGTCAAAGAGGTTTCCCAAAGCCATCATCTTTCTACTGTGCTCCTTCTGTAAGGATCTGAGACCAAGGAGGATCAAGCTGCACTCCATTCCTGGAGGAGCTTCTGCTGGTTGCTGATTATATTTAGGAGCTGCCTAGGAAAAGGGGACCATCCCATGGCGATGTGTTCGGAGTGCTGGGGAGCCACAGCCAAGGCAGGCTAGTGCTCCCAGCAGTTCCTGTGCAAGCAGAAACTCTTCCAGCCACTTAGCAGAGGGTTTGCAGTCCCAGCTCCAAAGCAGGAGAGACAATAAAACTCCTAAATAGTACTTTAAATCACCAAAGTGCTATTCAAACATGAGGGACTCCAAACACCAATGAAAGTGCTAAACTGCTTTAAAGGGGAATTAAAAGGTCATGCCTGTTGAACATTTAGCTTTAGAGTTTAGTCATGTTTATGAAACTTATAACTGCTCTTCTAAATCACCTTTTTACACTTCACATATCCAGTAAATGTAGGGATGTTCAGCGCTAATGACTAATTTTAAAAATTTTCTATTCTAAACAAATTTCCACAGCCAGAGCATGGCCCTTTCTTTTCTTCCCTTCCAGCTCTGCCTTGCCACTTCACGGAAGCCACTTTAAAAGCATCTGAACATTTCATTTGGAAATGCTCATGGGAAGGAGATGCATTTCTCACGCACACACACCACAAAGTGAAGTGCAATTGTGGTCAAACAGCAGAAGAGCAGGGATCTAACTCCATGAGCAGGCAGAGCAAGGGAACACCGATGGAAGGGTTTTCTGTATCCAGAACCAGTTTGAAGTTCTGGGGGTTTCAGCAACAGCAAAGCTCAAGTGTACAAGCCAGGCCTTTCTCATCCCCCTTCTCCTGCAGATTGCTTCACTGACATCGCATGCCTTGGCTTGGTTAACCTTGCTTTTGTATCGTCGGTGCTTATGGGCATTGTGCTCCTGGGGTGTTACATTTACAGCATCCGTATCAATGCCCTCTGTGCTATGCCAGAGGGAATACTTCACATGGCTACAGCAGCACTGGAAGTCAGTGGTAGCCCTGTCTGGCCCGTGTCCACCCTGCCTGGTAATGTCAGACTGAGCAGATGAGCAATGTAGTACCATCACACCATAGTGTGGGCCTGCTCTGAGCCCTGTGGGGGGAGGAGATCCCTGTCCACCCCCCTTCTCTGGGAACATGAGCTCTGGGCATTTCAGCTCATGTCATGGCCCTTGTCAGAGAGCAGACTAGTCCAGTACCAAGATTTCTGGGTCACCTCCTGAAGCTGACAGGAAGAAATCAGACTCAAAAAACCAAATATTAAAAGCTTCTTTGTTCCAGTCATTGAGGTTACTCCTGCGTTTGGTGTCTCTGACCCAAGTGCCTCCAGGCAGACTGTAAATGTGTCATCCTGGTTTAAATCTCTAAAATCTTACCTTCAAGTTGTAGAAGAGAGTGTTTGACAGCCCCTGTCCTATGATAAACTCTATCTACCAGTTTAAATCAGCCAGACTGGAAATAACTGGAACTTCTACTATCTCCTGCTGGTCTGACTACCTGTGTTCCCAACATGCTCTGTGTTGACACCCCTTTTTCCCAAAGGACTCCAGGGTTTGGGTCATCCCTTGGGAAGACATGGCAAAGCCTACAGCTCCCATCCCATGTCTCTGACATGTACGAGCATAGGTTTTGTGTTCAGGTTGTTTCTTGCAGGAAGGCTGTGCCTTACCAAACCACTGCCCTCCAGGACACTCTGTTGTGAGTTTTAGGAGCTGAGTCTCTTTTATATCCTAAGCTGCAGCTCTGGCCTGTAGGGTGCTGAGCTGGGCTTCAAATCAAGTAACCAGAGGCCGATGCAGTTGTTTGCTGTCAAGAAGGGCACGTCTCCTAATCTCAGCATGTGGGAGCTAGCAGCAGTTCGGGATTCACAGTGTCAGGGTTGGGAAGGCTGCAGGGATCCTTCCCCACTGGCAGCGTGAGAGTGTGAAGTGCTAGAGCCAGCACAGGCTCAGGAGCCCATGTCCTCAGCTGATGTACTGAAACAATGTTTGAAGCCAGAAGGATGGTGGTGAATACCCTGGAACTGGGAAAGGGATCAAGCACAAGTCTCCAGATGGAAACGGAGCAGTTTCCATCCAAGCCGATGACAAGTTCCCTGATAGAGGGATACAGGGTCAGATCTTTGGACAGCACATCCTGTTTCTCAGCCGGACGCCTGATCTGGCTGCCTGCAGCTCTGTGCACCAGCGTGTTGCACCAATGAGCTGCTGTGCTCTGGGACTCTTCTCACAAATCAATTCACCAAGGCCTACTTTTGGCTACCAGCAAGGATTTTTATAGTCTGCTGACTTTTAAAGGCTAGCTACTTTCTGAGGAAGAAGCACTGTACAGCACTCAAGCAGCAGTCCACCAAAAGTGATTAGCTATTTCTGAATTACTCAGAAATTACCTTTTCCAAGCTGAAAATTGCTTAACAAATCTTACTGGTGTGTACATAATGAGCAACAAATACATTTGCAGAGATCTGGATCAGTTCCCACTCAGGAAAGTAGGCTGAACATGTCTAATGCTGGCAATTAATAATTCCACTGGCTTTATGGGAGGGTCAGTTGTGGCTGATCTGCACTGGGAGGTGTTCAGCTTTGCTTCAGTAAAGGCTCTCCACCAGGAAGAAATGCCTCATGGAGACAACAGTAGCTTTGAGGCTCAGCTGCTCTGAGCTCCAATGCAGAGTTTGCCTTCACTCTCACTTAGGTTTTTTTGTCTTCTTTCCCTCTTTGCCAAACTGGACAGAGAGGTCCAACACCACCTCTCCTCTCTGTAGCCATTTCCCCTGAGAGTGATGTTGACGTGGCTCCTGCTCTGCTGCTCCACTCTGCTCGCGCTTCGTGGGTGAGGAGGTTCCAAATGTCCGTCCAGGCAATGGGTGACTCCCGTGCTCCCGGCTCCCACAGCCACTCTGTTTCCTTCCATTGTCAGAGGGAAGGTCAAGCTGAAGGACTGCTGTTCACTCATCTGCCTCTGCTGTTTCTAATTCTTCTTGCCTCCATCACAAGCAGGAAGAGGGAGCCTGCAACAAGCTCCTGGTTTTTTCCAATACACTGCAATGTTTTTTCCATGATCTGAGCAGATGTTCCTGGCTTTCACACATTTTTACTGAGGCTTCTCTATTGTGCATGCTGATCGCTTCAGACAGCAGAGAAGCAGCAGCTTTATCTCTATGACCCTCTACCCCAGATGTTTGGTCTTGGTGGGACAACTCCCTGATCCCACTGGAGAAAAGGGCATTCCTCACAAAGCCAGAGGGGAGTGGCTTCTCTCTTGTGAAAGGCAAAATCCTTCCTGGCTAAAACGAGACTATTCTGAAAAACAAAGTGTTTGAAGTAAAAGAATGCACATATTAGGATTTTTTCTCACTCTGAATGAGGTGGAGACCTTGGAAAGTAGCAGAAGCTACTACACCCCAACAGAAGTAACTACACCCCAACAAGAGCTTCTATACTACAGCCATCAAAATAATTTATCTGATGGGGCTTGGGGGTTTGTACTAGAATTTCTAGGCACCCAGAAGTGCCTTTCAGTCATCACACTGTATTTCCTTGTATTAACTTCAGTGAAGTCTGATGTTGGGCCTCACTTTATCTTTGTTCAGCAGTGTCTGTGGGACATGGAACTGGCATTGCCTCTGCCAGGTTTTGGGGAGCTGCTGAAACTTTTGTATTCTGCCTTTTGTGACTAAATCAAGAAATGCCCACTGATCCAAAGCCCCCCTCCTCCATTTCCAGCTGCTCCTCTTGTCAAAGCAAGGCTATTTAGCTGCTGTGCAGTACAGAAGCATCGGCAAGGATGAGAAGAGTTTGTGTAGGAGGAAGACGATGTAGAACATGGGCTGTCACTTGCTGCCAGTGTCAGGGTCAGTGGTCCCAACCTGGTGTGTGCTGAAGTGGTCACTGGGCTCTTTCTGCTGTTGCCAGGACAGAGGCAGCTGTTCCAGGGGCTGAGAGATGGCAAAGCCAAGCAGAGCACGATCCCAGCTCTGCACTATCACATCACATCACATCACATCACATCACATCACATCACATCACATCACATCACAGATTTTTCACCCGGAATCCTGCATTTTGGTCACCCCCATGCCAGGACACACCAGGAGGAGGCACTCTGTGGTACCTGCCAGCTCTGCCCCGCTGCCCTCCGCATCCAGCACAATGAACAAAGCTGGCCTCCCTGCCGCGGCTGCAGTGACAAGGTTTTTCCCAGTCAAGGGAAACAATCATCACTAGGGAAACGTTAGCTACTTTTTAAAGAGCAAAAGAAAACACATTCATTCTTTTAAACATGGAAAACTAAATGGCCTCTTTTTCCTTGGCTGCATGTGCATGGTTGTGGAGCAGGCTGGCACGGAGTGAACTCTGCAGGCAAATGCTCCCCCCACTCATTTAGTTATTAAAGAGCAGGGCTCTATGGTGCAAAGGCTGCCCTTCTCAGCTCTTGCTGCCTTGTTTTATTAAACCAGAAAGGCTCTGGCCACCTGACCGTCCTTCTTGTGAGTGAAACATCTTGGAGTCTGCAGGGACCCCTGGCACCACAGCACCACAGTTTCATGTCGCTTCTTGGAAGAGCTGGAAGTGAAGCCCCCAGGAGCAGGGCTTTCTCCAAAGGGAAGGGAAAGCCAGGGTGTCACTCATGCGAGTCCCTGGGCTGCAGCAACTCTAATGAAGCTTGGGGAAGCAGGGGGCATTGGTGACACTGCTGTCTCCTTGGTTTTCCTTCACCTCTTCTGATCCTAGGATATTTCATGATTTTCCTGGGAGAAAGGAACTGAAGTTCTTTTCATGATTGGGAAAATCATTAATTTAATGCTGCTCCCACTCTTTTCCATCCCCTGCCCCAGCTGTGTAATCTTGCCTCTAACCATGCATGCTCCAGTTAATAAAAAGCACTGAAATACAGGTCCAGCTCCTGCTATTTCCAGGAATGTTTGGTCCCATAAAACCATAGGAAAGCATAATTTCAGCAAATTAAATCAGTTACTGCCTATCTCTCTGGCTGAATGCATGGAAAGGGAAGAGCACCCTGCTGGCTCCATGCATGGGGAATAACACCAGTCGAATTCCACCAGTGTCCGTGCTGGGAAAGGGAGGCAACAGGCAGTCCAAGAAAGGCATGTCTCCTTTGAGCAGACATTAAAGGAATAAATATGCAATGGGGAAAATATACAGCGAGCACTGAGCTCATCAATCACTTTTTGTTTAATCTAATTAAACACCATATATCCTCTGACCTGCACTGGCACTAAATTCTCCTGTGTTGTTCTTTCCATACGCAGCTCTGTTGACAGATGGGGAAAGCCTAGAGTTTGCTTTAAGCTTCAGATAAGTAAAGTTAAACATACAGCAGATAAAGTTGTTTTCCCAGCACTCCTCTCCCACTGACCAATTGTGGGTGCTCATTGGGAGGGATTAACTCCTCTGGCCTGTATCGCACCCCTGGCTTGGGACATGGCTCTCTGCAGCGAGCAGAAGCTATAAGAGGGCAGAGGCAGAAGCAGAGTGCTGCAGAAACCCTGGAAAGTTCATTTTTAGAGTTGGTTCTGCAGTTGCTGAGCTTCGTTTCCATGTGGCAGACTATTAGGGAAAACAGTGGCACTCCTTGCTAAATGTATTTCCAGAGTCACTAAATAATTTACTTAACAGCTAATCAGTTGGCATTTGCTGATGCTGAACCAGGTTTTAAATAAAAAGTGTCGAATTGCATCAGGCACCTCATGCATTTTCCCTGCTTGTACAGCCTCCATGCTCTTGCTGCCTATGCAAGAGTGCAGTTGGTCAACACTGAGTTTTCTGGGAGGTAAATCAGCCACAGGGCTGGATTTGGGGGAGAGCTGCGTGCCACGTCAGGTGCAGGCTTTGATCATGCAAAAGACTTGAAAATGTGCTCACCTTTCAAAATTACCACCTGTGGACTCACCTCCTTGCAGGCAAATGAGAAGAGCACGTAACTGCCCTTCACCAGCATCACTTGGTAATGCCAGCTGCAGAACTATTTCTTCCAGTATGGTGAAAAATCCTTTGTTCTGAGTCTGGGGAGTTACCACAGGTAACACCTCCATGCATGTGCAGCTGTGCCTGTGCTCCTGGGTGTGTGAGCAAATAACTCCTTGAAATGTAAACCAAAAGTTACAGATGAGCCTGGAGGCGATGACCTTATGGTTCCCAACAGGCCATGTTAAAGAAGATTTCTTTACTGTAAATAGCCTTAATACTCCCTTTGTCTATTAATAGCACCAGGCAGGGCAGGAGGCAGCAGAGGGGCTGTTTTCTGTGTATGGTTGTGGAATCAGACTGGAGTGGTGTGAACGTCATGGCTCTGGTTTTCTGTGGCTGGCTGTGGAGCCTGATGCAAGGGTTGGCGTGACCGGGATCCCAAACCACGGGCTTTGAGATCTCTGAATGCACATCAGTGTCTGAATAAACAGAGACCTTTTGCCATCCCCAGAGGCTGTGAAGGACCCTGCAGAGGGTTAAAAGCCACTTACCACCTCTCTTGGGGCTCAAGGGAAAGTACGAAGGCTGACTTTTTGGAGCAACTCACTACCTAGGGAGAATTTTGCTATCTTCAGGCAAAGGGAGTGGCAGGATCCCTGTGGGCATTGACCAGTGTTGTTCCTCCGTGGTCCAGCCTCCGTCTCCCCTCTGCAGCCTGTCCCAGAGATCAGGTGGAGTCATGCAGCTGCTGGTTTAGTAGGGCAGCTGCCCCTTGCAAAACTCAGCCTTTTGAGCACTCCCACAACAGAGCAACATCCTTTTGATGAAGCAAACTTTTCCTTATTACACTGGGAGGGGGCTCAGGCGTAAAACAAAAACACAATGACTCCTGAAGGAGTTGGAGAGACAACAGTCCCTCCTCTCCCCTGTAAGTGTCCAGTGGTTGCCCCTGTGAAGGCAGGGGAAAGGGGCTGTGTGAATCAGGATTGTGGGTCACCCCTGCAGCAGTGACAACTGACCTTGCAGTCGATTCCCAGCATGCTGGGAGTGGCTTGAAATGGATGAAGCTGCCTCAAGCTTTGCCATAAAAAACCACATGTCCTTAAAACTTGGTTTGGAAATACCTGGCTAAAGGTGTGCCTGAAACCGGGTGAGGCCTGGATGGAAATGTTTCCCTCTGGCATAAAGTGGGTGAAGATGTGCTACCTGTTCCTTGGATGGCTGTGCTGAGTGACTGGCTCTCTGTCTCGTTCAGATCAGCAGAAGGGTTATTGTTGTTGTGTTTTGTGTCCCCAGGGGACTCAGGGTCACTACCCTGCACTGGGAACAGTGCTGGAATGGAGCACATCACTCCTGGGAAAGCCCTGGGAGGGGGAAGCCAGGGTGGCTTGCCCTGCGTTAGGGACTGCTTGCCTTCATTCTGCCTGCACTTTGAAGTACCTCAAGGTTTTAACTGTAAAGCTCTAACCACCAAAAAACAAAATCTTGGCTTGGGAAGGCACATTGCCTTGGCGTGTTTCCTGGGACCGAGTGACTTACAATGCTGTGCTGTGAGTGAGGGGAGGATTCCTTCTTTTAGAGGAGGTGGGTCACACCCATTTAGAGTCCAAACTCTCCCGGAGACTTTTTCTTCCCCCTTTTTTTCATGACATCAGCCAGGACTTGATGTTACTATTTTAAATACAAAAGGAGGGGACACCCCCCCACTTCCCCTTCGCTCTCTGCCAAAAGGAGAACAAAGAACAGCTAAAACACACAAGTTCTGGCACTCTGTGTGGAAATAAAAACATTCATCCTCATGTCAGGTAGGGAACTGCCCGACGCCCCTGCCAAAGCAAGCAAGCCGGGCGGCAGAGCGAGCCCACGGCGTGGAGAAGCCCGGGAGAAGGGGATGCTCGGTGTCACCCCACGCCTGGGCAGCTCCTGCCAAACTCTGCGCTGCTGTACCACTGCCAGGCTGCGCTGGGACGCTCCCAGCCACAGGCAGCCTTCCAGGGAAGGGCTGCCCTGCTCCTCCCAGGCTGCGAGGTGGGGAAGGACCTTTATTCTTCCCCTTTCCCACCCCTCTCCTGCCCACCATTTAGGCAGCCCCTGCATCTCCCCGCTCCCCAGCACGGCACAGGGATAACCCGGTGTAATTTCCACGCTTTAGACACTACTATCTTTGTCTGGCTTCTTGCTCGCCATTTAAACATGTCAGCAGTTTCCAGCACGGATTCCTGTGCCGTGAGTTCACCCCCAGCAAGCATCCAAACTACAAGTCGGGGCTGCTGGCTCTTCCCTGCCTGTCTGCAAAGCATTACTGGAACAGGGGCCAGTTCTCCAAACACGAGGAAGAGATTACTTGGGCTTTCTGGAAGGCTCCCTCCCATGCCTTCAGAGTGGAGCAAATGAGGATAATTTATCTGCTGGCTTCCAGCTGAACCCAGAAGCTTGGAGCAGCCAAGGACTACACTGTTTGTCCCAGCTCCTGCAAGAAGGCATTTTTCCATTGTTGCCGTTGTATATCATTCACATAATTTGTTTGTGTTGTTGCCTTCTGGGGCCAAGATAAGAGGTCATCCCCTGCCTTTTACTGGCGGTGTGTTCCCTAGAACAATCCAGGGAAAAACTCGCAGGAAGGAGCTGTTGAAGGAGGCTTTCGTACATCCAGTGGAGCCTTCGTTACAGTCATGTAAATAGTTTTGAGCAATCTGTCTAGTGAGAAACACTACATGTCAGAAGGGAATTGTTCTCTGAACTGTAGTTATGGATGAGCCAGAGCAGGCAGATCGGTGCACGTGGATTGCCAGCTTAATGGACACAGCAGCTGCCTTTCAGGGGGAACAGAAGCCAGGCAGGGAGCCCCTGTGTGCCTGTGCTCTTGTTCCCCTCAGGACCTGGAGTTTGGTTTTCTGGCTGGATGGCAGTCCTGGGTTCCCTTCCCGCTCCGTCTGCTGTGATGTAACACAGTGCTGGGGGATGGGTTAATGTCCCTGCTGCAGGGGTGCAGGCAGCAGGGACAACGCAGCACGGATGGCTGGGCGCTCTGCAGCAGGAGCAGCCAACTGGAACAGCACTGTAATGCCATCCACTTCAGTGAAGTTACTCGTATTTTTGAATGTGGAGTTGAGGCCCAGTGGCTCCAGCTTGGCACAGCACAATGGGAAAAGAGCAGATTTTCTGTTTGCTTCCATCCTGTGCTGGCTCTGGTGCCTCTTTCCCTGTCCAAAACAGCTGCATGCTGCCTGAAGTGACTTTACAGACAGTAAAAGCTTAAAACATTGCATTCACCTTCATGATTTTTTTCCCCTTAGAGCAAGTCATGGAGGAAGATCAAGAATATGGTGCACTGGTCCCCGTTTGTGATGTCTTTCAAGAAGAAGTACCCTTGGATCCAGCTAGCGGGACACGCAGGTACGGAGCACGGGGAGGGACAGAGTGCTAGAAAGACCCTTTGTTATCCCAGGGTAATTGGCTTTGTTGGCCTGAATTGCTTTAGGCTGCTGCATGAGAGTCACAGCTTGCAGCTCCCAGTCTCTAGCCCAAGAGAGTGACTTACCTAAATGCCTGGGAGGGTGGTGTGAAGGTGCTCTGGGCTTTCAGTCTCCCAGGGCCCACGGGTATTACTGCTGCTTTTTCCTCAGGCAGCAGAAAGCTGGGTGCTTTGGGTGAGAGCCAGGCCCACCTTCTGACCCACTGCAGAGCAGGTGATGCTGCCCAGCACAAAGGTGCCTCACACAGGAGCGTAGAGACAAAGGCGTGAACCTACCAGTGCACAGAGGATGGTAAACAAACATGTTGGGTGCTGCAGGATGGGTCTCTGCCCTGTTTGGGGTGACAGAGCTGGTCATAAACCTCTGGCAACCTGAGGTTTTCAGTCCCTGCCTGTGGGGACTCTTCTGGGTGCCAGTGTAAATGGAGGTGCTTCCAAGGTGTTGGGCTGCCCTTCCTGTTTTAGAAGGCACAGCATCATCCCCCTGCCATCCAAAGCAAGTGCCACATTGTCCCTTGTCACCTTCAGGTAGTTTCAAGGCGGCGGCCAATGGCAGGATACTGAAGAAGCACTGTGAGTCAGAGCAGCGCTGTCTCGACCGCCTCATGAACGATGTCCTGAAGCCCTATGTCCCTGCCTACCACGGAGATGTGGTCAAGGATGGGGAGCGGTACAACCAGATGGAAGATCTGCTGGCTGAGTTTGACTCCCCCTGTGTTATGGACTGCAAAATGGGGGTCAGGTGAGTGGCTTCGGGGATGTTTTCTGAGTTTTAAGATGGGATACTCAAAAATAAATGCATCTCCTAAGTAAAACTGCGTGAAACACACAATTAAGAACACCAGGCTCACCTGTCTTTAGGAAAGCTCAGCCAAGAGCAGGAGAGAGCCATGGGGAAGCCTGGGTATGGAAAGGATACACCAGGCTCCTTCCTTCACTGCTTGTTGACTGTCCTGTGTGCTGGGAAAGGTTGGTGTGGCGGAGGGCGTAGCACTCTGCTTGGGTTTGGGTACACGGGAATGGCACAGTAGCTGTTCAGAGGTCCTCTCTGCCACATGAGGACACAGCCAAGGGATGGGGTGTAGGAGATCCTGCCCAGGGTGCCAGAGGGGTGAAATAAAGACGCTTGAAAGGCACAATTTCAGTGAATGAGAAATTTTTCCTCTGCTCAGCTTTTGCTCCTATGCGCACTGGAGGGAAAAAATGCGTGTGCTAAGTGGTTCAGTGCCTTTCACGCAAAGCTCTTGAAACAATTCCTAAGAGATGAGCAACATTACCCATGTCCTCCTTGAGAACCATCTCCAGATCCACCAGGATCCCAGGCTGCAGCCACTTGGCCAGCAGCAGTTTTTGAGTGAGCCGTGCCACAGCTGACAAGGCTTTCCCAGAGCAGATGTGAGCAGGGCTGGTAACCCCAGATGGCTGCCAGTTTTGGAGCAGCCTCAGGCCACCCCTCAGCCCTGGGTGTGCTGCAGGCTGGTGGCAAGAAGGGTTGAGACCCCCCTCGCTGGCAAAGGCATAGCCCAGACATGGTGGAGACACTTGCGCTGCTGGAAAAGCTGATGGTTTCTGTGGGAGGGAGGAATCTTTTTTTTCCCCTCCTGAATCCCAATGTGAAACTTAAACTGGCGTGCCGGGCTGTCAGCAGGGAAAAGGCGGGGAATACTTTCCACCAGAGGAGTGGAGAGAAGGGCAGAGGGCCCGGCCCAGCCGTGTGGCCCCAGCTGGCACACACAGGCTGCTGTGGGAAGGGAACAGGACCTGCTCTGGAACCAGAGAGCAGCCACCAGGAGAAGAGCTGCTGGACAGGCTGCCCAGGTGCTCCTGTGGCTGTCTCTGGGAGGAAGAAAGCCTCCCGTGCACAGATCACGTGTCAGGTGATTTATGCACCTGGGGTTTTGGAGCTCAGGCAAGGGGGCAGATGTGCTGGGCATTGTCATCCTGAAATAAGATGGTGCTGTGGGAGGAGCTGGTGAGAGATGATGAATGGAGTTAATGCTGTGGTATGGGGCATCCCCATGGCCGAGCAAATAATCTAAACCTCAGGGCTATTAAACCTGTCCTCTGAGCCAGCAGCTTGCTGCCAGGCAGATACAGGTTTGGTTTTTCATGCCAACCTGGCTTTGGGATGTGGCAGCCTACTACACTCGCTCCTAAACAAAACTTTGTCTTTCTTAAAGCCCTGATGATGGCGCAAGCCTGAGGCAATGGGGAGGACCAAGCCACAGACACAGATGATCTGTCATTCTCATCAGAAGGAATTCTAGCTTTCTGAGCAGTGTGAGCAGCACTTCCAGCATGCTCCTGCTTTATTCTGCTGTTCTATTCCATCTGCCCTAAAATCATGGGTTTGGTGATCTCAGCCAAAGACTTTCATTGCTTTTACCTGCAGTATCTTTCAAAGGGGCTGATGGTCTGGGGATGTCTGCCCTAAGCAAAGGCACCAGTTTGCCTTGCTAAGCTGGTGGGACACAGGAACACTGTCCCACATAGTCCACTCAACACCCTCCTAGTGTGTTCTGCTTGGTTCTGGAGGTGAACCACACACTCAGTGCTGGGATTTTGGCACAAGGGACATGGGCAGACCACATTGTCCCTCTGCAGAGCTGGGCATGGCTAGTGGGAGGTGTAGGACAGTAACAGATAGAATCATTCCTGTGTTGTTTGGCTGGGACATCTCACCCAGCTTGCTGGGTTGTTTGAAGAGACCCTGGGCACTTTCCAGGCTGAGCCAGAGTTGATTTGGGAGCTGCAAGAGGAATTCCATGGTGGTTTATTGCTGCAGGAAGTATTACCTTGTGGATGATTGTTTTATGCATGCCAGAGTACAGAACTCTTCCACCAGTGTGCTGTGGCACAGAGGGGTGCTTCTCTGAAGGATGGATAAAACCAAGGTCTTTGCATGCTCCTCTGCACCCTCCATCCTCCTTCCCCATTTCCCCCCATCCTGGCTGCAGCCTGTGGTCCTGGGGTGGTGATAAGCACCTGGTCAAGGCTGCATCCCTTCCTCTACTTCATCTTGTAGAGAAAGCTTTTGCTAGATAGTCCACTTGAAGGAGACCTATACTGAGCAAAATCATCACCATCAGTAGAACAGCCCTGTGTGAAAACACCCCATTTAGCAGCTGGTGAGGCACAGCCCTCATGGTGCACAGAGTGAGGGGATGGAGAAGCACAGGAGAGGCACAGGAGCAGCTTTGGCTGACCCTCAGAGGGAGCAGCAGCTAATGTTGAAGGATGGGACAGTAACCTCCCTCTTGTCTTCAATTCAGCTGGGTCCTAGAGCATGTTCACTGTTTCCTGGGCACATCTTGAAAGCCATATTTAGGCTTATGAGAGCTCAGGTTTCCTGAACACTGGGGTATGGGCCCCTCAGGACAAGGGGTGGCAGCAGGAGGCTGCCAGTGTGGCAGCAGCAAGGCCATGAGCACCTGTGAGAAGTAACTTCTCTTGCTATTGCCAAATTGGCTGTGGTTCCTTGATGAACTGAGCAGATACCGGGTGTTGATGATGGAGTGATAATTAAATCAGGATCAATTCACCCGCAGTGAGGCTTGCTCCGTTATTTCCTATGCTGCACTACTCGTTAGGGATCAGCTATCCTGGGTCAGCCTGATTCCTGGGGCAAGGGCTGTCTGTGGGTATACAGCACCTCGAGTGGTGGCCCTGCTCATACACCCCCTCACTCCTTGCAGAACGTACTTGGAGGAGGAGCTGATAAAGGCCCGGAAGAAGCCGAGCCTGAGGAAGGACATGTACCAGAAGATGATTGAGGTGGACCCCGATGCCCCCACCGAGGAGGAGAATGTGCTGCGAGCAGTGACCAAGCCCCGCTACATGCAGTGGAGGGAGACCATCAGCTCCACGGCCACGCTGGGCTTCAGGATCGAAGGGATAAAGGTGAGTGTGGCCAGCTGTGCAGAGCAGGGGATCAGCTGCTGGGAGTGCTCGCTAGCCAAACTCGCAGAAGTACACATGCAGCAGGCTGGTGATGAAACCAGGTCACATCTGGTCATCCCTGGCCCCCGCAGCCCAACCACCACCCAGGCACCTCACTTGGGGCACTGCTGCTCTTCTGAGAGCACAGCTGAGCTCAGGGCATCCGTGCAAAAGGACAGTTTTAGACATAATCTCATTACATCAGCTGCTTGGTTGATCTCCCTCACTGCAAAATACAAAGTGCCATCCTCCATCTTGAAGACTCAAATTAGTTGTTTGCTTTCAATACTGCTCTGCCACTGGGCTGAGCCATTAATCCAAATCCCAGCTTGAACGTGTGCCGATCTGTGGTTGGAGCCGTGAGCTTAGCCACAGCCAGTAAGAAGGATGTGTTTACATGTCTGTCCAGGAAGATTCAGAAGCTGAGCCCTATGAAATGGGACAAACACACACAGCTGCACTTTCTGTCAGCACCTGCATGCACATAAACCTGCTGACTGCTCTTGCTCAGAGTGGTGCTCACATTTCTGGAGGCACCAGCTGGGATGCTTTTTTGTCCCCAGCAGATGACCCAGCCCAGGAGATTTTCTCCAAGCAGGCTTTGCTGCGAAAAAGGTGTGTGGGGTGGCACTTGAACAGAGTTAGGTCTGTAAGCACAGAATATTAGTGATACTGCTCACATGAACATTAGCAATGGCCTATGCCCTTTGATGGCCAGCCAGCGTGAATTAAAGATCATGCCACACTTGAGCCAAGGGTTTCATCGCATGCCTGGGCATGGTGTTGGCTTGGCAGCCACGGGGAGCTCTGTCAAGTTGTGCTTGCAGTAATTCAGGCTTGAAGTGCTGCTGAGGGCCCAGGCAGTAGCTCATGGCAGCCACTTGCTCTTAGTGGAAACAATGGCTCCATTTCTTCATGTGTCCTGGTTGGAGGAGTTTCTTTCTCTTGATCACTGATCGTTTTTCTCCTCTCTGAGTTGGGAAGGATTCTCCCAGAGTGCCCGTCTGGGTCTCTGTGGCGTTAACCTCCTGCACCTCTCGTGCCTGGAGATAGTGGTGTCAAAATGATAGAATTAAAACAAATGAAGCTGTTCCCTGATAAAGCCCTCACACCAGATTTTGTAGACTTCCTTGGTAGTGTTCCTCTTCATCTCACCAGCAAACAGATGTAGGTGTTAGACCGTGGGTTTAAAAGGAGGTCAGCAGGAGGGGGTCACTCAGAGCTGCTACTTCTAACCACCCACAGAAAGTAGTTGTCTCTTCTTCTGTGCGTGTTGCACCTTCTTCATTCAGCTGTTTCATGGCCAGCAGGGTATAGTGCATTTATATCTAACTCAACCCCTCTCAGGCACCCCAGGAGCAGCTCTTGGGCTGAGCCCCTTCAAGAGTTTCCTGGCAAGCAATGCAAGGCACTCCTGCCCATCCTGTGCCTCTGCCTGGGACAGTGCCAGGCATGCTCCCCACAACAGCTTTCTGCAGTGTCTACATTGGGTCAGGGCACTTGCCTGTTCATGCAGCTCTTCCCTGATCTCCCCAGGTCTCCCAAAGATCCTTTCCTGCTGTGGATGCCCATAAACAGACTGTGAGCTGCTCCAGCTTGGGACAGCCCCATGCCTAGTTCCCATTGCTGCTGTTTTGCTCGTGCTTGTTATAAAACTGAGGCTGTATAAAAAAGGGGTGTGCCAGTTGGGACTTTGTACCAGTTGGGACCAAAGCTCCCATGCACTGCTTCTTCTCCCTACTTTCTTGGTGTAATCAGAAATATCTGTCTATTTATAGTCCAACGTGATACATCCTTGGCCTCCAGTGGTGCTTTTCAGTCTGGGCATATTTAGGGGGCAGGTCCTATGTGAAGCATTTGAAATTAAAAGATGAAAAAAAAAAACCAAAAAAAACCCCAAATCACATTCCTAGGGAGGCAAACAAAACACTGTGGAGGGAAATAAAAGCCATAAAGAAGTTACGAGATTTGCACCTCTGTTTAGCCAACCATAAACGAGTTGTTGCCTGATCTGAGCAGTGGATCTTTTTTCAAAGAGGTGAAGCAGCCCTTTAACTAAAAAATGTTGAGAAGTGCTAGCCTCCAGCAGTATTCCTGCTGCTGCTGCTAGGGGGCTGACTAATTTGATCAAGGCTCTAATTACTCTAATTCTCCTTAAATCCCTCAGCTTCTGGGTTATTTCCCCCTAAGCTAAAGCACTAGCAGTTCACGCTGCTTCATGTCTGGCTTTTTTTTCCAGCAAGGCTGGTCATGCTGTGCTGTATCCCTGTTATACTCCCTATTTCTGGGATGGAGTTTCTGTGTTAGGGGAAGTGCCTTCGGTGCCCTGGCTGTCTTCCCATGTTTTATTTCTTGCTGTGGATGCTTCTCTGTGAGGAGCAGCGGTGAATCTGCCCTGCCCCTCACTCACAGCTGGAGGCTGCTAGAGGAGAGTTCTGAGAAGTGCAAGGGAAGGACAGGATTTGACCCTGGGCAAGTGGGAAGGGGTCATAGGAAGGAGAGGAGCAGTGGTAGCCTTTTGGATAGCATGGGCAGGTAAGGTGAACAGGCAGCTCAGGGTTGGGCATGAGGATAGAAACCCTTTCCTGGCTGAGCTCTCCCTTTCCCAGGTGGCCTTGAAGATCCTGTTCTTCCTCTTTAAAATGGAAATTTAACTCTGCAAAAGGAGATAATGACATTCATCTAACTTTCTGGAATAGCTTGAACCTGTTGGAAACAGTAGCTATTAATAAAATTTCCATGCTGAAAGTAACACAAGTGATCCCTGGTGGCCCAGTTGAAACTTTCTGGGGTCCACTGTAAGAAGTGACACCCCTGAGCTGCTGCTCTGGTCTGAGTGTTACTCACCACTGCCTGCAGGAAGGCCACGGTGGGATGGCATTCCCCAGGGCTAGAATGTCTGCGGGGTCCCAAAACCAGCCCGGAAAGCCTCCACCTAACTTTGCCAAGAAGGCAGCTCACAAGCCCCATCCAAGGCCAGACACAGTGCTGGAGATGGATCTGGCTGACCCCAGCCCTGCTCCAGTGACGCCAGCGCGAGCTGGAATCGCTGGTGGGGCGCAGGTTGTGATAGTCCTTATCAGCCCCCTTCACATTTCTTCTGCGTGGAAGGCAGCCCCCTCGGGGCTTGGACACCTGTGAATATCATGGCAGTTGTCAGCCTCATGGCAGCAACCTCTGGCTGGGCAAGGAAACTGCGGGAGGCGGGTAATGCTGGGAGCAGCACTACGGATAGGCTGCTTGGCTCTCCTGGAGCTGAGATTGCCTTATCTGAAGGACCATCTGTGACTTTCATTTATTTTTAGGAGCACTTAGAAGTCCATCTCCTTTCTTGGATGCTTTGTGGAAAGTTGTGCTCTTTACACGTGAAGTTAGTGCTGTGGCCCTTCTCCAGATTGATATTGATCATCCCCCTGGGAGAGGGTGGGTTGATTTCTGAGCTGCCACATCAGGGCTCACATGAGGGACGTATAGCAGCAAAAAGCCCTTCCCCTGTACATCACACACGTGCCACCAGAGCATCCTCAGCAAGGTCACAGCTGAAAGCAGAGATCCCAGCTCTGTGTGGTCCTTCAGCAGGATGGAGTCTCCAGTGAAAAGGTCATCCCTGACCCCTGCCAATACACACTCTGCCAACCCTGAGCATTGCTTTTACACCCTGTGGCAGCACAATGGTCAGGCTGAGTCCTGGGTGATTTGAAGCTGGGTGCAGTGGTTGCAATTGGTACAAACAAAGTTTTTCCTGGAGTTTTTCTTTTGTATGTTGCTTTTGTTACCACCTCTGTTAATGCTTACACAAAACACAAGCTGGAAGCTGAAGTGTGCTGTGTGATTCATCCCAAACTGCACTTCAGGTGTTGGTTTGGTGCTGGACTTGCCTTGGGCACTCAACCTTCCCCCAAGTTGGACTGGCCACCATGCCCACAGCAAGCCCCCTATCCAGGGGGATGCCCATTGTCCTATTGCACTTCCCTGGATGAGTCTCAAACCCCCAAGGCAGGTGATTTCATTGTGCCTTCTTCCTCCCCCAGCCTCTGCTCTGCTCCTTCATCTTCCCCAGCTCACAGGATGTCTTTTGGCCCCTGTGCCTTTGCTCTATTGTGTGCAAACGAGCTGTCTGGAGCAGTGGGATGGAGCCCTGCAATGGAGCTATGAGCACAAGCAAGTGTGGTTTAAAATAGCCCCTGTATCCAGGAAGTGAGATCTGCCAGCCTGTCCCACAGCCCCTCTGGACAATTAAACGAGTTGATGTAAAAATCAGAGCCCCAGAAGGACCAGGGAAATGGGGAGAGACCTACAAAGCTGCCCAGAGGTTCGGACAGGAGCCTCTGGGCCAGGGCTGAGTGTGGTCCCTGCAGTGGACAAGCCATGCTGTCCCCATGACAGGCCAAGGATGGATGTGCCTCTGGGGAATAGGCAGAGGGGAGCACAAGGCTGCTCCCTTGGAGGGTCTGTGATCCATGGACTAGCAAAGGACCAGTGAGGCCAGACAGCCATGGGGCTTGCTCCTAGCTGCAATGGTCCATGGAAGGTTTCTCATGGAGGGGTTTTGTGCCTGCTCCTGAGATGTTGTTTCCATCCACACTCAGTTTTGTCCCATCATGATCACACTCTGCTGTTCTCCTCAAGCCAGGGAGACAGTCCAGGGCTGGTGTCAGTGCCATGCTCAGCCACAGCAGCCATGGGAAGCCATTTGGGCACAGAAACACCAGAAACAAGTAGTGTCCAGCCTCTGTTAGCAGCAGGCACCAGGTCTGTGAGGAGAGTTTGTCCACGTTGCCAGTGACCTTGGCAAGTGTTTGATGATGGAGAGTTCTGTTTGCATTAGAAGTCAATGCATCGGGGCTGTGGGATAACTTGGGATGTGCAAGCAGAGACCTGCTGCCTCTGCTCACCCCTGCTCCACAGACAGATCCTTCAGCTGCCAGAAACACTGGTCACATCCTACTCAGCAACATGCATGGGCAACTCAGCAACTCCTGCCCCAACTCCCTTCCTCCCAATCCCACTCATCACTCTCCTTTCTTTTCAAGAAAGAGGACGGCACTGTGAACCGGGACTTCAAGAAGACACGGACAAAGGAACAAGTCATGGAGGCCTTCAGCGAGTTCACCAGAGGAAACAGGAACGTTTTGGTGAGTGGGGGATGTTGGGGGGACTGCCTGAAGAGGGCGTTTCCTGTGGAGCCTGGCCTCAGCTCATCAGGTCCCTGCCCTGCAGGGCTGAAGCCTGAGCAATCTCTCCTGAAAAAGCATGAGAAATGTTGCAGAGAAACACCATCCTGGTGCAGGGTGGGGGGAAAGCAGTGGAGAGCTGGGAGGGGACTTGGCTGCAGCAGCACTGCTTGACCCGAGTCTGAGTCTGCTGAGGATCTCCATGATTGGCTCCCACAACCTGCTGAGGAATCACAGCCGTGCTCTGTCCCTCTTCCCTGGGCTGCTGGTTGCCCCTGAGCCCACTCTGTACCCCAGTATGAGTGGTGGGGGCTCTCAGCCTGGCAGGGTGGGCTGCCTGTGCCCGGTCTCGCAGAAGGGTGGCCCTGTGCCAGGCACGCTTCACATGGGCAAGCCACAGCTGGCATTTTCCAAGCTTCCCTAAGTTGCCAGGAGAATAAGAGATCTGGCTGTAAACAATTTACACCAACTGTGTCAAATAACCTACTTGACAAAGCGCTCCCATTTTAAGCTGTACTGTATAAAGTCTCCAAATGCAAGGCTCCAGCTGGAGCAGCCCTTGGCACTGCCTCCTTCAAACTGGCATGCTTGCTTTCATGAGCATTACCCAGGGATTATTCCTGGATCTGAAGATGAAGTTGCCTGGCTGCATTTTATCCCCAAAGAACTTGGAGCACACATCATGCCGTGGCTCTGGATGGGTCTCCTTGGCCAGAGCATTTTAATACAGTGACCTCCACCTCTCCCCTTGCAGGTGTGTTAGAGTGCCCAGATATCTGCTGTGTCTGTGTTCCTATGTTTAATTCTTCTATCGAAACCCCAAAATCAGTGGAGCCCCCTGAGAATGTTTAGTGCCTTCCAGCAATTTGCAGGGATGCTCAAACAGGCTGGTGGGTCTTGACCTGTGTGCTGGCCATTATGAAAGCCCTTCCACCTACAGGACCAACTTCACAGAAGTGCTGATAACAGAGTTGCAGAAGTGTCTCGTGATGTGTGACTGACTGAGTGCTAAAATGACAGATGAAGTGAAGAGTTGATCTTTTGAGAGAGTGCAGGGGAGAGGAAAAAGCAGCAGCTGCTGAATTAGGTGTTCCCACCGTGGATGCAGCAGGGACACTGCAGAAAGCACTGGTTCAGCAAAAGCAAATGCTTTCACTAAGTTTTGAAAGCCACAGGAGCTCACAGGGTGCTACAGAAGCCAAAAGGATAAGTGGATCATAAAAAAGTGGGGCCACTCTCCAAAAGGAAAGCTCTGTGGGAGGATGCTGGGATGAGGATGCCTCCCTCTGATGGGAGGCGCAGGGTGTCTGAGGAACACCCTTGGCATCTCTCCATGCAAACATGGTATCATGGAGAGGATGCTGGGAGCAGGGGTGACTTTCCTGTCTGCCCCAATGCTGTGGGTTTTATGTAGGTTTCCTGCAACACTGATGGCTTGGATTTGGGTTTCTTTTGTAATTCCAGAACAGTTACCTTAACCGGTTGAAGGGTATCCGTGCTACCCTGGAGACATCCCCGTTCTTCAAGTGCCATGAGGTAATAATCGTGTTTAGATAGATCTGCCTGGAGAGACAAACTGTTTAATCTCAGCTTGTTCAAGGAGAGAAGTCAAAGTCAGAGGCTGTTTTATTCTTATATCCATATTTTCCTATGTGTATCTAATACTTATGTGCAAATATAGATGGTAACGTACGTTTATGCATCTGACACGGGCTCAAATCTACTGAAAGCCAATGTTCAAATGGATTAAAAGATCTAGGAGGGACTCGGGCTGTTTATGACAGGGAAAATTCCCTAGTGTAAAAGCACAGGGGTTTTCTCAGGAGAAATGTCTGTTTGAATGCATGTCAGGTATCATTTGGCTGCCAGTTGCTCCACATGATCAAACAAGGCTTCAACACAGCCATAAATTGCGGACACCTCAAACCTGCCTTTCCTGAGCTGGTTGGGACATTCAGTATGAACTCTTCCTTTCAAAGGACTTTCCTACAGAAATGACTGTCCATGATAGCAGCATTTTCTACAGCGAAGATTCAGTGCTGATGGGAATACAAGGAGGGAACGCTACCTTTTTTGGCCATTTCAGGAACTGAGATGCTCCACAATTTAATGCAATAATTTTGCTATTGCATCTACTTAACAAAACATGAGACTGTATGTCCTTGTCATGTGTTGTGTAGGAACAAAAGAGCCTCATAGGAACCTTTGACTCCCAGGGCTCAGGAGCCACAGCTCCAAGAGCCCACTGTCCCTCATCCAGAGCCATGTGAGCCACCTCAGCCCCAGCCACATACGGAGGGTCCTGTCAGGAGCCAGAGGCAGATGGGGCTGTGCCTCCTGGTGGCAGCGCCTGGAAGGTACTTGGAAGGGAAATGTCAAAACTGAGGGTTTCAGGTCAGCTCAACACAGGAAACAAAATTCTCACTGAAACCGAGTGCCAGGGTTTCATTTGAAAACACAGAAACAAAGCAGCCTTTCAAAGAGGGTTTGAAAGGAGTTTCCACTCCTTAAAAATTAAAAAGCAGCAGCTTTGACTTTCCATCCCGCTTCAAGATGAAGCACAGCAGGAGGTCTGCCAAGCTGTGTCCCTCCATGGGGCCCTTGCTGAGCAGGGCTCCTCCGAGGAGCTGCAGGGGAATTGGGCAGTCCAGGACAGGCAAATGAAGAATGTCAGCAAAAGGCTTTTCCTTAAAATTAGAATGCTCTGTCCCAGCCAAGAGCGGACTATAAGAGGTTAGCAGGAGGAGAGCTAAAGATAAGCATTTCTTGGAATAATACGTATCTCTGGACCTTGGATGTTTTCCCAACGCACTGGAGGAAAAAGTCTCCTGAAAGATGTAAATTCATAACAGCTTTTGCAAACACTATATGTATCCTGTTCCAAACCCTTGTCTAAAGGCAAACCTCAGGCTAAGCCCTGCTGATAGCACAGATGTGGGAGTCCTCAGTAACATTTAGTGCTGCTGTTTTGGAGGGCTGACACCGACTGCATTCTCTTCCATGTACCTGCACATCATAAGGGGCACTCACGGCTCTCAGTGCACTGCATCACCTCTGCGACAGCCCTTGCACTCTGGTCACCAAGGTCCCTATTTGTGACACAGGGGCAAGTGAGTTCATAATTCACCAATTCATGCACATCAGAGAGAATTAGGAAAGGAGTTTTCATTTGGGACAGCTCTGAAACACACCCACTGGTGCTTTTCTGTAGAAGCCCCTGCTAAAATCTTCTGACTGGAGGAGCAGATTCAGCAGAAGAGCTTGATGGTGACTGGCTTGATGGTGACTGGCTTGATGGTGCTGGTTTCCTAAGCACTGGGAAGCCACAGCAGAGCTGCTGCTGGCTATCATCCTAGCTGGGACTGTGAGCCGGGATGGGTCAGGATGCTGACCTGCTGAGCATCTCTCTGCTTTGTGTGTGGTGACCACTGGGCTTGTGGGGTCTCATCCCACTGCAACAGGCCTTGAGACTTCTGCTGTCAGAGCCCAAATGCACCTATGGGCTTCCATGGGCTTGCCCAGGCCACTGCTTGCTGCAGGATTTTCCCAAAGGCCAATCAGGATATGAATGAGCCCTTCAAAGCAAGTGCAGCTGAGTGAACTCAGGCAAAAAGAAATTCATGAGCATGCAGCTCTGTACCTTGCATCCCCAGAGTGCTGTGAGCACCAGGAGGCTATTCTAGGGGCAATCTGGGTATAATTGGATGATGATTGAGGTAGGAGACAGCACGCTGCAAGTAACTGGTACTTGGAGTGTCCCCATCCCTGCCATGGGTCTGCAGGATTGGTGAGTGCAAAGAACACAAGCTGATCACAAAGAACCAGCCTTGAAAAAATCCCCATCTGAAGGCTGAGACAATCCATCTCATTCCTTCCTAAGGGACCTTGGCTCAGATTCCAAAATGGCATCTTTATCTTTCATGCCCATGTTTTTCTGAGCCTCTCCTTCTGCCAGGACCTGGGATTTGTATGAGTAAATCAGCTTGTCCGAATGCCCCATTTGCATGTGCAAACACAACCAGCGGCACCCAGGGCTTGCTTTTCCTCATGCAGGAAATTGCAGCAGCATCTCTTGTAAATGCAGCCTAAGATAAGGTGTGTGAAGGCCCCAAAGAGGGCTGAGAATGAGTCACAGGAGCACCACTAATTGGTCTCACCTCTTCACAGGTCATTGGGAGCTCTCTGCTCTTCATTCATGACAAGCAGGAACAAGCCAAAGTCTGGATGATTGACTTTGGGAAAACCACCCCACTGCCGGAGGGACAAGTTCTCCAGCACAATGTGCCCTGGGTGGAAGGGAACAGAGAGGATGGCTACCTCTGGGGACTGGACAACCTCATTCAGATCCTGACAGAGTTGTCCCAGAGCGAAGACTTGCATTAAAGCTGCGCATCCGACTCTGCCACTACCCCCAACCTGCCCCCGACTGACTCTTCTGAACTGCACTACAAGACACTTTCCAGCCCTTGCCCTCCCCATGTGAAAGCTATACTCTCCCTATTTAATGTGTTTTTGTTGTGGTTTTTTTAGGTTGTCGTGGTTGTTTTTTCCCCCCTCTCCTTGTAAATAGAGAGCTAACCTGCCAGAACAAAAGCTGAACTTGAAACCTTGGCTTTGCAGAGTCAGTGGGAGCGGGCGGCCAGGAGCAGCCCCTGGCCGGGAGGGGTTGCTTAGGCAAGTGCATGCTTCGCCTATCATGCTTTTGTCTCTTGCTCAGCCTGATGTTAAGAGGGCTGGCAGAGGAAGGAGCCTCTTCCTGCACTGGGATCATCCTGAAAACACTCAGTGGCCATGCCCAGGACCCTTTGGCAGCCAGAGAGTGTGAGCAAGGTGTGGAGATGGTGAAGGACACTGTAGTGGGAGCCCTTTAGTTGTCTTTGCCAGCACCTTTCAGCCCAGGGAGCTGGCTGTGCCAAGTCCTTCAGAGAGGCTAGAAGGGCAGATTTGGGTCTTAATTTGTGTTCAAGACATCCCGTAGAGGTTGCTCAATTATTTTTGAGTGGCACTGGAGGGCGAGGGTTTCCCTCCTGCTGCAGAGCCATGTAGTCAGGCACGGGTGTTTGCCATGGCTGGTGTTTCCCACTCACATCCCCCATGCTGGCTGCCCTGGTGAGTAAAACTTTGGGCTCCTCTCTAGAACCCCAGCTCCCCTGCTAGGAACTGCTTCCAGTCTGCCTTAGCTGGGGTCTTCAATCCTCCCTAGCTGGGAAAAGTAGCTTATAAAGGACTACTATCAGACCTAAAGTAGCCATCCAGGTTGATCAGTCTTTTTTGTCAGCAGCTGAGCACATGTGTAGTGCCACCAATGCCCACACCTAGCCCAGGGCAACCCTCCTGCCTGCAGCATCTCCGTAATTTCCATCTGCATCAGGTGAAGGGTTACAGCAGCAAGGCAGCTCCCAGGTTAGCCGCCTTTGGCAATGCAGAGTTGGGGTCAGGCATCCCCGTGCCTTCCCCTTTTTCCGCAGAGCTGGCTGCCTGTGGCTGCACTGCTCCCCGGCCTGCTGGGGCCGTGTGATGGCCCCTGTGCTCCCGGCTCCTGCGAAAACACCCAGTTCCCTCTTTAGGGTGGAGGCTATTTTTTAACTTCCTGGAACATTTGAACCAAGCGGCGGCAGGGCTGGCGCGCTAAAGGTCATCCGTGGAGAGGCAGGCGGGGAGGGGAGGCTGCAGGGGGCCAGGAGCCCTCACATTGAGGAGCGTGCAGCACAGGAGGTGGCGTGGGAGCTTGGCAGCCACGAATCCCTCGCCTGCTCCATCCATCCCCAAACCAACTGTGCCATGTCACTCCCCAGGAGCAGGGCTCCAGAGCCCCTCTGCCATAGTTTGGTGGGCCCAGCACCCTTGATGGGGGAGACCTCCCTTGCAGCAATAAGGAGGAGTTGGCCACCAAGCCATCTGCAGCCAAGCCTCTTTCCCAAGGACTGAAGTTTCCTAAGGTTTTTCTCAGTTCATATCTCACCAGACAGATGTCTTTTGTTCATCGGATGCCATTGTAAATGGTTGCACTGTTTTAGCTCCTTGCCAGGCTTTCTAGAATAGCCCATGTGGAAGTGCCTTATAGACTTGCCTCTGTTCCATTAGTGTCATGGAAAAGGTTGGGGTTTTTTTTTAAGTTATATTTATTTTCATCCCATTTTAATTGCACAAAACACTAAAATTTAATGCATGAAACCTTTTTTTTTTTTTAACTGTGTTTTTAAGCCATACCTTTTCCAGCTTTGAAGAAAGGGTGTGAACAGATATGCGTAGCCATGTACCACTTACCGCTGTATGTTAGCTTTGAGCTGCTCTTATATATGTACGTTATTTTTTAAGCCTGTTTATAAACCAGATTCCTCGCTTTGTGGCTTCAGAAGAAGCAGATTGTTGCTCTCAGATGTCTTATGCCTTCCTGGAGGCTGGAACGGTTGCTGTGAGGGATTTTCCCTGCTCCCACCACACCTCTCGGTCATTGGGTAATACAGAAAAAAAAATCCAAACCGGTCTGGAACACCAACGCACAGTGCCTGTAAAATAGTCCTGTAACATTGCAAATAAAGGCATATGGGAAGCATTCCCCTGGTGTGCAGTCAGTGCCTGCCCTGTGCAGCTTGTGGCAGCCTTGGAACAGCCTTTCATGTCCGTGATTGCGAGGGAATCAGGCTCCAGCAGTGCTGCATAAAAGCAAGAGTAGGGAAGGACCCTGCGCTGGGAACAGATCCTGACAAACAGGAACTGGCTCTGCAGGGAGCAGGGCAGGGGGAGAGCAGAAATGGGGCTGTGGGGGGCCCAGGCTCCGTGGGAGCTACCCAACAGAGAGGCCTGAATTTCTCCATCCCCCTTCTGCAGGGAAGGCCACTGAAGGCAGCTCCACGCCAGGAATTGTTTTTAATATTTCTCGCTTCCACTGAGTGGTTTCCGAGTGCCACCCTGTGATTTCTGCACTGGAGAATACCAAAGCACCCAGGAGAATCAGAGCTGCTTGGCACAGGCAAACACTCGCCCTGCTCCTCTCCCTCTCAGCTGCACTGTGGGCAGGGCCAGAGGGAGCGCTTTGGACCAAAGGCCGCCAAAAAACCATCAGATTGTTTGTACAGTGAAACAGGAATTGGGTTGTAGAGCCTGAAGGCAGATCCATTCCCTCCTGGTTAGTTGTGCAGGCACAGGACAGCAGAAGCTGTCCTGGCACAGGCATGGCTGAGGAGGGGCAGGTGGGCTGCCCCATAGGAAAGCCAGATTTAGTGCCCAGACCACCAGGAGCAGCCCGGCCTGGGGACCAGTCCTGGCTCACCACAGGTCCTCTGAAACAAACTGCAGGAGAAACCCTGCAGCATGGAATTTGAAGACTAGAAACCTCTTGGTCAGAGACAGAGTTGGCAGGACACTGGATGCGAGGCTGCTGCCCGTGCACCGGCGATCTCTCCTGGGCTGTGGGAAAGCAAACACATTTCCTGTCTGGCTGCTGAGCTCACTCCAGCAGAGCTGACAGTCCATTTCACTTATAGGTCCAGGTTTTGGGGTCTCTCTGGTGTGTGACTCCTCTTCCTACCTTCAGAGGAAAACAAAAGTCTCCAAAACTTACCCAGCTGCACCCTGAAATGCAAAAACAGAGGGTGAAGAGCCCTGTTCTGCAAAAACCTCTTTTGAGAGTTGAGGAAACACCATGACATTGTGGTGGAGAGTGTGCAGAAAAATTCACAATGCCAGAGGTTCATGTCCAGAAAGGACGCAGAAGAGTCTATAACTTTATTCAAATAAAGGGAGAGGCCGTGGGGCATTTCCCATGGGGTCTCTCAAATTGTTGGAGGATTCAGCCTCCTTTTTATCATAATTTCCTGGCCACAACACCCTCTTCCTTTCCCCATTGGCTGAGGTACTCTGAGGGTACAGACTTCCCAATACACCTACTACATCCCCCTCTAATATGCACATCCCCCCCTTTTTTATATATAATGAAACAATATTCACAATTCTTTTAAGTCTTTGTTCTTCTTCTCTAAGTTCAGGAATTTAACATGGCCCTGGCTGAGCAGCACTCTGTGTCAATTGGTAACATTTTCTAGAACTGATAGTTTTTCCCGTTACTTCCCTGTCTATAAGTCCCAGGCCCTATCTACAAGCAGATTCACATGGTTTGTAAAGACACATTAATCTTACTTCTTTGAAGAGGGAAAGGGAGTGAGGCAGGAGAAGACTTGTGACTGAGTGCTGGCATCTGCTGACCCTAAGGTTTATGCAGAGGGTTGGGAAGGGGCAGGCCCCCATTGGCACACGCCACAGCAAGAGCCTGGCTTGGCCCCCCCCACCTGGCTTTACTGCACCCCCAAAGCAAAGCCCAGAGCTCCCTGCTGCCATATGGATCAATAAATTAAATGATTCATAAACTCAATATAGAGAAGAGAGGCCAGGATTTATATTCATGCAACAAAGAAAACTTCAGACCTTGCTGAGACCTTTACTCTTACAGAACAGAGCCTCCCAGCACCCCCAGCGGTGCCAGGGGGTGTAAGGCAGCCTGCTCAGGCTGTAGCTGGGGAGGGGGCAGCTCCTTTCCTTCATCATTATCTGATTGGGCACTACTTGCCAGAACGAGCCTCCCATAAACCAGAGGGTGCTGGGGGCCAGCTGGGCGTTCCAGCCTGTGAAAATGCAGGACTTGGCTGTGGTGGTTGATAGGGGTCAAACGGTGTGCTCAGGTTTGTTCACAGGCTGGTGCGGTTTTGGAAGCCCCTCAGGAGGGGTTTTACCCCTGCCATGGACAATGCAGAGCAGCCCCCAGCCTGAAGCTTGGAAGTTGGCAACAGCCCCTCTGGGTTTCACCCAGGGCCCCCATGTCCTCCTGCTCAGTGTGGCCGGGGACAAACAAGAGTGAAAGCATTGCCAGAGTGGGAAAACTCCTGCCTGTGTGTTGCTGCGGGGGATGTTTGGGGGGAGCTTGGGGACACCATGACCGCGGTGACAGGATGGCCAAGCAGCATCTGAGTGCGGAGGGTGCTTATCAGCCTGGGGATGCCTCTCCCCTCAGCCACTTTGTCATGGGGGTGTGCCTGACACCTCCAGAGTCCTGCTGGCTTGGAGATGCTTGGTAGGGGGGGATGCTGCCGGGGCACCCTCCAGGCTTCCTTGGGGCGGGCTCGCGTTTGGTGGGGGCTGTGCATCCCTTTCCGCCGTACCTTAAAAAAGGAGCCCCGACCCCCGGCCGCCCACCCCCTACCCCGCATGGGATGGATGCGGGTCCCGGTGCCGGGCGGGCTCCCGGCGCTTCCCCCGAGGGCCGGGAGAGGGCGATGTGCCCCCGGCGGCGGCCGGGCGGGCCCGCGGGACAGCGAGCGCTTCCCGGCGGGAACGGGGCCGCACCGCAGCGCTGCCCGGGATGCTCTCCAGGCCCTGCCGCTCCCCGGGCAGCGCTGCTTGGAGGCTTTCCCTCCACCCACGGCACTTTTGGGGCTTGGCTTTCCCAGTACGAGCTGCGGGGGTCGTTAAAATTAATAAACCCCCTTCCTGGCAGCGGCTCCATCCCGGACCCAGCCTGAGCAGGGAAGGGGGTGAAGGATTCATGCTGCCCACATCTCCTTTCTGGGTGTAGACTCTGGGTGAGAGGCGGGGGGCAACACGTCTCTCCTCCCTGTGCCATTCCGGGGTTGGAGCCCCTTATCAGCCCCAGCCCCTGTCCCCTGGGGGACAGCTTTCCCACTCACACTCTCATTTGAGTCTGCGTTTTGTTCACTTCCCTGGCCTTGAAAAAATACAAATTTCTTCTTTGTTACTGTGAAATGTAAAAACCAAAAATTTAGAAACTCCTGGGAAATGGGAGAAGTGGGCAGGGCCCTGTCAGCTGGTTTGGTTCATTTTTTGCCACGTAGTTTGAAGTCCATGAAAGTGGTCATACTGCTCTTGCAGTCCCAGGGATCCCAGGAAAGACCTGCCATGCCCAGGCCCACACTTCTCCCCACCACAGTGGAGCTGTGGACACAGCTCTGCCATGTCCTGCACTTCAGTGCCTGACCCACCACAGGTGATGCCTCCAGCAAGGAAGGCTTTTTGTGGGGATTTACTGCTCAGGGGCTGCTGTTGCTTTTATACTCTCAGGTGTTCTCATCCCACCCCTACCTCTCTTCCCACCACTCTTAGGGGACCTGTCTTGGTAGTTCCTGCTGCTGTCCAGGATGAAACTGTGCTTCCACCCTGGAACAGCCAGAGAGCACAGGAGAGCTGCTGCTGGTGCCACTGAGAAGAAGAAGCCTATGGAGGAGGCTCTTGAGTTCATCCCACCTGGGACAGCTCTGGAGGAAACGGGAAAAATTTTGGGCCCCAGCAGCTCATCCCACTTCTGGCACTGCTCCACTGCCTGCTTGGGGCTGGTGCTTTCTGTTTGCTGGGACTTCGTGCCTCCTGCTGTTCATCTGGTGTGTATTAATGATGTCAGACCTGCAAGACCTGGAGCCAGCTCTCCCCTCTCCACGTTGCCTGATGCCAGGGTGATCAAACACACTTTCCCTAATGTGGAAATCTCAGACTTGAAACCACCAGGACGAAGGGGCACGAAGAGAAATAGAGGCACAAAATTATTTATTCAAAACACCTGACCAGAGCCAGGAAACAAAATCAAATACTTTAATTTCTAGTGGCTGACCTCTGTGTCAGAAGGGGCTTTTGCTCCAAGATGGTTTACATGCTGCTTTCCACGGCAGGAACCCCAGGACTTCTGCAGGGACACACACAAACACAGAGATCTACTTCTCTTGCAGCAGTGGGATTTGGCTCAGAGAATGGAATGTGAGAAGAAAAAGCAGCAGGAGTCGGTAGTAGCAAGATAGAGATGCTATGGATATGTTTCCCCACTTGTAAAGGATCTATGGCTAAAAAACATTTCCCACTGGCAGTGTGGTATCTTTTTCTAGTGCTAAATTCATGCTTCATTTCTTTTCATGCCTCCAGAGCAGCGAGGGGAGATGGCAGGACCCGTGGGTGGGCTCCACGGGGTGCCACGTGCTTCCTCCCACCATTCATCAGCCCCAAGCAGGCACTTCAAATGTGCCCAGCTGCTCTTCCCATGGGACATGGCTTTGCAGGCAGGCTCACAGACCCTGGGGTTTACAGGGGGATCACTAAGGATCAGAAAGGATGTTTCTTGAGCACTTGTGTGCCAGCATGGTCCAGCCCACGGCGCTGCTGCCCAGGGAGCATCCCCAGGGCAGGTTGGTGCCATCCTATCCTCTGAACCCTTTGTACCCTTTGGTCATGGGTGGGACAGGCAGTGACAGTGGCTGCTTTGGTGGGCAGAGGTTCCAGCAGGGCAGGTTGCAGCATTCTGAGCACGCCAGGGCACTCACACACTGTCTCTGCAGGGACAGTGGCTCCTAATCCCTGTGCTGCCCAGGCTGCTCAACCGCCTCTGAATAAACAGAATTTAAGCCTGGAATTTGGCATTCATCTGGCTGGCCTGGAACCAAGACCTGTCCCTTAAAATCCCACAACCTCCCTTCACATCTCTGGCAGTGCAATGCTTAATGTGCCCTAGACATAAGCATACACTCCTGCCAGTCCTGCAGCTCACATCGTCTTCCACAGGGCTGCAGTTTTCCTGTGGAAACAAGCTCTGAAATAGTCTGTAATTGTAATATTACCTCCTAGGGTCAGGTGCTACCTTGTCATAGCTGCACGTGGATCTGAATGAGTATCTGGACTGCATGACTCTGAGTCTAGAGATAGTACATGCATACGTTGCAATAACCCTCCTTTGCACAGACATTATTTTTTTTAAAGGGTTGCTCAGGCTAGTTTGAACAGAATACAATTGAAATGATGCTTTTCTAAATGTGTATCTCTAAATGATCCAATATCCAGGTGGTATATTTCCATGTCTCTGCATGGCAGCTGTGAGAGCTGCTGGTGGGCAGACCCCAGCTCCCTGTTGGGGTGAGCTGCAAGCCAGGACTGACCCCAGCCCTCCTGCACAAGCTGCTTTTGCCCCACCAGTGTAACAGCAGCCGACAGCCCAAACTGTCCCAGATGGCCTGATGCAAAGCACACCTGGTTACAGGGATTGCTCTGGATCATGCAGGAAGTCACAGCTGCTCCCCATCACCCTGGGAGTGGTGCTGGTGCTGTGGCTGCAGCCCCTCGAGGGCTCCCAGCAAGAGCTGCTGCAGGGCTGCATGTATCCTAGATGTGTATGGCAGCTGTAAGCAGGTGAGTTGGTTTGGGGAGGCTGCAAGTGGAGAGGGAGGGAACTGTCCCTGTTGAGTGGTAGTTGCTAGAAAGGGAGTTTCCTTGGGCCCACCACTGTTGTGCTGCATGGAGCAGGTGCACAGAGGAGCGACAGCAAGGGCTGGGCTGGGCTGGGCTGGGCTGGGCTGTGCTGTGAGGGCACCTGGGCTGGCTCTGCTCTTGTGTTGGGGGTGAGCCAGTTTGCCCCTGAAGTCGGGGTGAGGGGTGTGTGGTGGTTGTGGGGCTCCCCTTGGGCCACAGTGTGGAGGAGGTGGGCGGCTGGGCAGGGGAGTGCCCAGGAATGTGGTGTGGGGCTTGGAGCAGGGCAGCCATAGGCTCTGGCTGTGCCTCCTCTAGCTGGGAAGGGGGGCAGCAGCAGCTCTGGTCTGGCTTCTGCCCACCCACAGGATGCTGGAGAAGGGCAGAGTAGGGCTGTGCTGGGCATTTCTAGTTCCTCAGGAGCTTGAGATTTGTGTCCTGGCAAGGGCCAGCATATTGTGGGGTAAGTGCCCCAGGGACCCGCTGGTCACCCCGCTCCCTGGGTTTCTGGGTGATGGTGCTGTCTGGCTTCAGAACAGGGATTTGGGGTTCTGCTGCAGCTGAGATGGTGCTGCTGCCCACTTGAGGAGCCAGCAGAAGCTGCAGGCTGTGCTCATCGCCTCTTGCCTCTCTGCCTCTTCTGACTCCCTGAAAACGTCCTGGGTTCCTGTCTCCTGATGCTGGAGTGGTCCCTGGGACAGGGGCTGAGAAACAGCTGGAGATGCTTGTTCCTTCAGCTGGGGGAGAGACCTGTTCTCGTGGTGGTACTTGGATGAGGACAAGGCATGGAGGTTTTCCCTGTGTCTCATCTGTCTTTACCAAGCTCCAGTTTTTGACTTGGCTTTCGTGTGGTTTATTGCTAATTTTCATCCTCCCCTTCTGAAATGGTTCCATTAGCAGGGTGTTAAAGAAACCTCTCTGAGATAATCATCCCAGATCTGTCTAGTGGGTTTGCCACGTGGCCGTGTGTCTGCATAGGTGTATTAATAGCATCATACTACTATACATCAGTTTTCATCCCAGAGTGCTTCCCGTGCTGAGGGGTGAAGACTGAATAGAAACATATGGCAAGTGAAAGGGAGCTTCTGCCTCATCTCCCAGACCCCTCAAAGCCATGGGGTGTGAGAAGACCCTTCTTGCTGGTCTTGCATCAAATCTGAGTTTGGTCCCCCAATCCAGTTGGGATGTCCCATGTGTTTCCCCACCCACAGTGACTTTGGGGAGGGAGCAGAGCAGTGGCATTTTGTGGTACTGTACATCACGGGAGGAGCATGGAGTGTGGTTGGTTGAAATGTGCCGGTGTTTTGACAAGCTGCTGGCCCTTGCAGCAGAGCTGTCTGTCATGGGAAGGCTCTGCCACCTGCTCAGCTCTGCTCAGGTGTCTGTGGCCAAGCTCCTGACAGCACGTGGGCTGTTCTCTCACAGGGATAATGTGCCTGGAGTCCTATTGAAGTGTTAAAATTGCAAACAAGACCCAGTTGAGAAGGATTGTTGGTAGGCATGTGCACAAGGGAACACAGGGTGGCTTTCTCCCCCTCCCTTGTCTCCATTCCAGAGGTGCAGGTGAGGCTCCTCATCATCCTGCTGCTCCTCTGGAAGATCCTGATTGTGAATTCCTTAAGGAAGCCATGCCCTGGCCCCTTCCTCCTCTCCTCAGGAGATCTGGGTGTGGGCCAGTGTCTGCTGGATGCTCTCCATCACCTCGCTGGTGGGAGGAGGAGAACCAGAAGCCATTTGGAATCAGGGATGGTGGGGTTTCTCCAGGTGACATAAAGAGACTCTGCATTTCGTTCCAGCTGTCCAGCAATAGAATATATTTAACTTTAAAAAAAAATATCCACAGTATCAAAACACAAGAAGTCACAATCCAATACTCAGTGATATAAATAGGTGTACAAATGGTCCTCTGCAACCCCTCAGTTTGGGCTCCAGTACGGAAATGAAAGGTGGGCTCACCAGCAAGGTGCAAATGGCACAGGTGGGCAGGCCCCTGCTCCCTCCTTCCTAGGGTGGAAAAATCTGATGTACCCATGCATGGCCAAAACCAAGGAGAACACGGACTTGAGCCAGTGATCTCCCTCCCAGCCTCGGGAACAGCGCCTGTGTCAGTGTGCGGTGGGTGAAGGAGGGGAATAGGTCAGGGTGGGATCACTTGCTGGGTGTTTGGGGGAGCACTGCCATCACCTCCAGGCAGTGCTGGTAGAGGTGAGCCCCTGTTTTGATCCCAAGCCAAAATGTGCCATTCCCTTTCACCTGCCTGTTGAAAGCATTCTTAGAGTTGGAAGATGGATTGAGCTACTCTGGCCTTACCATTCTTAGAGCCTGAACGAAGCCTTCACTTCCCACTGCACCATTCCAGCAGTGGGGACAGGGCATTGTTGCTTCCCTCTGGCCAGGGGGTGGGTGCAAGAGAAGCAGGATTTGACTTTTAGCCTGGCCTGGTTATTTATACAGATGACAAGAGGAGGAAGGATGGCTTGTGGGTGGCATGAGCTCTGGTGGGATTCACTGTAATGAGCCCTGGTTCAGTTGGTGCCACCGTGAGCTGGGATTTTGCAGCACGCTGCTCCCACAAGGGGATGGGAATGCTGAGTGCCAGCTTGGGAAATAAATTGCAGCATTGCTTCAAAGTGCATCGTGTGTGTGAGTGTGAAGCAAAGTCAGCTGGAAAATACAGGGCTGTGTTGCCACACTGTGGTTAGCAAGCGTGTGGGGGAAGACACTGCTTTTAACTGAGAGGAATGTCAGATCTAGCCAGGCTTATGGGTCCCCTTGTACCTGGGCTTGAGATGTCAAGGAACTCTCGGTGGTGCCTTGCACTGGATGCAGTTTGGTCTGGGTAGCAAGAAAATGCACCCTGGCTGGAGTGTATGCACGTGTGGGAACTGCAGGGTCAGCCCAGAACATGCAGGAGGCAAGGCTAGGGTGGAATAAAACCCTGGAGAATACTGGGACTGTGACTCTGCAGCTTCCTGTCCACAGAGCTCAGCACAATCCTCACAGCAAGATTTAAGGGGCGATTTCCAGCAGAACTGAAGGGTCTTCAATGAAATGTGTGACAGTCAATGCACGTGGGCAGGAACATGCAGCTTTGTGTCTTGGGAAGCACGGGATGTGGCACAGATGGAGTCACAGAATCACATCCAACACTCCTGACCCCAGGCTGCCTGTGCCTAAGCTGCTCCCGGCACAAAGCCCTGCTGACCTTCCTGGCTGTGATTGCCACAGCTGCTTCTAATTAAAATCAATTAAGCAAATCACCACAACAGGCAGAAATAAGGCTTTTTGTCCTGGGTGTCATTTGACAGATTTCAGAGCGATGCCAAGGCCCTGCAGCACGTATGGCCAACCAGGCAAAAGGCTGGGAGGGTGGGGGTCACCTGCCAGAGCACCTTTTCCATTGTAAATGCATATTTGGCAACACCAATGAACTTGGGGAAAAATGTTAGTGTGCCCTGCGTTGCAATGGTTGGGCTGACCCAGAATGAAGCTGGTTTTTAACTGGCTACACATTTGGGTTGGTTCCTACCTGGAATTGCTTTCCAGTGAGTAGTAAATCAGTTGTTCAGCCCGGATGGGTTCAAGTACCAAGAAACTATTTCATTAAAGCCCTTTTTTTGTTTTGGTGGTTTTGGGTGTTTTTTTTTTTTTGGGGGGAAACCTGGTTTTCACAATCAGAAAGGAGCAGCAGAAAATTCCGTGTTGCTGGCAGATGGGGGTGAAAAAACTGCATTTATTCTTTGTTACCCACTATCACTCTTTAGCTGTAAAACTCGCGCGTCAAACATGTACATTTATAAAGCAGGTGATGGTGCTGGGATAGCTGGGGGCCATGCACTTTGGAACAGCTGCAGGGCTCAGGGCTATGACCTCCGGCTGGGCTGGTGAGGAGGCAGGGCTGGGTGGCAGTGATGGTCACGGCACAGCTCTCACACGAGGGACGGGAGTTATCCAGCCCCCATGGAGTTGGAGGTGTTGTCCCCTCTGCAGTGCTTCGGAAAGAGGTGTGAGAGCGCTGGGTGGTTAATTTTACCCTAAAGAGAAAGAAAGTGATTTTTGATGGGGGGAAGCTCCAAATTGTCACTCATACCTGTGTCTTCATGTGGCTCTTATCAGTGCCTGGATTGTGGGCACCATACACACCCCTCCAGCTGCTGCCAGCTGCCCACAGAACTCTGGCCTCTTGTGAGAGGAGGAAAACCAAGTCACAGAAGAGGGTGTGACACTAAAGATGGGATGAGCAGAACCCCCTGGTGACCACAGCCCTGCTCTGGGCTCAGTCTCTCAGCTCCCCACAGCTCCCCACTACTTGCCATGGGGAGACCTGAAGCCAAGGTGAGGGACACACCGATGCCTGAGAGCAGGCTGCTGCTCACACCTGGACTGGGGGGGAGCTTGGCACTGCTAGTTTTATTCAGGGCTATTGGAAAAAGCAGAGGGATTTATCATTGTTATTGCTACCACAGGACAGCCTTGGAGAAAATGCAATTTGATGCTTGCTGCCCGGTAGCAAGGCCAATCTATAAAGTGGCTCCTGTCCTAAAGCAGAGAGTGGAAAACTGTCTGCTTCTAATTAAAATCAATTAAGCAAATCACCACAACAGGCAGAAATAAGGCTTTTTGTCCTGGGTGTCATTTGACATATTTCAGAGCTTCTGAAGTGGTGCATTGAGTGTTTTCTTGGCTTCACCAATTTGATAAAAAGGTCAAAGATAAGAAAAAATTTTACAGAGCAAAACCTGAAAGTAAATTATAAATACCACACCTCGTCTGTGCAGTGCTGCACTGCAGTACCAAACTCTCTCATGCAATAAATGCAGACAGCACCCAGACCTCACCAAAGTGATGCTCTCAGAGACATGCAGCCATCCCAGAGAGGGCAGCATTTCCATTCAATCCTTTCCCAGCCAATCCAATTCTCCCATCCTCACTAGAGCACAGACAGACAGCACCAAATGTGGCCCAAAAGGTCAGCAAAACCCTGGTGATGCTGATGAGGAGCTAATTCTGCCTCTTTTTGTTCTCAGGGGACCTTTTGTGCAGATGCTGGGTCTCTGGGATGGGGCATCTGCTGCTGATCTGACATCTGATGCCACAGGAGATGTGACTTTTGGCAGTTTAAGCCCCGTGAAAATGTCAGCTTGTTTAATCCTCTCCTGCCTGAGGCTTCTTGTGCTGCCTGTCTACTGCACATTTAAATCCACCTTCTAAAAGTGAACCTAACTTCATAGGCACCAGAAGAAGTTGCTCTTAAGCCACGCTTGCTGCTCCTGTTTCAGAGCTTCTGTACCCAAAGGTTTTGCCTGGTTCCTTTCATCCATGGCCTGTCATCCATGTCTGCAGGGGCTCCTGCACACCCATCCTGACAGCACAGCACAGCTAACTCGATGCTTAGGCAGTGTTTGGTGTTTGCACTTGACCCAGCCATTGTGTTTTGGCAAAGGTGAGGGGTTACCATTGCTCTTTGTCATTGCACTCGTTGCAGCTGAGCGGGCAAGTGGTTTGGGTGGCTTCAGGGCTAGTTATAGATCCCAAAAAAAGAGTTCTCACTGACGACAGCAGCAGCTTGTGAAGGTGTTTTCCAGATGTGCTACAGACTTACCATTTGCTACTGGTTAGGGTCCTATTTACCCCTTATTTTCCTAGGTGGGAAATGGAGGAGCAGAGATGGTCTATCCCACAGTAAATGCTGAAACTCAGTTCTGTAACACCTGTACAGTCCAGCAAGCCACAGAGCTGCAGATGCCAGTCCCTGAACCAGTCCTTTTGGTAGAAATGGACAAAGACACTTGAAACTGTTGAATGTTGCGAGCAGAAATCCTTTTGGCCATTGCTGTGGCAGTGGTAACCTTGAAGAGTTCATCCCTTGGCTTTAACGCAGATCCCAAGTGGCTCTTGGGTTTTCCACCACCGACCTACTTGATTGGTTTTCCCCAGCTGCTGCTGTCCTCCAAGCCTCTCCCTGGCAAAGCCAGGTAACCGTGGCTCACTGCAGCCTGGCATTGTGGCAGGATAACTGTGCTGCTCTTCCTCTTGAGCACTTCCAGCCCTGGGTTAACAGGAAGCACCAACTGGTGCTTGTCTTCCAGGGAAACCTTTGCTTCTCTGCTGCCCGTGTTGTGTAGCCTGTGTCACTCTAAAAATTGATGGTTTTTCATCTCTTTTCCTCTAAAATGACAAATGCAAAGCTTTCCTGTGCACCATGTAATGATATTTGCTTTCTATGCAGCAGCCCAGGAAGTTGAGCTCAACATCCGTGTTTGGATACAGGGTAGTAACTAAATACCTCTTTCTGTCTGTCCAGCATGGCAGAACGATCCATGGTTTAGGGTGTGAGGCAAGGGAAATGCATCCCGAGTTATTCCTGTGGTTCTGCCATGGGTTTGCTTTGGGGACATGTCGTTTTCCTTACTGTATACGGCTGTTTCTCAGCTGTACAAATACACTGCCTTAGCTGAAGTCTGGCTTGGTAAAATATACAATTAATTGTTTGTGTTGTGAATTTGCCTCCTTGTTTATATATATATATATTTTCCAATTAAGATTGCTGAGATCAGAGGAAAGGCTTGAGCCAGCATCTTCACAGCGAAGGCTGGTGCTCCCAAGGCTCCCAACTCTGCCCTTTTCTCCTGCTCAGGCAGCCCACAGCTTTTTATAGTGCACAGCCATGGAAGGGTGAAGTGAAAAAAGTCTCTCATCCATTCTGATGCCTGCAGGGGATAAATGTGCATGGTTTGGAGGGGTCCTGTTCCACCACAAGTTAGTTGGGACTGTGGATGATGCTTTATCCTTAGCCTTGGAGAAGGACCTCCTGAGCTAGGGGAACAAAGAGGTACAGATGCCTGCTTTCCACAGGCTGTGGGCTCACAGCACAGGGCGGGCAATGGGCAGGTAGGAAACTTTGTGGGAAGAGAGGTCTTGCATTAAAGCGGTGTCCAGATATCAGGAGAACACCTGGGGCTGTGGGGAGGCTAAGACAGAGGTTTGCACCAAAACACCAAAGGAGCTTCCTGCCCCAGCAGCTCTCTGTGGGATCACTGACAAGCGCTCTGCCCAGCACAGGGCTCTCCTCCACCCCTGGTGGGCAGCTCAGGGTACTGGCTGCTGTTTGACACCCCAGCTCTCTTTGCAACAGAAGCTATTTTAGCTGATAGGACTTGCTCTGCATGAAAAATAAAAACCTTTGTTAAAAGCAGACTGTCATACCAGGAGAGGCTGAACACTTGTAGGGTAGTGGGGTTTGCTGCCATCCCTTTCTCACCATCTGCCATGGGCTGGGAGTGGGTCTCAGCTCTGCCACGCCTGCTTGGCTCCCAGTTTTGGCAGTGGGTTTGTGTGAAGCTCCTCTAGCTGGAAGGACCCTCTCTGGGCAGCCTGGCTTTGCCCTCTTTCAGCAGGGCTTCTCCTGCCATCTTTTTGGAGTGGAAAAGCATGCAGGTGCTGACACCAAGCTGAGCTCCCCTCACCCTGCTGGGATCAGAGGGATCACTCCACCTGGATGGCCACTGCAACTCTGCACGTTGTGTTCAAACCATGAAATCACAGCCCTATCCTGTTTGGCCACGGGACTTCCAACCACAACAGCTCCCGAGCACCTGGCTAGCACCAGCTTGCAATCCTGGAGTTCTGGACACTTACCTGGGGAAGCTTCAGCCAGGAGCACTTGGCGCACTCTAAGGGGATCCATTTCCAAAGCACGGAGACACTGCCAGCAAGTCCCTTTCAGGGGCAGGAAAAGTCTTGTTCTTTGGCTCCCCCAGTATTGTTTTACACGAGAGGCTTTTGGCAGCACGAGGCTGTACTCACTGCCCTAGAGGCAAGGTGCTGCAGGACACAGGTCCTGTGCTAGGAAAAGTGTCCCCTGGGCTGGTGGGAGCTATGGTCTTTGCATGGTGGCAGCAGATGGAAGCACGGGGAGGCCCCAGTTACTTCAGCGGTACAATACGATTTACAGCAAGCACGTTTCTCAAGACATCTGTGGGGACGGAGCTTCAGTGAACATCATATATACACAGACAGCAGAGGAGGCTGGATTAGACCCTCCACTACTGCAAAGCAGTCAAGGATGGAATCTCAGGGTGGGAAAAAAGTATCACTAGTTTGCTTTTACAGCCTGTACATATATCTATGAATAGCTCCTTGGCATTTGATGTTCACAGCCAGTGTCCTTTAACAGCAAGCATAAAAGGAGGCAAAACGTCTTCACAGCGACCTCCCCCTGAGAGGAGAGAGAAAGCAGCATCTCCCAATCCCTTGGTTCAGCTGCCTGCCCAGGTGCCACCTTCACCAAGGGCGTTTCCTTGTCCTGGCACCCTCGTCCTCCTCGTCGGCCGCCCACCGTGTGCTGGCCGGGACCAGTCCTAAGCCAAGCCGTGCTTGCCTCATCTCCGCTGCTCGGGGGCGTCAGTGCAAGTCTGCGCCGGCCGCTCTGCATCTCCGCTCCGCTGGACGGGCAGGTGAAGCGAGCACACACAAGGAAACAAAACAAAAGGGAGAACAAGAGAGACAAAGGGTAATGAAAAGGTCCATGGCCCACGGCTGCCAAAGGAAATCTCTTGCTGCGTTTCTCTGACCATACTTGTCCCAGCCACTACAGCTGCTGTGGGATCCCCTGTTCCTTGTAGCCTGTGAGGAGGGAGGGGAAGGGAACATGATTAGAGTTCATTCCTAATGAGGAACCCTCAGTGATGCTCAAGCAAGCCACAGGCCTGGTTTACCAGGAGTGGCAAAATCCATGTGGGAAAACAGGGAGGCTGCCACATTCCCCCTCGTGGCCAGGCTGCCCGGGGCAGCCACCCTGCCCTGCTTTAGCCAGCAGCTGCCTGGTGCTGCCACCTTCCTGGGCACAGCCATGTGAAGGCTGGCAGCCAGCCCTGCTGCTGTGGCACCTGCCTGCCACCAGCCTGGCACGGGCACCTCTGCTTGAAGAGATTGTAAAGGCACAGAAGTACCAGTGGTCACCAATTCCAGCCCAATAACGTAAAGCTTTCATGGAGTGTGTTTTTCTGCAGTGCAGGGGAAACAGATGCCCTTGTATCCTGCTCCAGAGACACAGGTGTTCCCAAGCACTGACCGGGCAGGTTGTGCATCCAACACGCATCTCTCCTTGTGATCTACTTGTGTTTGAACCTCGTCTTCCCAGAGCGCTGCCAGGTAGGAGGAGGTTGGTTTCCTCTCTCCCATCTTTTTGTTCCCATGTTGGCTTTTGCTAATTTTAAAATAAAACTGAAAACTAAAGCTGCAATTTGCACTGCAGTTTGCACAGGTGAACAAACACCTTTTGGAGGAGAAGGGGAATGCCTTGAATCACAGGCTGACGTGTCAGAATTCAAACAAAGATCTCGGGATGCCTCTAATGATATTCTCACTGTCTGGTTCTGCACTTGCTTTGCTCCAGCCCAGCAGAATTACAGGTGCTTTTGTTAGGGCACAGCAGCCATCTGGTGGGCCTGGAGGAAACTGAACTTTTCACCAGCAAAACTAAGGAAACTGCCTGGATATCTGTTCCTTCACACCCTTTCCTCTTCCCGTGGCCATGAGGTTTGATGCACTTCCCAACCAAGACAGCAAAGCCTTTGGGGTCCCCACTGCGTTGCAGCCCCATGGATGCTGCAAGGACTCCAGCAGCCTGTCCTGCTGCTTGGGGTCCTGGGCCCCAGATTATTTACTGTCCTGCACACAGTGGCTGAGGGCTGCAAATCCCACAGAGGACAGCTTCATCCCCTGGGGGGGCTAGAGCAGGGAAGGGCAATAGAAGAGCATCTGCAGCTCCTGTGCCTGGTCCAGGATAATGAGAAAAGTACTGGATTGTTTAACGCTTTCCTAAGCGGTTGCAATGACTGTGCCAGAAGCTTTGCTCGCTTTCCTTTCAAGAGAAGCTAGGCTTGTTATTCTGACTGTATCAATGCAAAAAATCTCCTTATTAAAGAAGCAAACTGTCCTTACTTGCACTGCCTGCCACAGTGAAGATCTTTCAACTAAAAAACTTTTTAAAATCTGGAGGGGTTTTTTTCTTAGTTTAAATAACATAAGTAGCCTGTCATTTTTATATGTTGAATTTCAAAGAGGCCTGAAATTTCATATCTCAGAAGACTGCTTAACTTTTCAAACACTTTTCCATTTATGCTTTGTAATATTTCTTTCCAACCCTTATGTTAGGCTTTTTTAAGTGCCTTACAAAAACTGAACACAAAATACCAGCAGGTGCCAGAACCCCTATCTTTAAGGGACTTTTTGCTGAACTAAGAACTGACTCCAGCAAATGAACTTTGCTGTACTTTGGAAAAAAATCCACACATTCACCCAAGCTTGGCAGTCTGGATCTCCTGCTGTTAAACAAGCACAAGGGACAGATTAATGACACTTAACTGAATTGCTGCCTTTTGTGTGCAGCTGAACAGAAAGACTCTCATCTCTTTCAAAGAGCTTTTTCTAGGGGGCAAAACGATGATTTCACATCAATTTATGTTTTAAGTGTGAGTCAGCTCTGAAGGCAAGGTGAGCTGGCTGAAAACTTGTAATTGGGGCTTTTCTACAGCATCAGTTCAATTTGTTTAGGGAGCAGAGTTAAAAAAAACCAAACAACCCCATGGACCAAAAAGGTGGGGCCTGCCTTAAATATTTAGCTTAAATAAGAGTAACTTGCTTGTACAGCCATGCCTTTTATTGAGGTATAAGAAAATTAAGACTGAGAAATCCTTTCAGTCTGGCTATCGGTGTTGAAGCTGGCTGGAAGGAAGTTACAGTGGCCAAGCCTGTCTATCTCTTTACGTGACCAAAGTAAGCCAAAAAATTACCTGTCCTGTGCTAAACTTGTCTACGACAATACTTCAGACCTAACTTATCAAATAGTTGTGGTATTTGTGGATAAGTTGAGCTGTCCATCAGCTCAGATGTCCATCATCACTTAAGCCATCCATTCCGCTTTTCGGAATTTCCATATTTAAAGCTTGGGGAGACAGGAAGTTCCCTCTCTTTTGGTTTTGCCGCTCCTGCGGGGAGGGGAAGATGGTGCTGAGGTTCCGGTCCTTGGAGCGGCCTCGGGCCTCTCCCTCCCCTCCCCTGGGGCCGGGGCACAGCTCCGGGGTGCCGGCGTGCGGCGGGAGAATCCCTCAGATTCCTGGGCAGCAGAGAAAACAGCCATAATCGCTGCAATTAGCTGAGACCACCCGGCATAGGCTTCTGAGGACTGCCGCTCCCCCCCACCCCCCACGTGGCCCATGGAGATCTNTGGGAGAGCTGTTTTTTTCCCAGTGGCAGCTTTAATCTTGGGCGGGGGCTGTCAGACTGTTGGCTAATGTAGTTTGGAAAACCACGGATAGCAAAAGAGACCTCTATTTCCTTAACTAGTGGAGAGATTCTTAGGAACTGTGAATACTGACCAAGAATTATGTGGTGTTATCCTTTGTGCTGGTTTGGGAAAAAGAAAAGGGAGGAGGGGGTGTGGGAGCAAAAAGGAGGGGTTTTGCTTTAATTTCTTATTATTTCTTTTTCTTTCTTTTAGTTCTGTTAATAAACTTTTCATATTCTTTAAGTTTTGCGCCTGCTTTGCATTCCTCCAAATCTCCTATCTCACAAAAGATAAGAAAGGTGAACTGAAACCATTACAATAGTTCATATGTGAAAATAGTTATTTCATTTCTTGCATAGGAATAGCTGTTCTGTATGAAGCAGCTTCACATTAATAGGCCTGCAATAAAACTGAGATGCAATTCTGTACAACAGACAGCTCTGGGATCAGGATTAAGTGGCCCTGTGCACAAAGTCACTGATTTAACCCCGTTTACTTGAAATTGCACTTCTCCTGTGAACCATTGCATGTAAGATTGAGGCAAAAGAACCCAGTCTGTGCACAGGCTGTCCTTCTGGGACTAGGTTTGTGCAGAGGGTGGCTTCAGGATGCTCTCAAGGCTGAAATGGGTTCCTGCTCTGCTCTGAGGGTGCCCTTGGGGCATCCCCAGGGGCATTTCAATGCTGTGTGAAGATTTTCACCATCCCTGGGGCTGTGCAGCCACAGGACAGACACAGAGACAGTCGGACACACACATGTAAAGGCACATGGCTGGACTTGGGCTGGGAGTGGGCAGCACTGGCCAAAGCGAATTCCAGATGTCCTGCCCCGACCGATGCTTGTTGCTCTCCATGGGAAACTGCCTTGGAGTGTGAAGAGGAGGAGGAGAAGGAGGAGGAGGAGGAAGAACAGAAACAAACTTACCTTGTGAGACTTTGATGGTGAACAAAAGGAGGCAAAGGAACATGAAAGAAAGAGAGAGGGAGAAATGTAACTGTAGACGATATATCTGAAACACATGGAGAACCAGAAGAGAATGAACAAACTGAGGCTGCAGAGTAAACAGAGAACAGCTGCTCTGCCATCAGACATTCACACCAGGGCTAAACATTACTTAAAATCCTTGTACTTGGAGTGGATCATTTCATTTGGGACACTTGTTTAAAGACAACGGGACAATCCTCATCTGTTTTTCCAGCCCCAAGCTGGACAGGCTGGATGGGCTAACACCTCTGAGCAATGCTCCCAGAAAATCTTTCCTCCATTACACTGGTATTTCATGGGTTTGACTGAAGGGGAACCACTGAAGGAAGGCATCAAACAAGGCATCACAGTGTACCAAAGGGCTCATGACATGCCATTCACAGTCTGAGAGCTGGGAACACTATACCTAAGAGTTTTTGGCAGCTTCCCTGCTGAGTTTGCTTGTGCCCACAGGTAACTCACATGCACAGCATGCCTCAGCCTGTCTGGGTGCTGCAAACACTGGTGCTATTTAACATTCCTACAATATTTTAAGAACTTGCCCCACCACTGCATTTGGTAGAAAACTGCAAAAAAGCATATTTTAACTACTTTCCTCAGGCCTAGTTTGGGGGACAGCTCTTTTTAGATTTTTTTTAAAAATAGGTCTAAGCAGGCAATTTGTCCTTGGAATTTTCTTCATCTCATGGAGGGTTACCAGTTGTTTTGGGCCTTCTGCTCCCCCTTCCTTCCCAGGACAGCTGTGTTACCTGCCCTAGCAGGGGCCCTGCAGAGCAGAGAGGCTCGGTGATGCTTTCCAAAGTCCCTCGGAGCCTGAGCATACAGTGACTGCGCAATCTGCTGCTGCTGCTTCTGGCAAGGTCTGAGCAGAGTAATTAGCAAAGGAGTGACAAGGATGGCATGATCACAGGTTGAGTTCTCACTACTGGCTGGCAATCAGCCCCGAGAGTCAGCCGGAGTCCCCATCCAGTGAACCTGAGAGCGATGGTGCAGCCAAGCACATAGTTTGGTCAGAGGCCAAAAGCTGAGGGAGGGCTTCCTTCAGAAACCAGGTTTGACTTCTTGGCTGCATTCAGCAGAGGCAAAACAATGCCTGGACAAACAGTCCCTGACTTGTGTCCCCTGTGCCACATCAGTGGTACATTACCATATTATTTCTCTGGTGTTTCTGTCAAGAAATGGCACATAACCTTTTACAACAGTCTCTGAGCAGGTGGGGACTTCCTGGAAAGGCCATTCCACTGTGTTCATTTCGCACAGCGGGGCTAATGAAGATGTGGGCTGGGGACAAGGTGCTGTCTGCCTGTAGCAGAGGGAGCTCTGCCTGGAAGGCCTTAGGAGGTTCATTTTCCAGTTGGCCTTGGCCAGCTAATTAGCTCTGGTTTGCCTCAGCTCTGCGCATCATCCCCGCAGAGCTGGCGAGGGCTGCGAGGAGAGCACAGTGCAGCAGCGCTGCCCAGCAACTTTTTGGCAAAAGAATCAAGGGCTGCCTTGTAATTCTACCTTTGCCTTCAGACAGCAGGTACAGCAGAGGACAGCTCCCAAAGCCATATGGCTGCTTAAGGAAGATATCTCTGGTGTCCAACAGGGCCAGCTGGCAGTTCATTTGAATTAGCAGAGAAAATACCCTGTTCTGTGGTGCTGCCAAAAGTAATTAAGTGTGACAGCAAAACTGCATTCAATTTACTTTCCTTCTGGGATATTATGCTGCTAAAGGGCACCTTAGAGGAGATGAGGGTTGGACAGGACCCCCCAGGTCAGTTGGTCTCTTGCTGTGTCCCACCTTGTCCCTGACAGACATGGGTCTACCCACTCTTGGAGTCTTCCAGGGACAGAGAGAGCAGATCTTGCCACACCACCTCTGCAGCATTTTGACCTTACTGGAGGAAAAATGTCTTCTAATTTCCACACAGGTCCTTCCTGGTATTATTTAAGTCTGTCTTAGGCTGAACTGCTGCCCTCTCACATTTACTAGTCTGCTGAACACCTTCATCACCAACATGCCTACTGTCTTATGGTTCTCTGGACTCTCTCCAGGTTTTCCCCTTGAAGTACAGTCTCCAAAGTTGGCCACAAGCCTCACCACAGCTTTACGCACGCAGAGAAAGGTGATGGAATCAGTGAAAGCCCTACAAGCTCTGCTCCCACCTGCCTGTGTGGTATTTGTTCCCTCCGCAGCAATGTTCCCTCTGTGCCGCTTGTGACTCACTGCAGCCAGCACGTCCTTCCCTGAAAAACAAGTTGTTCCCTAGTGTGTATTTATGCAGCCGATTAATCCTTCTGTAGAGTCTTGGGCTTGTCCCTGCTGAGCAGCACTTACTGTTTCCAGACCATTTCTTCGACTGGCGTGGATCCGGGCACTGTCCAGCACTGGGGTGTGGCTGGGGAGCCTCTTCTCCAGTCCATCCTCAAGCCACAAATGAAAATACTGAGCAAAGCTGGATTCAGGAGGGACCTTTCAACACACCTCTCTTTATCTCTTTCCAGGTCAGGAAAATCCATTTAGAGGACAGTTCTCAAGCGCATTTTCACCCAGGCCACATCCCCCCACTTGCTGGTAGGAAGGCTGTGTGAGATGGGGTCAGCATCTGAAGGTTAGGGATGGCTAACTGCTGCCACCTCACACGAAATTAATTCCTCTGCCACCGAAGGGAATCAAGCCAGCCTGACACAGCTCGCTCTGGACAAACCCACAGTGACTTTGTGGGGGTGGTTTTTATTTTCTAAATGCATGCGAGTCACTTACTTGATTACTTCTTCCAGGAATTGAAGTATACCTGATTGGCCTATAATTCTTCTCCTTTTTCCCTCATTAAGGACAGTATGCCATTATCCTCAGAGCAGTCTCCCCCTTTCCATGCCTGAGAAATATAGCATTAGAAGATGAAAAGCTGCCACGAGCCTCCGGTTCAAAAGGCATGTGGATGTGGCAAATGGGGACATGATTCAGTGGTGGGCACGATGGTGGTGGCTTAAGACTTGGACTCAATGGTTTTGGAGGTTTTTTCCAACCTCAGTGATTTGATGATTCTGTGGTTCTAACTCCCTCCCAACTCTCTACCAGCTAACAGAGAGGCAGACCCTGATCCAGGGAGCAAGGTGCTTGTACCTTAGGGAAAGCCTGAGCAGAGTCCCTGACCCTCGGCTGCTTTCCACCCTCCTCCTCACTGCTAGCCTTCACCAGCTTAGACAGCACCTGCTGTGTCCTGCCTCTAGCCCATCCAAATAGCTTGGCACCCTCACAGGGACACATGGGATCAACTATTTCAAGGCAAGGGGACTAGAGGTGGGCATAATTTCACACTTCTTGAACTATTTCCCATCCGCACACAGATCCATGTTGCGATGGTGTACGATTTCTGTCCAGTGCATCCAATGTTTTACATGCAAACAGAACCCAGCCAAGGCAAACTGTTTCCTGGCAGTCTTCTTGAATGAAATGTCTTATTTCTTGCATTTGAGACATGGTTTCCTTCTTAAGTTATTATTTTATTTTTAACACGATAACAAGAACCACTTTGGGTCTGACAGGGCTGTTTGATCCAGCCAAGAGCAACCGATCACTTTGCTCTTTGTTTCGATTGAGTTTCTTCTTTTATTCTCCATCAACCAAGAGCTGCTTTATTTAGCCACTACTTTCTCTGCATGGCAAGTAAACAAAATCAGCTATTTAATGAGATGGCAAGAAACTGCCAAGGGCTGCAGCTTGTCAGATGCTGCTGGTGAAACATGAGACATGTTGACTCCTCTTGCCATTCTCTACTACCACCAGAGGGATTAAACACTGCTGCTGTGCTTGGGGACCTCTTGACCTGAGCATTCCCACCACATGCTGCTCATCCATCCTCTGCCTCCCAGACTGGTAGAATCCAGCTAGATGTGGGAAAGAGTGTTTGGGAGGTACTTCCAAGCCGTGTGGTTTTCCCCAACAGTGAAACTTGAGAAGAACCTCCCAGTAAGACCCTCCTAAGCGCCAACCCCTCTAGCTGGAGAGCAGGGCTATGGAGCAAAGCAAGGCACAGTTTCAGTGGTGGTTCTTTATCAGGACGGATGCTTTCCTGACTCTCCCCACCCCTGCAGAATGGGGTCCTGCCAGGCAGCAAACCACACACGGGCTGCCCCACAGAGGAAGAGCAGAAGAGCTTATGATTATGAACATGCAGTTATGGGATTACACACAAATCTGGCAGATTCTTAAGGACACATCACACATGTACACTAATTCACAATTCAGCCTCAGAAATAACCTTCTCTGCCGGTACATCTGGAAGGAAACATTGCAGGTGGTTTGCAGGATAAAGCAAAGAGCAGTACTGCCTTCATCCTGAGGAAAGCTTTTGCTTTGCACATGTTGAAGTTTTTAATATCCATTGTTCGCTCTGCACGGGGACTGCCTTAACTGAAGCTGGCTCAGAAATTAGCAGGTGGTTTGGTGAGAGGGTTTAACCCCTGGGTTTGGCAGCTGAAAATGTGCACTGGTTTCCTGCTTTTTTTTTTTCTCAATTTCATCCATTTTGTCTTTAGGTGGATTCCTGGCAACTTGCTGAGATCCTCTCTCCCCCTCTGTCGTGCAGCCACAGATGTCATCAGCAAAGATGACAAAGTGGAGCCCCTTCAAACCAAAAGGCAAAAGCTGCTGGTAAGATGGTCTCTGGGAGAAGGGCTTGCTCTGGGAACTGCCTGTCCTGTCAGCCTGAAAGATCTCAGACCTGTTTGGTTTGAGGCACTTGCCCATTGGCCTCTGCCAGCCCCCAGAAAGGGAGTGGGGTTTTGCAGATCCCACTAGCACCCTGAGCTCTGTGTGCTTCTGGCTTTGGAGGTGAGATGAGGCTATCACCTCAATCCTCTGCACCAGGATACAGGAGATATGATACAACTTTTACACCAGTGAAAGCCTCTACCAGATAAAAGTTACAGAGCCTGTATTCTGGGTTAGTAATATCTACTAACTGGGGACTTAAATCATGTACATTTTAAAAAGGATTCTTCTTTCCTTAGGTTAATGTTTTAGTCAACTCAAAGGGTATATGGGAAGTCGTTCTAGGAGCAGCTTCTGCTGCCTTCTGGCTCAGCCTAAGAACTTGGTCTGAAACATGAAAAAAACTCCAAAACATTGGGTAAATGTATCCTGGGGAAGAAGGGGAGGGTCCAGGAGAGTACCCACGGCTTTTCTGGGGACAAGTGGCCCTGGGAGCAGAACCAGCCTAGCAGAAAGGTCTCACTAACCACAGATTTGCAGCCGGAGTCACAAGGGAGAAAGGGCTTTCTTGTTCAAATGGGTGTGACCAGGGAAGAAGGGGTTCTAGACAGCAGAGTGCACAGTGCTCCCCCTTCCTGCACATTTCATTTCATTTCAAAAAGGGAAGTTCCTGACCCCTGTAGTGGGATGGGAGGCTCTCCCAGATATGTCACAGGGCCCGTTCCTGCTGCCTCCTAGCAATTTCTCTGCCTACCATGTTTCTCATGGACTTGCAGAGCCCATCCTGTGGCTGTTCTTCCCTACAGTGCAGCCCAGTGGCTTGCAGGGACATCAGCTAGGACCCAGCAACATGGACACGGAGAGGAGAAGTCAGGAGGGCGAGTGCACTGTACTTACTTGCAAGGATGACCATGTCCATCCCCCAAAATATGCTCATGATCCAGCCGACCATGACGATGGCCGTCAGGATCTGGATGAGGGCAGCAGCGATGTTTAGCCAGAAGACACAGCACATGTGCCGGTCGGGGAGGTCAGTGCGGGCCCCGCACAGCACCGTGAACGCCGACACGAACGTCCCTGGGGAGAGAGCAGCAGCACAGCACCCAGTGAGAGCCACAGCCTCCTGTCAGCTCCCTCCCTTACACCTGCTCCCCTTGTAGCATCTCACTTCCTACACTTGAAGACCACGGCAGAAAAAGCACTCTTTGGGTTTTGGCTCCTTTCCCCCCTGCCCAAGAGTAACCATTTATGCACTACAAGGGAGTGCTGTGTGTCTTTGGAAATACTTTTGTTTTGCTTGGTGGCTCTCTCTTGGGGAGAAACACCTATTACACAGCAGCTCTAAAAAGGAAAACTGAACCCAGAGTTAGGGCAGGAAATCTCTAGAAATCTCCAAGGGTCTGGCAGTCTGCTCTACAATTCACAAATACTGCTCTAGAAGGAGCAGACACGAAAAAAGAGTGGCACTGCATTTTTGCACAGTGCTTTCCCCAGCCAGCAAGCTGCTACCTGAGGGCATGTTTTAACCAAGAACTTTACGAAGCTGAACTTCTTAAAGTGCTGGAGCCAGTGGACCTGGTGTAGCAGCCCTTGGTTCTGCTTGAGACCAACTTACAAACCTTGCAACCACACTTCAAACTTCCTAAAATGTTTCAGATGAAGGATCTTGTTGATGTATGCAAGTTAAAGCTGGGGGGAAAAAACCCTACACCTCAGCAGCCATTCATAAAGATTCTTCCTAAGTTTACACCATTGGACAAGGCAGATTTTTTACTTTTAGCCGATGTGCTGTGCTCATGGCTGGCTGAAACTCACAGCTCAGGGAAGCTACAACCAATGTGAAGAAACACACAGTGTGGGTAAAGAGCAGAAGAAACTGTTCCTTGCTCCTATAAAATATGAGCTGTTGACCAGGAGGTTCAGGCACCTTCTCTAAGTATGGATTTCATCACCTCTTAGCATTATGAATTGTCCTTGAGCTTTTCTAAAACAAATGCAGCATTGCTAAGGTAAGTACCAAGGTGCAGTGTTGATTGTACTGAATAACATAGATCTGTGAAATGTTTCCTTTACTCAATATACTGAATTAAAATGACGGTTTCTATAAAAACTGCGTTTTTTCCTCTCAAAGGATGGAAGCCTGCAAACAGCCTGTAAGATGTGAATGAATTAGCACATCTGCAGTGCACATGAGTGCCTTGTTGAAATCGGGAGAAGGTGGGAGTCCCTTCGTTTGACTGAAAGCAGAGACAAAACACTCAGTTTACAGCCTTGTAGTAAAGCTCGTCAGATCAAGAGAGCTGAACCATCTGGTTAGAAGCAAAATACCATTTTGTCCTGTACTGCCAGGGTGGTGGAAAAGAGAGTCTCTTTCTTTGCTGCCTCTTCCTCAGTGGGTCACAAGGATAACAGGCAGCTGAGATGCCAAAATGCTGGGGAAGGCTGGCTATAGTCTATTTTTAATCCTGCCACCCTCTGCAAGCTTCAATTCCAGCGTCTTCCTAACACTCCACCAGCTCCTAAAATCCCGCTCGTCTTCCTGCCGCTGGCTGGATCCGATTTCGTATTCCCACGCCCTCCCTGTGGCACATGCCAGAGCTGGGCATGGAGCAGGCACAGAGGGGAGTGAGTGAGTGCTGCTGGGGTAGGGGGAGGCAGCCCTACAGCACAGCATCACTGGCAGGGACAAGGGCAGCATCTTCTGCATGAGAACCACCCCTGGGCTTCCTCCTCTGGCTTTCACCGGCAGGGTTCCATCCCCTTATCCACCAAAACAAAAGGGTCTGCAGAGAGGAAAAGGGAAGTCACTATAATCCCAAAGGATGTTGTGTAAGTCTCCCCATAGCTGACTTTTGCTCTGTGGCTTTGTCTTCCACATCTCTTGTGTCTCCCACATGGGATTATGTGACACCTCTGCCCTACTTCACCCACCTTTTTTTTTTTCATTTATAGTTTTTTCAAAGCAAAGAAGGAATTCTGGAATATTTCCCTCATGCTTCCTGCAAGTGTTGTCTTCAAAATTATATACCACAGTACTCTCAGAGATTAAATATGGATTGAGGCAAGATCAGAGACTGGGTGTTTTTGTTTTGCCATCAGGATGCAAAATCTTGCCAAATGGAAATGCCTGTGTCTTTTTTAATGAAAATCTTCCCCTCTTGCCTTAACTCTTCCGAGATGTGTTACAAAGAAAGGTCATAAATGAACAATAATTTTTAAACTACAGCTTCAAATCATTCTAGTGAAGCTTTTAAGATATTTACATCATTACAGCGAGGTGCTGAATTAGCCAGTTAATGCCCTAAATACCACAATGACTAAGCTAAAGTCTAGTCCCATTCAGAAAGGAATAAAGCTAACAAAGCATTTAAGTGCCCTCCTCTGGACTGGGAATAGATACAGAAACTGGGACTAAAATCTCATTAATCTTGGCTTCTGATTCCTCTTCAGGCCACTTGCCTACTCACAGGAGCCAATTCATTTTTCCAATGCCAGTGCATTTTCTTTATTAATTGTGATTAGCCAGTCTTTGGGAGCTTGCTGGCATTTTTGAATACAAGACTTTAGCCGTGCCAGCAGGCATGGGATGGAAGCATTTTCCCTCTACTCCACATATGCTTGAGAATGTGAAGCAGGAGTAAGAGTCTTAAATGCTTTTGCCAAAGTAGATGTTTTCCCCTTAGGAAGCCATCGTGGTTCCACACTGCCAAATATGGAATAATTTGCATCTGGAAACAGAGAGGTGGGGAGGAGGAGGAGGAGGAGGAGGAGGAGAAGGAAGGCAAGCAAGTTGTATCTGCTGATACCACCTGGCTGCCTCAGAGCTGGGGCACCAAACCATTTCCCTCCCTGACCAGGCATTCAAACACTTGAATCCCTACAGCCCAGAAATCCTAAACCTGGAATGCCAACCCCTGGGGTGATGGTGGCCAAATAAATCAGCAGTCCAAAAAGGTCTCAGGCTGTGAGTGCAACCAGCAGACACAAACCAGTAACTCCACAAGCAGATATAAACTGAACGCCCACACATAACAGAAGTGAATTATAGTAAGCATTTCTTCTATCTTCCCAATGCAGAACACCCAAACTGCAATGAAATCTGGGATTATTCTAAATCATGAATTAACACAGCCTCTTTGGGGACACAGGGGAGGTGATGAAGATGTCCTGTCCTGTTTTCAATGAGTCTGTTTGTTCAGCCCCTTGCAATCACCCAGCTGAGCTGTACAGCCCCTGCTGCACCTGAAGCCAGCAAGTTGCAGGGGCTGGGCAGAGGGATGGGTGGGAGCTGAGGATTGCTCTTCTGGAGCAGCTGGGAGGCAGAGGGTGAAGGCACCATGTGCAGCGAGGCTGTGAGGGGGGGTGACACCCATCTTGCTCTTTGGGCTTGTCTCACTTGGGGCAGCATCAGCCAGCTGGGGCACCCACATGGCATTGGGATAGAAAAAGAGCCCCTGAGAGCCTCTGCTTGCTTTGGCTGTCAGCAGAATTGGGGTATTTTTAGATTACATCAGTAAATATAGAAAGCTGCTTGTTTCCAACAGCTTAACCCACTGGACACGAAGGGGATGTGTTATCTGCAGAAGAACACAAATAAATGAAGGGGCAAAGGAGGGGGTTTTGCCCTTTCTCTCATCTCTGGCCCACTGCCATGCAGGATAAAGTCCCCTCTCTGGTGCATGCTGGTACCCTAGCAGCCAGGGCCTTCGCCTGCTGGTTCTTGGCCTCACAGAGTACACCAAAATGGTATGACAGGGATAGTCTGGGTTTTTTTCTTTTAGAGCAAAACCTCACACCCTGGAGAGGGCTCTCCTGGTATTCTATTGTTTGACCCACTCATCCTGAGTGGAGAAAGGCATGAGGTCAAGACAATGGCCTGTCCTGAACAGTCTCCTCAGTGTTATCTGAGTGCAGCAGGGGCTGTGTTATGGAATACCTTAAACTGTAGAAGTTTTTCTCTCCTGTTTTTACAAGAAAGCCTATCCTGGGCACTCCTGCAAGAGCTTTAGTCAGACATGGAGCTTGGCACGCTTCATGTGGAGGACCAGTTGTGATGGCACCTTCCCAGACACATCAGAAGTGGGAGCCTGGTTGGAGCCAGAGGAAGATGGGACACTGATGACCACAGTGTTAAGTGCAACTAACTTGAGCATGCAGACAGCTTATTAGTGGGCTTCCCACTGACTGCCAGATATCCAAAACTTCCCAAAAGAAAGTATCTCTGTTGCAAGGAAATCACATCTAATGAGCTGGTACAGGTGGAGGAACCACAGAAACCCAAATTACTGCAATCAGGGGCTGCATGTGGAGATGATGATGGTGATTCTATGATGATGATTCCCTACCCTACAAAAGCCTGGAGCCAGGGAGGGGGTGGGAAATACTCCTTCCTCTTCCTGAAAGCCTGGAGATCATTTAAGACATTCCCCTGTAGTGCTGGGAGTTAATAAGGCAGAATTATGGTGCCACCTTTCCTGCTCCCAGAGAGGAAAAACAGGGCCACATCACGACTCAGGGGCTGGAGCAGAGCTGCAGGAGGCACACAGCTGGAGGCAGGTACAGGCAAATATGGGAACAAAATTGGAGGTGTCTGTGGGAGCAGGGCTGTTGGATCATCACGGGGAGACGTAATTAATGAGTGTGTGTTTTGTCGGGATGAGCTGTACCCGTGTACTGTGTCAGGGGAGCGCTCTGTGTGGGGACACGTCTGGTGCGTGTCTTTGAATTTTCTTAAGTAAAGTGATTATTAGCTGTCATTAAACAGTGCTGGCAGGTATGTGAGGCAGATGTTGTGGATGTGCTGAAAATTCATGAGATGTGCTGGCTCTTGCTTGTGTGAGTCAGAAAAAGCTGTGCAAAAATGGTTCTAAGGATTGCACTCACTGCCTCAGTATAACAGTGACTATGGTATCTATTGGCCAAGACATCCTTGGCTCCCCAGTGTCATGAACTTTTTATAGTCTAGTTAGAGCTGTAAAGAGTTGTTTCAGGCGTGGAGGCCTCCTCTCATCCTTGGTATCAATCCAATGCCAGCTGTAGCCCTTTGGGTTATGATGAGGGAAAGAGAACTACTAAACCCTGCCTGAGGAAGGGCTAAGGCAGTGTCTGCTGATGCTCAGCACCATTCCCCCCTCTGCCTAAGTGGGTAGAGCATGGCTGTGGAAAAGTCCCTATTAACAAGGTGATAAAGTGGAGTTGCAAAGCATTAATGCCCAGGATGACCATCTGCTGAAGTTTCCTAAAGCAGACAATTGTTTATGCCATTGCTTGAGGAAACAGATGCAAAGCAAAACGCCCTGGAAGTATTCTGGCCAGTGTGAATCCTCACCAGTGTCCCCAGTCTCCACCTGGCTGGAACTCACTGGGGCCTGATCTGCATGAGAGAGAACCTGCCAGTACAAGTGTGCCACCTAAACCCCCTGAGATAAGAGTGCTTTCTCTCCAAGCTTGTTGCAGCTCTCTGAACAGAAAAGGCTGGTTCAGGAAAACATCTATGATACCTCTGTCATTCGTTGTGGCTGTTGCAGGGCTCTTGACAGGGTCTCCACTATGCCTCTCCTTCCCATGGCTCCCTCAGAGAGCTGTGATTGCAGGCAAGGGGCAAGCAGTGAATCTCTTTGGTTTGCAGCAGAAGTAGAGGTGTGGAGGCTGCAGGGTGTCCTCTTGAGGGAGCTGACCTTTACTGAGTACCTGGCTCTGTGGCCAGCTCTGTTCCTTTGCCAGGGGGCAAATTCCTACCCAGTTTCCTGAGAGGCACTCCAAGCAAGCAATGGAAGACACCAAGCCACGTGCCATTTACAGAAACACGTGAAAATCAGTCCCCAGGGTTACAGCTGCACTCCTGGAGCACAGCATCCAGCTGGACAGTCTGTGGCCTTCTCCCACTAAGCAGCTTGGGAGCAATGAGGAACTCGTGCTGCCGCTGCTCCTATGGGCTGGACCAGAGCTCAGGGCAGGGTATGGAGGCTGTCACTGACACTGCAATTCCTCACTGGTCAGTGGGTGCTGGGCTTGTTTCTCTTGGCAAGCTGATGGTTGGACTTGATGATCCTAAAGGTCTTCTCCAACCCTAACGATTCTGTGATACTATGAAATATAAAGAACGTAGTAGAGGTGGCAAGGCTGCAACACAGTGCTGCAGCACCAGCAGGGCTTAGGTGTCCCCCACATGCAGCCTGTCAGGGGCATCCCCTGCATCCTTCCACTTGCAGTTCATTTCAGCCATGGAAGTAAGGACTGAATGCCATTTCCTGTTTTGTTGGGGTTTTTTCCCTAGAAATAAGCTTGTTTTAGACTAACATCTTAAAAGCTCAGGTTAAAGCCTAATTAAGCAGCCATGGGCATGCTTTTTTCTTCTTTCCAGTGTCCATACTGAAGTCTGCCCCTTCCAAATACAGTGCAAGGCGGCTAGAGTGGGTAGGTGGTTTTAACAAGTTGAGGGGTAAGAAGAGCAGGAGCAGTGGACAGCTTAGGCAACAGGAGGCTTACTTTGGTCCCTCTTAGAATGAAAAACCTGAATCCCACAGATTCAGATCAGCCAGGAGGGAACATCGATGGCACCTTGGTGTCAAAGTCATCGCCTGTGAATGCCAGGTCCCGTGGACAGCTGTGTGGGCAGGACTCAGGCAGCAACAGCAGGAGCCGAAGGGTAGGAGAGGGAGAGGAGAAAGGGAAGGAGGAGAGAGTGGAGGCAGCAAACGTGACAGAACCTCGATGTTGCCATGGAGAGTAGCTCATGAATTTTTCCTCCGTGGCCTGCTATTAAAAATGTTTTGTTTCGCTTCTGCCAGCACACTGTTTTTATTTTCCCCTTCCCTATCCGAAGGACATCCAGAGGGAATTCTAGCTCCCTCCTTTCCCTTTAGCCTCACTGTGGATGAAAATATACAGTCACTTGACAGGGGAGAGCTGGCACCTGCAATCCCTGTATCCACAGGGTCTGTTCCAACTCCCGAGCCTGCAGAAGGCAGGCTGTGTATAGGATTAACTCCCTGGTTTCCCTACACACATGGAAAATGACCAGCATGTCCCAAAGCACTGGGTGCCCATGAGTGACCCCAACTGTCCCAGCACCTGGCTGCAGCTCCAGCGCTGAGCTCTGCATCTGTTTGTTATTAGCAGCTTTGTGTCATGCGGTCAGAACGCACTTGACAGTGTTTATGTTGCTTCCACAGAAGGCAGCCCACGTGCAAGTAAGACAGCAGTGCCTTTGCATCAAAAATGAGATTTTTTTTCTCATATTTAATGTTTTAGGAAAAGTTAACTCTTCTAAAAATGCAGACTTTAACAAAAACTTCAAAACTTGACTGCAACAAACTTTCACAGGCTTCCAAGGCTAAAAATACACAGCAAAATCTTAAATTACATGGAGGGGGGGGCTGCATGGAGGTGAAGTGACTTACTAAAGCTTTAATTATACATGGACCCATCAAAAGTATTTTTACTCTGCAGCACTGCAATGTTTTGAACACTTAAAAGCAGCCACCCATAAATAGTGAGATTGAAGTACAGTTTGTTCCACTGCCAGACATTCCACAATCGTTGGGTGAAGTTTTCCAGTCCAGTCCCATGGTTTAATTCTGTTGACTTGATGCATAAAATTAAGGGTGTGCTTGAAGTATTTGAGACTGGAGAATTTCTGCTGAACAGCAAATGCGAGGCCCCACTGCATAATCCAGGGTGGTGGAGCAGACCTCAGAATTCTGCCAGGGATTGCTGAATTATCTTTGCAAGTTGCACCTACTTGATTCTCAGACTGGGTTTTTTTGGTTTTTTTTTTTTTTGCTCCTATTGGATAAATGACGTGGTCCCAGAACCACCAATGATATTTTGCATCATATCAGAAGTGGATGGCAGCCCAACTGCACATTAGACAGGGAATGAGGAGCCAGGGAGGCTGAATGACCTGTCACTGGCTCTGCTGCCAGCCAGGGACACTGCTGTGAAAACAGCCGAGGCACTGCAGCCTCGCTTCTGCTCAGTGCTTGCTTTTTTTCTTTGCTAATGGAATGGAGGGAGGATTTTAATTAATTTGCATCCTTATTAAGTATGCCAGCATTCAGAGAAATAATGCAATTGGCTTCCAATTATAACAAACATCAGGGAGAACAAAAGGCATGACTGCTGTTTACAGCACAGGGCACTTTGCTCAGAGCTCATCTGACCTAAGTGGACTCATTCCTGTTGCTCTGTAATTTCATCAGCAATTTAAAATTTCTGTTTCATGGAATCAGCTCTACTGCTGGTCTCTCTCTGTTGTCTCCTGCCATGCAGAACTTTCTGTATTTATATTGTCTACTATTAAACCAAGTACTTATCCCACCTTGTGTTCCCTTCTCCTGCCAGCTGCCAGGAACACCAGCTTGGATGCTCTGCCATGGCTCTCCCAGTCGCAGGCTGCTCTGCACCTACCCATTGCAGGAGCCTGGGACCTAAATGAGAGAGGAACCAGAGAGCCAGAAATAATCGTCCACTAAACCATCTCTCGTTTTGAAGACTCTCTTTAAGACTCTGATCCTATTCACAGAAATGAATTTTCTGTTTTCTTAATGTACATCCAGAAACAAATCTCAAGCCATTCTGTTCTGTGCTCTTGATACTGAAACAATTTGAATGTGGCTTTTCACCCAAACTTGACAAACCTGGAAGCTTCAACAGCAGGATGTCTGGGGAGAGCCCCTCCTCCTTTCAGAGAGGCCATGAAACCTCCCACAAGAAAAGCTTTCTGGCTTTCTGATACCTCCACTTTCTAAAGGATGATGGAACTAAAATCTGTGTAGCAGCAGAAAAATGAGGAGAAGGCTGTGGATTCTTATGAGCTTTCACAAAGGCTCTTGCCAATTATACAGTGACAAACTGAAGTTTATCCTTAATTGTGTGTGCCAGTGAAAGCTCTTTCTTGTCAGGCACAGAGCAGGAGGAGGGCATGCATGACCCTCCAGCTCCCACATGAGTTTAAGGGCTACTGGGTGAAGCCACATCAAATGCTCACTCGTCTTCCTGCCTCTGCCCTCGCACAGGTTAATTAAGTGCCATTAGCGCTCATCTCGGGGAGCTCTAATTGAGTAGCAGGAAAGCAGCAGGTCAGGGCCAGTGCAGGGCTCTCTCCCCCCAGCCCTGCCCGGATGATCCAGCCCGGCAGCCACAGCTCCAGGCAAGGTCCTGCAGCTGCGCTGCCTCCTCTGTCTCTCTCAGCAATGCCTTGCAATGAATTTAGCCCTTTGAAGCTCCCTAACAGCATCTGTTCTGCTCATGGAAGGATGTATTAACTACTTCTGAGATTCACTGAGCAGTGACTCTGAGCTTGCTGCGATGCCCTGGAGCCCTTAACTGTGAAGACAAATCATGTTAATTAGGAACTACCAAGACACAAGACAGAATTACTCTTATTAGAAAGTTAGATGGGGATGCAGAGCAATTAGAGGTTATTCTACTGAACAAGGCAGCTGAAATGACTGCCTGAAATGGCAGTGTAATAAATTGCACCAGCCTCCAAAATCACCCTGAAGTACAAGCTATCTTTTAAGGACTAGAGAAATGTAAAACAAAAGTGACATAAATGTTCGGAGATCTGCAATGATAAATGTGCAGGAGACTAACAAAAATAACTTTTCTGGTTATTCCTTAATCCAGAAAACTCAGTGCATGCATTTTATGAGCCAGAGTGTCTCAGGCAGGGACAAACAGGACATAAGAGAATTGCTCTCTGTAGCTAAGTGGTGTGGTGGTGTACCCAGGAGTCTGGAATATGATTTGTGAGACTAGAACTCCATCCTGGATTTACAGCTGCTTGCTAAGTAATTCGGAAGCTGTAACTCTATTCTTATATTGCCAAAGTAACATTATTAAGGTGTTAATTTAGATAGTCTGTTAGGAAATTTACTGTCTAGCCTGATGGGGCTATATCCTTGTTGTTCTGTTCAGTGCTACCATTAGTCAAATAGTGACCAGACCTTGCTTTTAAAGGATGCTTTTCACAAAACCACTATTCTTAGATGAAAGGTAAAGCACTCTACCTACTAAAGCCATTGCTGTTTTGTTCATGTACATAGCATCCAAAATATTTAGGAGATGGTGCTTCACACTCTAAGTTTGACTTTGGTACCTTCAGGTGATTCAGACACTTTAAAAACAAAAATCTCATTTCATGGTCGTTTACTTGATTGAGAATGCCGAGATGTTTTATCCTATTCAGCAAAATCATTAGGGAACATTTTCAACAACACACACAGCTTTTGCATTCTCCTTAAGTGGAACTTCCCACGTTGCCATCCCTGATCAGCAGATTCAAACGTGACAGATTCTGCAGAAGAGCAGTGTGGGATGAGGAGGGCAAGGATCCACACAGAGCTGGGCTGCAGCAACCCACGGCCTCTTTGGTGAGGGTGCTGTAATTCTAGATGTGAAGCACAAAGCCAGAGTGAGCCTCTACACATGACCAGTCTTGCTCCTGTGGACAAGCTCTGGAGTCTTCCAGAGCCATATTGGGTCCCCTTGGAAAGGCCCCATGCAGACCAACAAAAGTAAATCTCTTTTGTCAGCGGAGAAATGAGCTGTGGTACCTTGTGCCTGACATCACCCCAGCCCAGGCTCCATAAATAGTGCGGGCTGGAGTGACCCCTGACTCTGTATACAGAGTCTGTGAATATGAGCACCAGCCAAGACAAATGAATCCAGCCCAGACAGAACAGCTTTCTAAAAGGAAGATTTCCTATTAGGATGGAGAAAATGTGGCTATTATGGAGGCATGTGTCAGCATCAGCAGGTGTCCCGTGATGTTGTGGATGAGGACCTGAGCAACCTGCTCTACTTTTAACACACTTGGAAGAAGGACTGTGACCTCTAGAAGCCTCTTCCAGTCCCAGCTATTCTGTGGTATTTCTGTAACTTCAACCACTCCACACAAGGCTAAGCTGATCTCTCTGATTCTTTTCCCAGAGCCGTGTCCTTCTACTACAGTGTCTGACAGCTCTTGAACAGAGGCCTCTTCCCGATTTCTCAATTTATTTTTGAAAAGCTGCTGTGGTTCTAAAATGTCAAATGCAATTACTCTCACAGCAATCAGAAGACTTGCCAGTGGGTTGCTGATCACACCAAAACAGGTGAACTTCGAGTCACTCCCCTGAGGCACACTCCTGTCAAACAGCTCAGCCAGCCCCTCAGGGGAGATGCTTTTGTACTAAAGGGAAATACTGCTTTGTGCAGAAGCGGGCTCCTTCTTTACATGGATCTATTTACATGCATAAAATCATCATTTCTGCAGGGACTAGTCCCCTTCTGTCTGAGAGCAAAGCTAAAGGAAATGCCACAGCTGAGTTGAGCAGGTCACAAACATAGATGAGTAGTGGCTCGTGTCCAGGTGCCAGGTTATCCACAAACAGTTAATGTTTCTTGGCCAGCTGGGATGTGTCCAGCAAGGCCTGCAGAGGCACAGCCCGGTAAATGTGCTTGGGAGATTTTATACGTGGTCTTTTCATCTGAATGCCCCCCTCTTCCCCCCATCTCTAGGAGCTCTTGTGATCCCAGTTTGCAGGAAATAGCATTTGATTTACACATATTTCTGTCAAAGGACAGATTTTCCCTTTACCAAATACTTTCCAATATCTGCCAACTAGCTACTGGTCAGCATTAGACAAAAATCCATGTGTATTTTTTTGTAGATATCACAAATAACTGAGCTCCCAGCATCACAATAGAGCACATGATGATTTTGAATACAATAAGAAAACTAATACCTCTAATGTACAATGACTCAAGGACCTCATTTTTCAGAGGCTAGAGGAGACTTATCTGGAGCGAGGTGTACCAGGAAAAAGGATTATACAGAGAAACTCGAAATTAACATGATTTCATCCTGCCTCTTCTTTTTTTAAATTCTGATGTGGACTAGGTTACAGTGAGGTTGGGGACAATGGTAACATGGTACAACACTCCTATGCAGGGCTGCTGGAAGCACTTATCTCACTGTCAAAAGGTGCAGCTGAGATTCAGACTTTTAGCTGTCCTTTACAGAAGTCACACTGGGGGCAGCAGACCAACCATAACACCTGACGCTGACATTGCACCGCAAGACTTCACAACCTAAGCAAAGATTGTTTCTCTGCTTCTGTAGGTTCTCCAGTTAGACTAACTGGAATTCACTAGGGTCAGTTTTTTATGGTATATTCTAAGCAAGGCTGTTTTTTGGGGAGTACCGGTCCTACAGAGGAAAGGGAATTCACATTTGCCACTTGTGTACCAGCCGGGGCCAGGACCTTCAAGTGGTATGCAGTGTTTGCACCCCACAAGACTCTCCCTGTGCCAAAGACCTCTTTCTGAAGTTCTTGAACATCCCCAAAGCTACTCCTCACATATTTTCTTGGGAACTGTGTTTCTCAAGAGCCTGTGGCTCTCTGGAGCAGCTCAAAAAGCTTCATAACTTCGCACTCACCAAGGGCTGCCTTTTGCACCTTGCATGGCTCCCCCAGTTCAGGACTCTGTAGCAAGCAGCAGGGAAAGCTGAGGAATGCATTTCCTTAGAAAGAAGGAGTGGGCATAGAAGGAAAACACTTCCTTCAAGAAGGCCAGGCACAACTGAGGGACCATCCATCTAACCTTTATTCATTCTTCTGTTGTTTTACTTTTCCTTCTGCCAAAAAATACATCTATATTGGACCCAGATTCATCCCTGACATAAATCCACTGACTGCCAGAGTTACACTGGGGATTAATTTGGCTCATTGGCTCTAAACTGACCTTGGCAGAAATTCTGAAGTGCAAACTGCAGAAGGACAGTACTTTTAAATAATAGTAACAGGCCATGGCAAACAGAATATGCCTGCTGCTTGGTATGAGGTTGATAAGTCGGATTCAAACATGGCTAACATGAATAGCATGGATACATCCTTAAGCAGAACTAGAAATGGTAGAAAATGGATTCTATATGCATACATGCACTTTCCTAACTTTTTAGCAAGTCTGTTGAGCTGTGTGAGGACCAGGCTCTGCTCAGCAGATGGTGTTGCTCTCCTTGCTCCCCAGCTGAGCAGGACCATAGTGCCTGGTGATTGTGGCAGCTCTTTGGGCTTGCCTTGTGCCCAGAAGCTGAACAGCTGGGAGACTCATTATCCAGCTCCTGTGACTCTCCAGCTTCTAATGGCCAGCTGTGGTTTCAGCTCATTATCCCACCTGGATTCACTGTATCAGCATTCACACTACAGCGTGAATTCAGTTTATGGGACTGCACAGCTGAAACTAAGGGGAGATTACACTTTAACCCACTACAGAAAAAGGTCTCTTACCTCAGCAAGTCTCCTACCTCAGCAGAGTTGTGCTAGTCATGCAGCTTCACTTGTCTCTCCAGCTCCCCTTACCTCCTTCCTTCCTCCCTTGCTTTATCTTGGAAATGTTGCAACATTGCCTCAGTTTCCCTTCTTTCACAAATGAGGTTTCTGTCTTCTCTGCTGAAATAGTTCTCACCAAGGTCTGCAAGGAGTCTGGATGAGTGCCAGGACCTATGCCCCATGTGCAGTGTTCCTGGTTCCCAGCTCTGGACTGCACTAGGGCTCTCTGTTCTTTGGGATCTTGCCATCTGCCTCACTTCTGTCTCCTACTGTGTCCTCAGCATCTCTCACTCTGTTACCATCCTTCTCTTCCTGTTTCACAGAGGCACTGACTCAGCCTCTGCAATTCCCTTCCCCCTGTTTTCTGCTCCCTCCACACCATGCCCTCTTTAAACTTCATCTGCACTCAAGCCTTCGTGTGCCATCTCCGTTTCCATGCCACTGACTCAACTCCTCAACATCTCTTTAGGACTCTTCTCCTGCATCCTGCCCACTCCTTCTGGTTTCTCTGCTTGGACATCCTCTCCTCTTAATGAAGATGGCAAAATCAAACTCCATTTCTTTGCACAGTGAATGGTTCTTACTGATGACACCACCAACCACCTTCTCATCAATCTGCCTTGCAAGTAAATAGAAAAGGAGGATAATTATGTATTTAATTCCTCCCTCTCCTTTTCCCATGCACTCAGGTCGCTCCAGCTATTATTTCTTTTTCCTCTCTCTCACAAAATTAAATGTTTTTTCCTTCCTTATATTCACCTACTCTCTAGCCAGAGTTCCTTTTCACATGCCACATCAAATGCTTTTCCCTCTAAGACTGCTTTCAGAGCTGGTGAAAACCTGTTACTGTTTTCATTTACAGACATCCTGCAATGCAAACACCCTACCTTGAATTAGGGATTTGTTCTAGATCCTGTGTGACACAAGGTAACTTGCTGTAACAATTGATTTCTGTAGTTAGCCAATGTGCCAATCTGTATTAGGAATCTATAAAGGCTTCATCAGTTAAACCATTGTTGTGTCATTTTATTTTTTTTTATTTAAGACTAATCAATAAGTCAGATGCTTTTCTTGCACACATAGGTACCTGCAGCTCCAACTACCAAAAAGACAGGCAGCAATACTTTCTCCTGCCCAAAATTCGGTAATAGTGCCCCTTCCCACACCCCTCCCCAAAGCATGGCCTCCTGTGTGCTCTGGAAGCACGGACCATTGATATGCTGCTACACACCTCAATGCTCTCCTCCTACTTAGGAATTCCTTACTCTTCTATGCTAATCCCTACAGGTGTCTGAAGTGTATTTCTACAGTCATTATAACTTCCTACACTTAAGCATTAAATTACCCCACATTTCTAGCTAAAATAATTCATTTTTCTTTTAATTTTAGTGATTAAAAACGTAGCACTTTTCCCTCCCTCACATTTTAAAAAATGGGATTTCTAGTACAGCACTGCACAAAAGCAACAATCCGACAGATTACAGCTATTCTGCCATCTTTTATTGTGCCTGCAATGGAAAAAAAAATAAGCATGTATTTTTAGCTGTACTACACAGAACCATCTGATAGCAGAAGCCTGTTATTGTCATTCAAAGGAGCATTTGTTTAACCAGATGCACTCATGAAAAATTATCTTAAATTTTACAATTAGTATTTTGCAGAGAAAAATGTCTGTTTCATGCAAAATCCAGAGACACTGATGCACTAAGAACACAGCACAGAGCAGCTGCATCTTACTCCTTTTCTTGGAGATGGATTGGAACAGCACCACCACCCCTCTGGGACATCAGAGTCATCCACAGCAAACCACACCTCTCTATCTCAGACACAGGGAAGGAATTAAGGCAGAGCAGTACTCTAAGCAGAAGGGTTTACTGTATGATCTCACACCCTTAATGACTACACTATGCACTACAAATGGAACCACTGTCCCACAGCAGCTCCTTGCAGAGAAAAGCTCTAAGTTGGTTCATAGGACAGCAGGGGAGAAGGAAGGTTTAAGTTCAAAATGCACAGATCGAACTCCTGAATGAGAAGTTGCTAGGGGTTGTGCAGACCACTTTAGCTCTCACCAAGAAAATGCTCCTCATGTAGAAAAGGAATTTCAGCACACAGTCAAAGCACTGGTGGTGGGCCTGGGGTGTAGGGGGAACAAACCAGCCTAAATGTGTGATTCATGAAGGGTCACCAAGCACAGGGAGCTCCAGGCCGCAGTGCTCCCCTGGAGTTCCTACTGTGCTGCCCTGCAGGAAGCTACAGGCAGCCCGAGGACTCTTCAGAAATCTTTGCATTCACCTTTGCAATTTGCTCTTTTCACCTGTTGCACCTGACAGAAAGCAAGACCAGATTCGGGGTGGGAAGAGGATTGGATGGAGTGAAAATTGTGATTAATTCCCCTCAGTTCCTCACTCATTGGACTAATACTGATCAAAACACAAACAGAAGAAAGGTCAGTCAAAGACTACAACAATTCAGGGGTGTAACTACCAGTCGCGGGATAGGAAATTCCCTGAATCTCAAAATACATTGAGGAAGAAAGGAGGATCTGGTGAAGGTGCTGGTGCATTTGCTGACACATTGGCTGGCTGCACAAAGCAGAACCTGTCTGGTGCTGTGGGAAAGTTCAGTCTCATCACTGCCAGACAAGTGACAAATCAGACAAGGCAGGCACAGTCTGCACCATCTGTGGGATCCATATAAAACATCCCATTTCTACATCTGGGATTAAGGCAATACAAGTCTATCAGAAAAGTGCTTTTTATCTTCCAGTTAGTGAAAATTAACAGCTGAGCAAAACTGCTCAGCAGGGAGAGAACACAAACATAATTCTAACCCTTCTCAAACGTCTGGCCCTAAACTATTTATAATCCTTCAAAAATTCTTTCTTAACATACGCAAGTAACTGCATCTATTTTTCTACTTCCTCTGTTTTACACATACTGTCTCTTCTCTCCTAATGTCCACACTGACCAAGAGCAGCACTTCATCTAGTTCTCTTTATTTTAGCATCTCATAAATGCTAACGATACCCCAGTGTGTGTCTGTGTAATTACATATGACAGTGTTCTCTTCCTTCTGTTGAAGAATGATAGAAGGAAGGCAGAGGAACCAGAGCGTGGACCTTTGAAAACACTTAGGCACCAAATTCCCACTGAAATCAAGGAATTCCAGGCTAAACCATGCCTCAGGCCTCAGCGAAAGAGCCATCAGGTTGCTCAAGTTCTGGCTTTCCTAGTTAAGCCTCGCTTAACTAGGAAACCTCGCCCTCCATGGGTTTTGGCTATAGTGGAGTATACAGATTGGGATTACGAGTATGGACCAGAAAATAAGTATGTTACGGGATATTAAGGTATGTTCATCTGAAATGTCTTTCCCATGCTGTCATAATTTATATTTCTTCCTGTTTAAGCAATGCTAACGACATTTTATGAGAACTTTTATGACTTGAGGAGAGCAGAGCTGATCCAATAGCGTCCTATCAAGTGTTTATGCTGTGCAGCTATATTAGAACTTTATAGGCTGAAGAGGAACAGTGGCCAGGCAATTAATCTCTTCTTAGTATAGGTTGTAAACCTGTATCAGAGTCAAAAGAAGGGAATGTGTATCTATGTCACAGCAGGTTCAGTGCAAAGTCTTTCCAGAGCTCCTCTAAACTTAAACTTGGCTTTAACCGTGGCTTTGCACTGAGTTTTTAGCAGATGGTTTTCTCTGCTTTTTCTTGATATGAGGTGCTGTCACCTCCAGCCAAGATCAAGGGACAGATACTGTTTGTGGAATTGCTACAATCAAGTCTCTGATGGATATATCAATGTCCCAGGAGCCAGAAGAGTGAGACAGGAAACCTTTCTACATCAACCACAACCACAGGTTACAGGCAGGCACCATCCTGGCTGGCTAGGGTGAAGTGAGGAGAGGCAGTAGCCAGTTCTCAAGAGTCACCTGGGTTCACCTGTCAGCCCCAATGGTAAATACAGCAGCTCTGAGTGCTACTGATAAGGAGCATGCAAGGACCTCTCTCATGTTTTCTATCCCTTAGATAATGCATGAAGGAAAGAAACTTTGTGAACATCCAGCACATCCCTCAAGGAAGGGATCTAAATATCACCATGAGCAGTGCCGAGAGAATACGTGCTCAAGGTGCTCCACAGTCAGCAAAGCCTTTAGGATTTTTAGGCTGTGCTAAGGAGGGATGTTATGGAAGAGCAGGATGGAAACTGGTGATGTGCTGTGGTGAGCTGCCCATGGCTGGCTGCCAGACACCCACTCAGCCACTCTCTCACTCCCCCTAAAAGGGCAGAGGGGAAAAATAAGATCAAAAAAATTGTGGGTCAAGATAAAGAACAGCAGGATCACTTACCAATTATTGTCAAAGGTGAAACAGACTGGACTTGGGGAAAATCAATTTATTGCAAATTAAAATAGGTTTGGAGAGTGAGAAACAGAACACAACCCTTGCCCCTTAATTTTCTCTCCATCCTCAGGTTCAACTTCACTCTTTCACTTCCGATTCCTCTTCCTCTGCCCCACTCTGAAAAGTACAGGATGGATGGGGAGTGACAGAGGATTTGTGGTCAGTTCATAGGAGCTCCTCTCTGCCACTCCTTCCTCTTGATGCTTTCCCCTGTTCTGGTGCTGGTTGTTCCACAGGCTCCAGCCCTTTGGGATAAATCTGCCCTACCACGCAATCCCTACAAGCTGCAGTTCCTGCCAGGAGTACCTGTTCCAGCATGGGCTCTCCATGCACGTCTCTCTGGGATATTCTCACATATGTCTCCCCCTCCCTCCCTCCCTCCCTTCCAGCAGTGCCCAGCCGCCCAAACCTTGCTACAAACACTCAATATCGCAAGCTTTGGAAAAGAGCTACCAAAGAGCTGCACTCTGTAATGATGGAAATTATAGAAATTATAGGGTTTTATGTTGAGCACTCATAAGAAAGAGGAGGTCTGAGCTTCAAAAATGCACAAATTTCATGAGGCACAGCAGATGTGTATGCATTAGGAGACAGCACAGAGGTCAGAGCTACTTCAGTTCTTGTAAGGACGAGATGAGATCCAAAAAGATGTGTGGGCAATGCCTGATGTATTTTGAAACTATTGAAGCAAATGCCTTATTTTGCAAACCAGGTAATGGGTAGCTACCATCTGACCTAACTTCAGATATCTGCAAGGGAGGTGTCTTGATCTGAGCCACTCACCTTTTGGAGGCAAAAAAAAATAAAAAACCAGAAGAGATGGAGGTCCCCAGAGGGTGTGATTCACTTAACCTAATTTAAAGAGATGAGTCATATGCTGGTAGTACCTAATTCCTCTCCACACATTATAAAGGCAACCAACTCAGGTGCACAGGTTACGTGAACCCCATCTAATATGCCCAATAAAAACGTCAGCCATTAAGCTATTTTGATTAAATAACATTAATTAAAATTCTCCTGCTTTGGTGTATCAGCCAGCTAATCAACTCCTTTAGGAGGAGCTCTTCCTACAGGCCAGTAGGATTTAATTCTGTTCATTACATATCTTCCTCTGAAACTTCTGTCCTGACAGTGTGGGGCATAACAGAGCAAGGACTTTGTTCTGCAGGACTCCTGTGCCCTCGGTGTGGAATACAGCCCTGTTACTATGGATACAGGAGGATGGCAGGACCCAAACTCTGGTTCATGGTAATACCAATGCACCTATTTTTAAATAATATTTTTACTGCTTGTCCCTGTTGACAAAGAGAAATAAAGATGAGTTCTTTGTTCTGATCATTACAGTTTATCAAAATGACCCTGTTGTTGCCTAAAGACTTTGCAAATGAAATGTTGAAATGCATGATGAAACTGATGAAATGCTCCTGCAACAGCAGGAAGACATCTAAATTTGATGTTTCTAGCTCTTTTCATACTGCTTTTCTTCTGGAGGGTATCTTTTTCCAACATGACAGTGTTTGCAGGGCTCAGATGAGCCCTGTTGCTAAGAAACAAGTCCCAACTGTGCCTTTAAAACTCTGCCTTTAAACATACAACTCAAGGAAATGTTTTTCTTTTCATTACACTGTATTGTGTGTTTTTATTATGACTTCTTTTAACTTGGATCTGACTCTTGAGGTTACATTTCTATCACAATCTTCTGGGAAAGGACTTTTTCCATTGTCTGTACAGTGCCATGGTCACCTATATAGTCGCACAAATAATATATTTTAAAATTGTATTATTAAAAGGTCGCAGTAAGGCCTCATTTTCACACAATTGTGGTGCAAACAAGAAGGAATACAGAGCCTACTTACTGCAAATATTGGTTAATACTAAACTACAAAGCACAGTATAAATCAGTGTTCTTGCAAATGGCAAGCCTGAGCTGCACCCGTGCTTGCCTTTGGGTTTTGGTGTGGGTTTTCTTTTTTGCCACATACTAACTGAAACATGCTGGAGCCCCTCGTGTGTGTGCTCTCACAGGCATAAAGCAGATCATAGAAACACGTGGGTGAGTAACCAGCACATCCAAACTAAAAACTGCTCTGTCCATCCTACCTATTTACTGTATTTTCATTAATGTATGGCACAGACAACACCTCTCTTCTCAATGAATACAAAGTCCAGGAGTGATGGAGGTAATTCATTAATAACAGTTTTCCTGGAAGAGATTAATGGAAACTAAAGTGTGGCTGCGTTATTTGAGGCGCTGAGTTGCAAGAAGCCCATGTAGATTCTCTTGCCAGTTCTGCCACCGACTTCCTGGACAATCTGGATATGTCTCCTGAATTCCCCACTCAGATTACAGACAGTCTAAGTGTGTGACAGAACTCCTCCTTCATATCATAACATTTCCTTCTGGATCATAACAGGACTTGAGTGTAGTTTGCACCTCACAGTGCTACTGAAATAATGATGACGTGTGTATGTGGCACTTAGGGACGCTGTTTAGGGGTGGCTGTGATGGGTTAATGGTTGGACTTGATGATCTTAAAGGTCTTTTTCAGCCTAAATGATGCTATGATGCTATGAAAACACTGCTTAGCTACCTACTTGGCACTTCTCACACCAGTAAATTGTGAACTTCTCAGGAAAGATTTAAATCAGTCACTGGAGTAAGGCATCATGTCACTTAGGTATCGTTCCTTTTACAAAATGTACTGAAGAACATTTACTAGTGTGTGATGAAGTGTCATAAATATTTAAAACAAACCCACATTCATAAGAGAGAAAGCAGATTAAGTTTTATGATGCAGCATAAATCAAGATTTTCAGCTTTGGCTGCTGGCTAATTTGGGAAATACAATTCTCAGTGAGTGTCCAGCTTGGTACTGCAACTTGGGAAGAGTCTTCCCTGGTTTAAAGGGCAAAGAGCTCAGCTCTGCAATTCTTCTTTACAGTAAATAATGCCTGAGTAAACTCAAGGGGCCAGCTCAATGTTACTAGAAGTAAAAGAGGTGAGCAGAGGTGAGACAAAATAGTTCTAGAGGTTCAATACCACATTGCTCTGTAAGTTGTGGATTCTCAGCTCTGACAAGTGAGTTAAGCTTGCAATAGGAAACTTTTGTACCTGTTTTGCACTGGTTCATATGATGGGTTGGTGCTCCAAGCAGTGTGACCTGGAATCTGCACAGCAACTGGAAAGGGGACACCCTCTCTGTGCAGCTCTGCCTCAGCACACAGAGTAAACGAGAACTCAAAGAACATCTGGTGGACTGAAAGCACTGATGTGAGACCAGAACACAGACACACATGTATTGTACCAAAAATACCATGTTTTAGTTAATACACAGAAGAAAAATCTTTTATTCTTTGTGTCAGTACAACTAAGGGTGGACTGTCACCATTTAATCATCACAGCCTCAGTAAGAGAAGGATTCCCTGTGTAATTGCTGAGCAAGAGTAGTTCCCGGGAGCTAATGCTTGTTCTAAACTCCATTCCCAGCTCCACCACAGGTTTCTTCTAAGTATCAGCTGCACACAGCACAAGGAGACAGATCCTACTTTTAGCTGCACTGCCTTGAATTTACCATCCAAAGTGGGAACACCGAGGCTTAGCTCTGACGGAAACGAGCGTTTGTTCATCGGTGCCGTTGTGTAAAGGCATTATTTGGGTTAGGATGGGCTGGTGCCATGGACTGGCTGAACCCAGAGTCCCCCCATTCTGCTCTCCACACCCAACGCTTGGCTCAAGCTCTGCTCTGCACGTGTGCAGCTGTCCACACCTCTGCAGGGTGGGTGTAAAAACACACAGATTTTTTGTGGCAATACGCGATGTGAGCGGTTGGCTCTCCAGGCACAAGAATCAGCTCACCATGTACAGCTGACCAAGAAAACAAGAACCAAGTTAGATCATCTCAGGGAGTCAGGAGAATCCATTTCCACATTGTTTCTGTGGATGTGTGGGGGACCAAGTGAAATAAGCACTCAGATGCAAGTCAATGTATAAAATTACATTCTGACTTTTAAAAGAGGAAAACAAGAGACTGTTTTTATACTCTCAACTGACCATGATTGTAGTCCCTGTGCTCTTTTCTCTCTTTTACATGAGACAAGAAACCATCCCACCAGCTCTCTGCAGACACAATGAAATTTCAGTAGGAGGAAAAAAAAAATCCCGTGATGCTGAGTCTAAAATATTGTTGTTAAAAAAGTTTAGTTCTTGTTTTGTCAAAACCTTGCTAAACCTTCCCTGGCATTGATCAATCTGTTAGATGCAGAGCTAAAGCAGAAAGACATGCAGCAAAAAAAGCATTATCAGCTTTGGACTACAGACAGGAAGATTTGGCAATGCTTTCACAATTAAACAGATCAAGAGAGGTAATTTAATGGCCCAATCCAGAGAATCCACACTCATCAAACTGTCTAACTACATTGGGAAAACGTTCCAACTCTTTCAGTGGATTACTCAGTAACTAGTCTGGTGAAAGTCAATTTGGAAACAAGTCTGCTTTGTTGCGATCGTTTCAAAAAGACAGAAGGAAAGTATGGGGAACCATGCTGATCCCTCAGCCAGGGAGAGATTTTCCTCTGGCTACACCTCACAACTGTCTCTATTTTTGACCATTCCTTTCTCAGCATCCTAAATCCTTTGTGAACCCCTCCCACTACGACAGCAATTCTAGAGTGTGTTGCAGGGCAATGAGAGTTGTGTGTCCTTACAGCTGCTTTGTGTGTGTAGATCCAAAAACGTCCAGCTGTACTTTTAGCCAGAATTTAGTCTTCACATTCTTGGAACCAATTTTCAGTGGAAACTTGAAGTCTCCTCATTCCAAAACAGTGTTCACAAGAAGACATGAAAAAAAAATCTAATTTACAGGGAATATAAATACATATAACTCAATCCAAGAGCTTTATTTTTTTTTACTAAAATGAACTTGTCCTGACCACTATCAGTGAGAGGTCTGACTCCATGGGCCCCTCTGCATTGTCATCTCTGTGGGGCCAAGTTGCCATCTCCTTCCCTCATACAGCATAGCAAATACAATGTTGGATAGTCACATCCAAAATATCATGTTTATGGAAATCAATTGTCATGGCAACAGAAGAGGTCTTGCAAGTATTTTAAAAATAGCAAATTAACAAAGCCAATTTATGAAATCTAAAATCCATTCTTTTATGAATGCTCTTAAACATATACAACAAACGGTCTTCTACCTACAGAAGACTTTCCTTTAATGCCATGATCTCACTTTACCATAGTGGCATATGTAATAGATATGCATGCAAATAAATACACATTTTACACTTAAACCAGGAAAATTATTTCAGCTGGACAGTGTCATAATAATGTGATCATTTAGCTTATTTCAGGTAAAATATCTTCTCAAAAACATCATAATTCATACTTTGTGAAATTACTGAACTTTTTAACATAGTGAACTTGTAACAATGGCTCATTATAATCTATTTATTAGTCTTTAATAAATCTCAGTTCTTCAAAGGCTTATTAACACTAACACTTAGTAAAAAGATACAAACAGTTTTTTAAAATAACATTCTTGTTTGGTCCAATTGAATTTTTTTCCCCAACACAATCACAAGATGAATTTGACCTTTTTTTTTTTTGCATTCTTTACAAACTTATTTGTGTTTTAACTAAAACAAAATTATTATCCGCACTCTCAAAGCATTTTTAAGTTTTGTGTGGATATTCACCAATGCTTGTGGCCAACTGAGTTCAGCCCAGATAAACAACAACCTGGTGAGAGGCTGGATAATGATCTGTCACGTTTAAATTCATGTTCCCAAAGATGACCTTAGTCCCCTGCACAATTCCTTGTATCAGCATTCTTTCTGAAGTTGGAAATGTAGTATAGGATGAACCCCTGCAGAGAATGCGATTATGTTTCCAAGAGTTCCTCTATTGATTGTATTCACCATTTCCTCTAACAAGATTTGACCGTGATCCACTCCAGGCATATCCTCTGGGTATGTTTACACTGGGATTTTTAATTTAAGTTAGTGTATTGCCCATCAGTTTTTATCAACCACCTCATTTATATTTACTTTATTTCATGATCATATGCTGAAAGACACAGATGTCCATTGTTTTGCCTAATATGGCAGAGCTGTAAATTAGTTAGTAATGTATCCTCTCCTTTAAATGTAAAAGCTCAGTATAATATTGCCATCCTTCAGTGCTGAAAAATCATGACTCAGATTCTCCAAAACTGAGAATTAAAAAAAAAAAAAAAAAAAAAAAGGCATTCATTCTCTCTTCCCACAGCCTCCATTTATTTTTCCTTTTGAGACAGGATCATTATCTTCAAATCCTGCTCCACAGCCATAAGAGTCACATTTTTTCCTTTTCCTGAAAGCAAAGATTCTCATCTAATCAAGAGCCTCAGGGGACAAGGTTCTAAGGAAACATCAAATATTGTGTGAGTTGGGGTTGCATTGCTAGGCCTTTTGAGGAGCTGTCAATTAGTTAGAGAGAAATTGTTTAGTCTGCAACTCCTTTGGAATGGAAGCACTGAGTCTAAACTGCCTTTATTACACAGCCTACATTGCTGAAGGAAGAAGGATTGGGACCAGCTTCTAAGTAGTAAGATGGAGAGAGAACAAACTGTGGAAATGAGTATTTTAAATCAAATATTCAAGTTCTGTCCACTTATTTTTTCCTTGATTCTACACAGAATGAAACCTAAGTTTATAACATGAGAAATCAACAAATGAAATATAACTAGACAGAACGGCATGTGATTTTTTTTCTCAAGTTCTTATGGTATTTTCATTTTGGGCCTCCCTAGATAACATAAATGCTCACAAACCCTGGGAAGGGGAAGAGGGATTAACTTCTTCCCTTAATGAAAAAACTCTTTATCTTCAACAGAACCAGGGAAAGTCAGGTTTCACACTCCTGCAATCTCTAAAGCAAGGTCAGTGACACAAACTTTTATTTCTCCTGTGAGGCTGGGCCCTAAGCCTGTCAGTGTTTAAAAGCTATTTGGACAATGGCTTTAATAATATTCTTTAACTTAGCCCTAAATTGGGCAGGCAGCTGGACAAGATGATAATTGTAGGTCCCTTCCAAATGAAAATAGTCCATTCTGTTTTGTCTTTGATCAGCATCTTTGCACAGTGCTGCAACCAAGCCTGTACACTGTGGTGCTGCAACTGTGGCACTCTGAAGATGTGAAGTTCTACAATGAAGACAAGTCCAAAGACAGGAGAAAGAATGTCATATGTCGGATTGACTTCATCTTATAGAAAATAAGACAAGAAAGCTCTTTTCATTTTTCTCTTTTCCAGGTTATCTCTGAATATAAGTTTTCATAAATAATTGCAAACTCCAGTCCTTTCTACAAACCTCAGGACTATTTGAGAATCCCTTTACCATCCAATCACTTGCTTCTCCACAAAATTCAAAACTGGACACAGATTCTGAAATTCACCTTTGTGCCAGCCACTGCCAGCTGCGGGTGTGTTTGGCTTCAGAGTCCTGCACACAGATTGATGGGTAAGGATGAGCCTGAGGAACCTGGTTTCTGCTTCCTGCTCCTCCCTTTAAGATCCTGAACAGCTACAAGAACTCTCAAAGTTCTTTTCATGGTGGAGAGATGAAATGGCAGCGAGTTGCTGCCGGCAATGGTGCTTTTTCAGGCTTTGTAAATCTCTCCAACACCCATTGATTCAGAGCAGGAGAAAATTCACTTCCTTCCTGCTATCCAGACTAGGAGAAATTCACCTGTCAAAAGCACTCTCCTCATCCAAGTTACTTTTACCTGCAAATCCTTTCACTCATTTTCTCCCTTGCTGCAAGAATTTCCAGTTCTTTTGCCTTCTCACTGAATCTCTGCAAATGTACTTTTCTCCTTCTGGAGTTTATTCTCTGTTTCTCTCCACGTCACACCCTTCGTCTGTAATAGCTTTCTAGCCACCTTAAAATTCAGCTGGTTTACTTGGCCATTTAACAGCTCTTCTCTCCTGTCTGCTCCCACCTTCACTCTTAATCTTCAAGTACATCTGTCCAAACTGCATTAAATGACAAACAAGATTACAAGACGCTGAGCAAACCGTCTCGTCTCCTTATGTGTTCATTAAGTAATGAATATCTCCACAGAGCTGCTCCAACAACAGCAGTGAACAAAAACCTCCATGGCCATTTCTTTTGTCTTCTATTTTGGTGGAAACAGAAGGCATGAGGGAGGCAGAGAAACTTGTTTGCATTTTAGCTGGTCTGGCACTGACAGCAATTCAAAGGCTGCAGCGCTGGGTTAGTGCACAGCATGACAGTGAAATGAACCAAAAAGTCATTTTAAATGCAAGTGGAGCTCAACAGCTGACTTCTACCAACTGTAACAAGTCAGGAGCAAAAACTAACCAAAGGACAGAAACAGTACTAAATATTTGGACCAAGGAGCTACAAACTTGAAATACTTTTGCATTTATTCAGATCACTAATTATCTGTGAACCTGTTTTCAGTTTTCCAAGATTGTTTGTCATTCTAGGTGGTCCAGACACTTCATGGCACAAAAATATTCCAGACTACCCAGTGGTGGTAAGATTGTGGAATGACTGTACAATACCATCAGCCAAGTAAGTTTATCATACAATTAGATTTCTCACTTAAATCTCTGTTATAAAAATAAAAGAAAATAAAATAAAAGAGGAAGTTAATGGTCTTCTTGCTGAAAAGATAAAGACCTGCAGGTGCAGAAACCTGAGATTCAGCTGTTCTTGTGCCCAGCTTTACCTCACTGTGAGGATGATCTACAGCTGATACCACTGGTACCAGTAATGGAGCAGTAACCTGGATGCACACATTTTACTGCAGGTCTCATTTCCCACCTTGCACAAGCACAAGAACAAATCACGATAAAGAACTCCTTGACCTTTTCAGTGGAAAACACAAAACCTGGCAGAGTGAAGTCTACTGGCAATAGGTTTGCTTTGTTTAATTATGCCCCCATGAACAAACAGCTTGTTTCTGCATACTACCAGCATCACAGGCTGAAAGGCAATGTTAGCTAAAAAACTGCAGCAGTAAAGTTCACAAACACAAATTCACACACTCGAGAAAACCTTTGTTTTCCACAAATGAGCTTGTAAATCACACAGATTCATTAGTTTGCATGTGTATAAGAAAAAAAAATATTAAAAAGGATCCTCAATATCAAAAGTAGTTTTAGATTTTAATGCACAGATGTCTGAAAGCCCAAATTTCTTTTTTGCACTGTTTGCTCTACTGTAGATAAGAAAATATGGTTTTTCCTTTAAATTCTTTGTTTCAATAATGAAGGCAATGGATGCTTGCTTGAGGCATCTATTTACCATTTCAACCACAAAAATAAAATGGGTATTAGTAATTTTATGCAGATCTTATCGCTTCAGCTTTCTTGAGTGTTGTGTTCTGTACTTCTATTCATCTCTTTGGAGAGCTCATTCTGCTCAGGAGAGCCTTGGTTTCTAATGAGAAGATGCTTGGCTTCTGTAAACCGAATATTAAAGCCACATTCCCACAGCTGAAGGTACAGTGCTTGAACTCTATCAAGACTGAATAAACAGATGGCAGAAGACTCGTGATACGGAGCTGACACACCCGGGAACGGGAGAGCTGCACTGTGGAACCGTGGAAGAAAAAAGTTCAGTGGGCTGGGAATCACCCCTCCTTTCTATAGCTGCTGTGAGAGGCTGTCACTCCTGAACTCCTCCACGGGCTATTTCGTGGCACATGGGTGGTTGCTCTCCTATCCCGCGCTAACATAATTTTATGCTACGTATTTCAATTACTCCCTGCATAAAAATAGTGTATGTACATGCATAATGCAGGCTGTAATCCAAAAGTCCACCCCCTTCCTGACAGGAGCGATTAATCTTGGAGAATACCTCAGACTTTCAGATAATTTCACTCACTTCTCACATTCCCCTCAAGTTCCACCCCCCCCTTCGTTTACCCCCTCCCACACACGTGATGTCAAGAGAAGGAAGAGCAGAGAGGAAGGAGGGCAAGATTCCCATGTATCAGCTCCGGGAATGACAAGGAGCCAGATCTTCTCCCACGCTGACTGGCACACGGCAGCTCCAAGAGAACACAGTCTGCCAGCTAAAGGGCACGGCCAGCCCTTCTCCCATTTGCCATCTGCAGCGCGTATGGGCTGGAGGTGCACACTGCTCAATCCTGCGGGAACGGGAGAACTGGATACACCTCTACCTCTGCTGGCAGCATCATCTCCCATTCTCCAGAGCTCATCACTGCATGATTTGGCCCTGATGCCCCAGAGCCTGCTCCAGAAACCCAAAGCCAGACCAGAGGTTGTGATGCCTGTGGCAGAGCTGGAGCGCTGGTAGCCAAGGCACGATGGCTTTTGCCACAGCACCCGCTGACTCCTCTCTCATCTTCCTCTCTTACTCTCTCCTCCTTTCATGAACCTGAGCTTGGGACACCTTCACTAAAGCTCAGCCCTATAGTCCTGTTAGACACAGATGAGAAAGACTACACTGGACCACGGAAAACTGATCCAAAACATTTCCAAGTGGTTGCACCTGTCCCAGCAAATGGAAGGAATGTGCAATTTCAAGGCTATTCTGCAAAACAGATTATAAGTAGATGGGCTAATTAAGATTTTTTACACTGCATTTGGTCTGAATTTTAAGTTTTGACAAGGCAAAAGTTAACATATCCCCTGGGTATGAAAAAATTCCTATGAACTGCATCTTTTGTAACATATATAGGAAGAGTAGTTAAAACCCAGTTTACAATGCATCTTAAAACCTGCAGTTCTGGATTATTACATAAAACCCTGAAAATTAACCAACTGAAAAAAATAAACTGACTGTAAACAAAGAGAAAGCATTACTTCTTCTGTCCAAATAGAGTACTACTGCAGAACATAAATAGCACAAAGGAAAAATAAACCAGATATTTAAAATTCTCAGATTTCACCCTCACAGGTGACTTCCATAACACAGGAAAGATAATTTAACTAGAAAAATAGAGGCTTTCAGATGCTGAGAGACTGCCCAAGGATTTGGTAGCCTGCATCAGAGTGCAATTTCTATTTGGATATCAGTGCTCTGAGGCACGGGGCACTAATGAAAACCTCAAATGCACCAGTCTCCAAGCAGTGAAAAGCTTGATTTATTCAATGTTGCCCACTTTCTTGTCTACTCTGGTGGTTTCTGACCCTTCTTTGCAATTGCTCTGCAGAGTCTACACATGAATGACAACTATATGCAAAACAGATGAGTGATGAATTTAGGGACTGAGAAATAGAGGACTTCCATTAACACCTAAACACAGTCACACTCTCCAACTAAGCAGGCAGAAATATACAGCAAGCCTGTGAAACATCATTTCAATGTGTTATAAATCTGGACCACAAGAATTGATGGGAATTTTGCCATTTACTTCGCAGGGAAGAGGCTCATATCCTTGATGTGAACACTTCACACCACTGCAAATCTTACCTATTTTACAAGTGTTGCTCAGCTCATTGAGATGGCTGAAGTACAACAATGACACAAAATCTCTTTTTACCTTGAACATTCCTGCCAGTAGATTTGTGATCCTCCCGTTTCCCCTGGCGTGTGGGCTATGTGATACATGACAGGATGTGGCTGAGATTGTAAATAGCTGTATTCTAGTCAGGTGTATCATCTCAGAGTAAGTTTTCTCTCAAAATGCACGCGAAATTAGCAGCTTCATTAACAGAATGGTTCATTTATGTACAAACTAAGCACCCTGCTTTGCACACAGAGCTTGGGATGCATCTCCAAAACACTGCATTTCACCAGTCTGTGGAGATGTCACAGGGAAGGATTTCTTTTGATTTGTAGTTTGTTTGTTTTGCTACTTTTGCAACAGGGTACCAGGAGAAGCAGCGGTACAGCCAGCCAGATCGTATCGCTGAAATCAGCGCATCAAAGGGAAAACAAGTTTTAAAAAATTCTTCACCTGTTGAAAAAAACCCAAATAGAATTAAAACCATTTTGTGCTGGTCCAGCCTGTCAGTGGTTACACAACCAACACGGCTGCATAGTCCAGATTCAACTCCCAAGCTTTCAACCAGCACGGACTGGGAGCCCTGAACTCACCTTTAGGAAGTGCTATCTGCTGTCCTTCTTCAGGCACCTTCCGTGTGAGGGAAGGCACAACTCTGGCTACCCCCAGCAGACCCACAGCAGCAGCCAGAGAGGAACTCGGGGCAGAGAACCACACTTCAAGCCAATTCCAACATGAGGATGGCTTATGGGGATCTATCCTACTGGGATGAAGGGAGAACACTGAGGGTTTTCTAGTGTGCTGTGAAAAGCAGCACAGTGTGAAGTGTCAGATCATTCAGATGAGGAAAAAGGGTGTGGTAAGTCAGGCTTTTTTCCTGTACGTCTATGGTGAAGATGTGGTGTCTTCTATGCCAACAGAAAACAACCCTCACTTTGAAAACCCTGGTTTTGAACTTCTCTCTCTGAAGTGGGAAACCAAGCCCCAGGAAACCTAAAACCCCATGACAGCACTCAGCTCCAGAGTTTGTCTTTGATTCATCACTCCAAGTTCTTCAGGTGGCTGCACACAAGGGATGTGCAAACAACACACCCAAGCACAATGCATTGCATCTGGAAGCACACGTACCAGTCCTTCCACAGGAAGACTCAAGAGGTATTTCAAAAGGTGCAAGTTTTCCTCTGGATTACATCCACAGGTTCAGAGCAAGCACAGTGGAACAGCAATGGCCTGCACATGTAGCACACACTAACCCACCCACACTTACGTAGTACTTTAATCAGAACTTTAAGCATTTCAGATTTGTTAAAGAATTAAGCCACCTGAATCACATGAAGCAATTAAAGGCAGGCCGTAGCTCTTTAAAAGCAGGGCTAGGTAGAGGATGCTCCCATACCACAAGGAAGGCTTCTGCAGTGGCAACAGTAGCAGAAACAGCAGCTAGAAATGGACTGTGAGAGACTTGAGGTATGGGTTAATGAGTTGTGGATTGTTTTTTATTAATGTGGTTACTTTGCTTTCAGCTAGAATATTTGTATTTAGCCTTGTATTCCAGGGGATTTTGTAGCATTCACACTCCAGGGTCCTGTTGCAGTAAGCAATTCCTAATTAAAGAGGAGAAAAGGGAAGCATAGAAAGGATACGGCCCATGGTAGGGATGTGTTACCCGAGCTTACTAGAGACTTTGTACTGAGAAACTCTAAATCTCCAGTTTCTCTGGACAACGGTTCTAACATTTTCCAGGGGTCTCCATAGAAAACCTGGGACGGTGGGCTCTGAAAGCTCGCCTTAGCTAGCGAGTGCTGTGGTCACTGTGAGCTTTGGTCCTCTAACTAAAATCACGCTTCGCGAGAGCCCGAACAGCTAAATCCCTTCTAATCCGCACGATCTCCGCCCGGCGAGAACGGAGGGTTCGGAAGGCGCGGGGGATGCTCTGTCACCGGTTCCGGGGAGCAGCCGTGCCCCGCAGAGTGGCGGAGCGGGGTCGGGCCGGTGCCCCAGCCCCGGTCCCCGCTGCCTTGCGAGGAAAACGCGACCCTCGCCCGCTCGGGTCAGGGCGCTGCCCCGACCCCCGACGCGAAACTTTGCGGAGGGGCTCCTGCTTCCCTCCTTTCCTCCATCCCTCCCCGCGGTGCCGTCGGGGAAAGTTGCCGCCGCGGCGGGGTCCGGCAGCCCGGGCGGCCCCGCCGAGGCGAAGCAGCCGCAGGTGGGGAGAGGGACCCCGCGCCCCGGCCGCCCTCCTTCCCTCCCACAGCATCCTTACCCAGCCCCGGCACGAAGGTGTTGAGGAAGAGGCAGATGACAGCCACGGGGAACGGCATGTAGGGGATGGCGGCGCGCAGGGGGCCCTTCTTCTNCCCTCGCGGGGCTGGATCCCGCCTGCATCCCGGCTGCTTCCCGAGCCCCTCGCCAGCCGCGCCGTTTCCCGGAGCGCTTCCCGAGCCGTCAGTGCCCGCAGCCGTGCGCCCCTCGCCTCGTCCCGCCTGAGCAGCGAGAGACAGGGCAAGGCGCTGTCCCGTTCCCCCGCTGGAATGGGGAAAGACCCCTCCATATGAGGGAGCGCATAATCGGTGGAAGATCGTGCGCCCTTAAAAGTAGAAGGTGTAAGAAAAGGTGTAAATTAAACCCACACGCGTTTATTGTATGAAAATCCCTGCGGTAAGGACGAAAAGGGAGGAGAGCCACAAGAAATAGAAGGCAAAGAAAAAATACGTCCCTGGAGAGATAATCGCGGCTTGGAACAGTGTGGAAATGTGCCTTCATGCCTCGGGGCCAAGAGACGAAACGTGGCTTTGTCGGGCTGGTGATTATTGTTCAGCACAGAATTCAGTGGGTGAAATGGGAACAAAACTTGAGCGTGTCTAGGTAAAAAAAAAAAGACAATAATTGTCACTGCAGATAGGATTCAGCAGAGAAAAAGGGAAAAATATTAAAGGCATTAATCCTGACATAAAATGTAAGTGTGACACAGATCTTTGCACGAGAAAGAGGGTAGTCTGTGTCGTACTATGCATTTGGAAGCTGTGCTTTTGCCGAGGAATTCCTGTTAAGAATTTAGATTCCAAGGGAAACCTTGAACTACGTTATTTATGCCACTTGAATACCACCTGACAAATGCGTTATTCAGCTGTTTAATTGATTAGAGGACAACTTAGCACAACGAAAAAGTTGGATAAACTAAATGAGAGAAATGCAGACTCTTCTTCCTAGGTTACATTATCTTATTTTTCTACTTACTGGGCTTGAAACCACAAAAACATAGACAACCCGTATAACATCTCTCATCTTTAACAACAGGTTTTCTTTGCTTTTCTTCTTTGCTATCTTCTTATCTCTTTATTTTCTTTGCTTATCTTTTGGCTTGTCTTCTGAGTGCATTTCATCCAAAAAATCTTCTGACTTTTTTTGATTAAACACATAGGACTTTTTTTGTTTAAGCACGAAGTTTAGACATGCTTCTGAAACATATTAACCAATCTGGCTTTTTTTGTTGTTTTTTTTTTAATGGTGACATTTCTATCAAAATAGTTCATGACAGCCTAGACCCATATTGCCTATACACAAAGCTATTGGAAAGCTGCACCTTTCTCTTGAAAAGATCTGATGTAACTTATATAGACGCTGTCTTTCTCTGCTGCTTGATCAAACCACAGTCAGATGAGACATCCTTATGGCATGAATATGGATTAATTAGAGCCTGTACAAAGCAGAATCCAAGTTGGAACACAATCAGTAACTTGCAGTGACATAATTCTCTGTAGGTTCTGGAAATTGTGTGTGGGTGAGCCCACATTACCTACAATAAAAGCAAGCAAAAGGCCATTGTGAGAGTAGCCCAAACAGAAAATCAAAGACAAAAATGAATTAAAACAATATTTTGTCAGCAATACTTAATAACAAGTCGGCTTTTATGGAACATTTCCTTGGAATATCTCAAAGCGTGTGACAAATGTGAGTTAATTCATTTACTTCTCCAAGATTAGCTGGCAGTATATAAGGCTTCCTCTACCCACTATTAAAATGCCACCACTCCTAGACTGAACTGCATCATTAATTTTGTGCTGCCGGTGCTCATGGAAGTTCTTAGGCGCCTGAGGCAGAAGTTATGACTGCCTCCCGAGTATATTAAGGATACCATCATGTAACAAGTGGTGACATTTCCAAGCTTTTCTAAACAAGTGGATTGGTGGCAACATTACTCTGCTGAGGCTGCTCCTCGCTCCCCAAGCTGTGCGTGACAGCCATGCAAAGCATCTCGTGCTGAGCACCCGGGTGCTGCGTGCTTCACTCTGGCTGAGGAGACAGGAGGCTGTGCTGGAGAGCTTAAACCAGGAAAGGCAGGAATCCGTGGAAAGGTGTGCTGGGACCTAAGCAAGGAAATGTGGTTTTATTTATTATTTATTTATAATAAATAAATTTTTTTTATTGTTTTTTTTGAAAAAACATGAAAACCTCATGAAAATAAGGTTATCATTTATAAAAAGCAGTGATATCTGTGTGTACTAAGAATACTCAGATTTCTTCAGATTCAATCTTTTAAAGTATTAATTTTACTTCTCAGCATGAAAACAGCTCACAGAACTTATAAATATAAAACATTATTTTTCTGCAGTTGAGACAAAAAATGGTTCAGTAAAAACAACAAACAAACCCAACCTGAATTCAAAGTGGTGTTTCAGACCACAGAACTCCCCTGGCACACCAGTGTAGCATCAGTATATTGACACACAGGTCTGAGGACACATCCTTCTCCAGACATCTCTCTGGAGAAGTGCTGCAGGATGCACTGTAAAGCTGAAGACAAAGAGTGCTGCTGTGACAAGGGCAAGCACAAAAGAAGCTGAGATGGCTTAATCTCATGGATGTCTGGTGAAAGGGTAGGTGGTGCTGGCCCAGGTGGCAACAAGAACCTCCTGCAGATGGCTGGGCCTTCCACACTCTTGTAGCTCTTAAAACCAGAGGAGTCTGGCCTCTGACTTCCTCTAGCCTTGCTAAGAGTACCTGTAGTTTTCTGTTCCTTGATTAACAGGTGTGAACAGAGAACCTGTGTGTGAAATAGCCTTGTCCCTATGCTGACAAGACTTAAGCTGGACCTTTTGACTGACAGTGGTGGCCTTATTGCAAAGGCTTCGTGGTGAGTTACACTGCATGTGGGTGTTGCTGGGGGAAGTAGATGCTGGGGCTTTGATCAGTATCCTGAGAGTTTCATATCCATCTGGCCTGAGGTACACCAGCACGTGGCTCGTGGCCACCAAACACCCAGTCAAGAGGAGGCTAAAATAGCCTAACTGAGAGCAGGAGAAAGGATTTGCTATGGTCACTAGCTGACTTTCAAGGAGCTGTCATTGGAGATTTTATGATGGGAGTTTTTCTCTTTGTTTTCCACAGAGTCTAAATAAGCTATACTTCAAACATTTTGCAGGTATGGACATTTTGAGTTGTACACTAAAGGGTGAGGGAAGTGTTGTCAGGCCAAAGGGAATTAAGATCAGCTAGTTGTATTAGTTTACCCTGTGGCTGTAGAATGACCTTTTCTTCTTTCCATGCTTGTCCTAGTATTTGAGTTTTCTTATGGAGAACAGGTTGTTCAATGGAGAATTAGAGATGCTGCAAAGGGAAGGGATGGTGCTTCTCTGTTCCAGTGCTCTGAGGACTGGGCACACCACCATCTGCCTCTGACTTTGGAAAGGGGGGGAAAAAAACTCCTGAAAACTGAATGAATACCAATGACATGCCTACAGCAACCAGGGGTTCATCTATTTTCATTACACCCCACTCCTGAGCTTGGGTTCTTTCCAAAGCAGTCTTGAATATCTCACAAGTATGTTAAGAAACACAAAAATAGATGCAAACACAAATCCTTAGAAGTGTTATTAACAAAGACTATAAGGAGCCAAGCAGAGCTGCTGCTCACCAACAATCCCTGAGGGACAGGAGGAGCCCTGCAGTCTGGACTCCAGAACACCAGTGTAAATCCAGCATGGCTCCACACACTGTGACTGGAAGCAGAATTTGGCTCAAGGAGTACGGCGTTCTCCTAGCAGAAAAGATCAATTAATTCCATTCATACGCAGGAGGTTAGAGTTAGGTCTGCCACTAGAAAATCCATTGTACCAGCTGAAACTGGGGCTGGCAGAGCCCTGTGTCGTCACAGAAACAAATGTACTGCTGTGCAGAGGAATGACTTAAGTGCCACTTACGGCCCGTGTCAGAGCAGTGCCTTGGGACTGCCATGACACTGAGACCTCATAAATTGCTTTCGTCTGACAAATGTCAGACAGTCACATGAGGCTGGGTTTGTGACTCGGTGAGCTTTTCCTGGTGCCAATGAGAGCTACACTTATTGCTGACACAGCACATGGGTATATCCTGCACACACAAGGCTTTCCATTAGTTAAAAAAAAAAAAATAAAGGGGGATCTTTGTGTCCAATCTGGTGGAAATCCTGCATTGATTCCACTGGGATCAAGGGTAGATACGTATTTATTAATTAATCTTCTGTTACTTGTCAAAACAACAGGAAATCTTAGTTTCCACAAATTTCTATTAGCTTAAGACTTTTAATGGTGGCATTTGCAGCTGTGTCCTGCTATGTCTTGAAAACACGTGATGCTACCAAGATCACGAAGAAATGCTTAGGACTCCAGGACAAATCTCTTCCCCTGGCTCCTGCCTTCCTTTCCAGGCTTCAGTTAAAGCATCCCTTCATCCTTACAGTCTGTGCATAATGAATTGCAGTAATTTCTGGGAAACACGAGGATCTCATCACAACAGTCTTCATGTTTTAATGCATGTAGGTGGTTTTCCTTCTTCTCAACTCAGTGTTCATGCAGTTGTTCTTCCTCCAAACAGCTTTGGACTGTTATGTGTTGACTCCATCCTGTGCCAGGCTCTGTAACATCCCCTAAACTCACCCAATGTGAATTGTGGAGCTGAGAGAGAGAAAATCCACAAGTAAGTGAATTCTCCCAATAGAGAAACTGGAAGAATGGTCAGGAAAATCTGTACTTATCGTAACAATGACAAGATAGGTGAGGAAAGAGGACAGGCACTACAGAAACATTCTGGACAGGCCCAAAGGAATTCTGCAAGCACAAACGTTCCCTTGCCCTATTTTGAGTCATTCATGCTTGCCCTGAAAGTAGAGCAGAGATACCCCAGTCCCTAGTTTCTGTCTTCCTGCATTCAGAGTTGTCCAAGAAATGTGAGATATAAATGAAAAGCTCTTGATCATTGCATCGCAGCTTTAGATTTGGGTCTGTCTCTGGTTCAGTTGTGGGTTGCTGTTTTAGAGCAGTGTGGCTTAAGCTTAATGTCAGTCTTCATCTGTCTAAATGATTTGGTAACACCTCTAGAATGATCTCTAGAGATTCGGAGGTTTATTCTGGAATTTACCTGTGATTGTCACAGGTTAACAAAGGTATTAACCTGTACTGAAACCTTCAATAATGTCAGGCAGCTGCATCATGTAAGATAAAGAAAGCAACCTGACCAGAATCAATTTCTACCCTGCTTGTCCCATAACATGAACTGCTTTTCCAGTGGAGGCCCTTTGCCCTGAATTGCATCCTGTTGATTATTTTCTGCCACTGAAATAATGTTCTTTGTCTTAATCTTTCCTTTGTTCTTCCCTCTCATTAAGTCTTTTGGATGGAAATGGACACAAATGACAAAATTTAGAGGCAGATCCTAATTTATCTTCAAACACTCACAAAAATCTATAAGAAAGAAAAGGAGGTCTTTGCTCTATTAATTCTATGCGATCTGTATTTTTTCCCCTCATTTCTTTTCTGTCATTGAAACAAACATACTTATGGAAAACATCAGGAAGGCTATAAACACATCAGGAACACTATAAACACCAGATGCCAGTGTCACAGGGGGTGATCTTGTGGCACTGGCCATTTGTTTTGCTGCCAATTAATTTTTAACAATGTCTCTATCCCAATTTGGGCTTATGGAGATTCTCTTATAATATTGAAAAGTTATTTTTTCTTCTTTTTCTTGATGTAACCGCACTATCCCCTTTTACAGCATCTTTCTCTGTGAAACTTTCTACCTTGCAGCCTAGCATAACACTTTGTTATTGATTTAGCATTCTGTGCACCTCCATCGTGCTCTTTGATTTGACAAATCCTCCCCAGCATGAACTAATTATTGATCACAGGCACTACGTGATGCTCCTGGGCATTCACTTTTTGTAAGTGTGGGCAGTACAAAGTTTCTAGCTGTTAACTCTTGTGGCATTTAGTATTCTGGATTATTCAGTCCTCTTATACCATGGTTCAGTAGATCAGTTACTGTGCTCAGAAATGCCCAAGGCTTTCTGGCTTAAACTGCTTGTGGTTTCCAAGTTTATTCCTATGCCTCACAAAATACAGTCTCCTTTTCTCTCCCTTCTTTTCTATTGAGGGGAATCTCCTTGCCAAATCCAGCGTTCCCCACACGCGGACCCATTTTTCTCTTTCAGCCTTGCCCTGTAGCTTCTGGTACCAGCTTTATTCCAACACTGCCAAATTGCTGCTGAAGGCTAAGATGAGACCCTGTTCCTTCAAGAACCTTTAACCTCACCCAAAAAAATCCAGTTTCCTCAACACAGATATGTAAGTTCTGTGTTGCAGTTGGTGGAGAGGCAGATTCTCCAGTCTTCCAGGAATGATCAAGTCTGCTTAAGTTGAGCATTTGTTTCTATGGTTAAGTTTAGTGGAAACCTGTAGGAAAAATTAGGTATCTTCATACATTGGCATCCTTTCTGCTTTTCCCTTTTTGGAGGACAAGCATCTAACGGTTTAGTACACTTCATGCAAAGTAGAACCAAGCATCTGCGTGTTTGGTTTCCTGAGTGAGTATATTTTGCCAGAGACTATTATTTAAAAGCTGAATACTGTTACCACCATGCTCTGGTCATGGCTGCTCTGAGGGACATAGGAAGGATGAAAAAGACTAAAGTAAATCCCAGCAGAACTGCAGGTGAGAGAGAGATACCACAATTCATAGGGGAGCACTAATGAACAGCAGCAGGCAACTAAAATTATGTGACAGGGAAATAATTTGTCTATGTAGTGAAGCACCCTTAAATTTAGGCGCCTGAAAGATTAAACAGTCCTGAAAGGTAAGTGGGAATGGATTACTGGGTGGATTTAGTGGCTTTAGGATGTCTGAGTTACAACTTAAGGCAGTGTTTGGACAGATGAGATTCTCTTCATTTTACACTTGGATTGGCCCCCTTAAGGTCATTCTTGGATGTGTTTTCTAGTACGAGTGTGAGATGAGATGGGAGCTTTTTGCACACAGTCTGTTTCTCTCAGATTAAGTCTGAGGGAGGCAAATTATGTTCTGTAGCTTGAGAACCAGAGCAGTCTATCAGGTGAGCTACTGCAAAGCTGTCACGTTCTGCCTTACATGAAATTGCTCCTTAGATCAAATTTTTTGTCTCTCATATGGTACTTTTTACGTCTCAATAAAAGCTAGTTCAGACAGGATTAAATGTTATGTATTGTAAGACAGCCCTTTAAGAAAGCTGTGAAATAGAGAAGCATATGCTGCTCCCCTTTCTTGGGATTTGCTTGAATCGTGGTGCTGACAGAGGCTGGTTTGCCAGCACACATGAATTTTGATCCTGGAGGAAGGTACCTATCTATTTGACAGCTGTGAGGAATCAAATTTACCAACACAGGAGCAGTGGAAACGAGTTCTCTTCCTCATACTGTTCTACCCCTTATCTGGAGGGACCAATAACAAAAATTAGTTAAAGGTCCAGAAGTGTGAGTCATTCAGTCTTTGTTTCTCTGCCGCAGTTGCCCGTAACTTTGTAGTCTCAGCTGGATGGAAATCAGCAGCTCCTGTGCCACAGGTCACATCAGATGAGGTGTAAGCTATAAGCACTGCTGGGTAGTTTCCAGGGGGAGTTTCAGGGGTTTCCAGCAGGATTGGGAGTGTTATGCATGGAATAGAAGATGTTTTATATTCTCTTAAGCATGGCTGCCTGGGCTCTGGTCCATGCTGAAGGTTTTGTCCAGCCCTTTGTGGGACAGCAGTAGGTCTCTGGTCTGTTCCGTGGTGTAGATATCCTCAGCAGGAGTTTAATAGTTTCAAGCAGACATGCTGAGAACAGATGAAGGGTTTTGCCTGAGAAATGCTTTCTTGAGATCACTGATGGTCTGTGATGTGTAAGAATTTCAGACAGCTTTATGATATAACTTAGTGGACTTCAAGCTTTCCAGTGGGGATGGGACTCAGTGAGAGGGCATCCTGTAATCCAAAGAGGAGGCCTTTTATTATGTTCAGGATGGAGAAGTTTTAGATATGTGCTATCAAGTATTCTTTGCAACATGAACTTTCTCTGCTGCCAATTCTTTCTCTCCCTTATGAGCAAGTAGGGGACTTAATTTTCTGAGACTGTACTCACTCGTTTTGCAAATGCTCCACTGACATACAACAGATTGTAGCAATGTTCTGTAGCTATTAGGAATTAAAATAGGAGAAAAATGGTATTTTTAAGCTTGTTCAGCAGAAGAAGAAATTGCAAACCTTCACTTGAAGCTTAATGCACGCAACTAGTGTTGGCAAGAGTTGGGAATGTAAAAGTGAAGGTTGTCATAATCAGGAAGGCAATAGTGACAGAAGCTGCTGCTCAGGCAATGGGAGCTGACATTAGTAGGGTGCAGGGGGACTGAAAGTCCTGTTGTAAGTGGACTCAAGCAAGGACACGTGGGGAGGAAAGCTGGTTCATTTGTTTTAGCAATTCATCCAGCTGCAAAAGACTTCTTGTGCTATCAATGCACTATCAGTCTAAACCACTGCCTGCTAAGCTATATTTATTTTCTTCCTGAGATCCATCTACTTCTTTTTTATTTCTCCTGCCAGAGCTGGAAGATTACTTTAAATTGCTTTTTGGCATAGAAGAACATCTGCTTAAATTCCTTTTAATCTAGAATGGGATTAATGTTGCATTTGCTGATCTTGTGAATTATTCTCGCCCACAGGAAGCCTATACCTGGTACATTGATTTAAAGAGATGAGTGAAGTGCAATGGGGACTGGGCAGGAAGTATTCCCAAAACCCTGAAAGGGGTGTTATGGTGGAAATTATTCCATTTCTGGACTTCTTGGGCAAAAAGGGGTAATAGCTAGATAGATGCTGGATAGAGGACTATGGTGAGCTCAGGGGAAGACTACTGTAACTGCTTTTGGTTTTCAACGGCTGAGGGAGTGAGGACAGCCTGCAGTTTTCTACCCTTGAATAAAACTGCCTAATTTTATCTGAACCACTTTATTTCAGGGAGATTGCAGTTTTCAGTGGTGCTTTCCATCCCAAAGTGCTTTTCTGTGCTAGAGGAGGCCTAGGGTCTATGCTGAGGAAATATGCACTGGGCTCTGTGTCACAAATAGCTGGCAAAAATTTCACTGCAGTGTCTGATTCTCCTGGGTGCTCTGTAGGAATGCTGGCTGAGGCAGTGGGAATACTTATTAATGATATGGTTGTAGGGAACTGTCCAGTCATGTCACCAGAGACTGAGAGATTCAATTACATGATCTCACCCTAAGCATCCTAGTGCCTTATCTGCAAGACCAGTGCACATTCCTCCTGTGAAAACCTTATCCTGGTTGCTTGGGAAACTTTGCCCCAGTGTGCCTCTGCATTGAACAGACTTCTCTGTTAGATTTCACTGCATTTAAAAGAGCATTTCAAATGTCCAATTAAACTGGAAAATCCATGCTCAACAGATTTAAGTGTGATTCTCCATTTAGACATTATCATTAATGAAGTCATAGCTTCCTGAGTCGTTCCTGTGTGTCCTTAATTAACACCTCTGTTCTGTGTCCACCCCCTCACTGTGGGAGTGAAGCTCTGGGGTTTTTCCTGGGTTTTGGATCCCTCATAGTCCTCAATATGTACCAGCACCTCCCCATCCCCCCCAGGTCCAGTTCACTTCTGGTCTCTCTGGTTGCTTTTTAACACTCTTGTCCCAGAGACAGTGTCCACATCCCTCTTACTCAGCAGCAACACAAACTGCTGTGGACAGCAGCTTTCCCCAAAGGTGTTTGCTGCCTTTTGAGATGGACACCTTGCAAGTGGCTGCAACTGTGTCAAGTTTTTCCCTGTAAGAAACTGTATTCTCAGGAGTTTTACCTTCCTGTGGCACATTCAGCATGGCTTTTTCTGAGCTCAGGCAGGGCTTATTTCGCTCAGTTATCCATGTGAAAGTGGCAGGGGTGTGAAGCATGATGAACCTCACTCCTTTGATTCATGTGCTGCTGTATCTTTTTGTATTTTTGGTTTGGGTATTTTTTGTTTTAGTTAATTGCTTGATTTTTTTCTGAGACAGATCCCATCTGGCCCTGATGTTTTGTCAGCCTTGTGACATTCTAAAAAATTTTATAACTATTTCTGGCATTATCTCAATTTCTGACTATTTCTGCTTTCTTCCCAAAAATGTATGGCTGTTCTTGGCATCTTCTTCACATTCCCCATTCCTTGTAAACATTGCACAGAAAACGTGTTTTATCCATGTCTGCTTCTTCTGTATATAATTTGCCTTTCTACTGTGCTGAGGAGCTGTCCCCTCAAACTTGCCATGTTCTCAGCTATCTGTAATTCTTCTTTGTCAGAGGGAGCAGTAGTTCTGTCAGCCTCCACTTGCTGCTTTGCTCATCAGCTTCCTGTACACTTCTGATTTTTGTCTCTCTTCAGAGTTTCTGTTCACCTCAGGCAGTCTGCCAGGGATTTTGATCCCAAACTGCCTTCCAGCACACAGAAAAGGAATACTTGTGATTGTAAACTTTGCAGCATTCTTTTTATTTCCAAAACAGATTGATTTAATACTAGAAATCCTTAAAATCACTTTCAAATTATCTAAATGTGGAAAACATGCCTTCATGGCAAAATCAACAGAAGATTTGCTTAAATGTCTATATGAAGGGTGATCTGGATGTGGGTCAGACTTTTCAGCCCTGTTGACAAAGGCACAAGCAGATGGCTCATTTCCAGTCTAGTTTTGCCTTTCTTAGGGTGACCTGTTTGGTATCTCTCTTGCTTAAGAGTGGAAAGTTAAACTTGTAAAGATGGAACAGAAGCACCAGGTTCCTACAGACTGGTCCCAAATCTCTTTGCTCCCTTTATTAATTAACAGCTTTCCCACAATGAATTCTTCAGCACTCTGAAGTTGTTTGCTGCTGTACCCCAAGCTCTACTGTCTCTGTAAAATTAATCTGGAGCTCTTTGGCCAATTCATAACCCTGATTTTTTTTTTTTTTTTTGAGATATTGAGATAGTCTTCTTTCTGTCTCCATGATCTCTTGTCCTTATGCCTCCTGTTCAGCTGGGGAAGCTTTCCAACCTGAGCTATTTCTGTGCACATACGAAGGTATCAGGACACCACCCACTTGCATATTTCCATGGGTTTGGTGTGATGGTTGAACTCTCTCCATGCACACTCCTCAGTGACTCCAATTTAATGGCAAACTAAGAATCCAGCGAGTTTCAGGTGGTGTGCCTGAAAGACACAGGCAGCAAACAGCCCTTGCAATTGTGAACTGTTATGAGTCCGCAAAAGTCTGTCACTACTGGCAGGGACTGAAGTGATTTGACAGCTCTGGCAGCCTAGCAACATGACAATACTTCAGGAGGGTTTTGAAAACTTCCCCCATATTTTTCCTTTGTCAGTAGATTTGTTATTTGGTGTTTGCTGGTATTTCTACAGGCTTGAGAGAGACTCCTGCCAGAAATATTGTCAGAGTAAACTCCCCTGCATTCTGGGGGGGAGGGGGGAAATCAATCTGAACACTGAAAAAAATCTTAATTAATAACACTTGGAGGGACTTTATGCAGTAGAGCAGAAATCTCTCCAGTCCAGTGCTGTGCCAGTTGCTGTGACCCCTAATGGCCCACTTTCAGCTTGGCTTTCCAAGAGTATTTTTGTGAACCTGTCTTGATCCACATGTGCCTTTTAGATCTAGGCAAGATCTCTGACTGCTTCTGGCCTCGGTGGTTTCCCACAAGAGTAGTTTGCATCCGTATCTGTGCTAATTCCCTAATGTCATGCTATCTACTGTAGTACCATATTTTGGGACTTTCTCAGTAGTGCTGGTCAGTGGGAGAATATATCCCATAAAATCCATATGGATCTGTTGGATACCAAGGTTGCATCAACAGTATCTCATTAGGGCCGGAGAGCAGCAATAGGAGGAATATTGGGATTTGTAGGGGAAATTGAGTGGGCAGGATCTCTCTCTCTCTCACTTAGTCTCTTAGCAACAGCAGGCCCAACGGGTGTGGCACTGCTTGCTGGAGGTGTGCAGTCCCCTTTGTCAGAGAAGAAGAGCAGAACTTCAGCACGGAGGAGATGGGAAAAGGAGGGGAGGAAGAGTCAGTAAGAGCATGAACCATATCGCCCTGGGGGAGAAATGATGAAAGGCAGCTTACCTGGTACACAGCCATCAATTTAGAGGTTATTCTTTTAGCAGCCATGGGATGGCAGTGAGGAAAAGGTGTCCTAGGCTCTCACAAAGCACGTGTGCAGCCTTGGGCTTCATTTATATCCCTTCCTGTTAATGCTCCCCACCGGGGCTTTCGTCTTGGGTAGGTATCACTAGTGAATGTCTGAGCTGGGGCAGCTCATCTGCTGTCTTTGCCTGACCCCAGACGTTGCCTGGCTTGCCTATGCCTTGCCTGCAGCACAGCAGGGTGACCCCAACACCTGCTCCTCAGTTCATCCTGCCCCTACACCGCAGTGCAGTGGGAGACTGCAAGAGCAGAGGCCGATGCTGAACTTGGGTGCATCTGCCACTCAGATGCCTGAGCCCCAGGTTTTTCCTTTGCATTACAAACTCTCACAGAGCTGGTTTCTGAGGGTCTGTCCCAATGCATTTCTTGGGCCTGGAGAGTTCAGTGTGCCACACTATGCCTACAGGCTGTGTTTTGCAGCTAAATCTATGATGCTCTGTGGTCACTGTATTCACTGTAGTGATGATTGTGGTAATGCCAATATGCATATTGGAACACAAGACTGAATCACACATAAGTCATTTCCCACATTATTGCTCTTCTGAAATATGGGGTATGTTTGCTATCTAGCAGGTAGGCTGTGTTTTTTCCTTTATGTAAATAGTGGGCTTTTTGTATATAAAATACCCTAACTCATTGTGGGAAAGGAGAGGTGAAGAAAGGAGGATGGGACATGAATACCAATATTCTGCTTAACCTTCTTCGTCCTTCTGAAAAAATATCAATGTTTTTTTTTTTTTTTCTGGAATGATGCCATTTTCTTCTTTATACCTGGAGAGGCATTGTGTTAAATCCATTATGAAACATTATAGGTGGTGGCGGCAGCATAATGGCAGCTTCCAAAGACCCCCTTTTTCACAGCTGCCAGGTTGATGCTGAATTAAAGTGCCTCCAGAATGGCAGTATTATTTCTTTCTCACCTTTATCCCTCTCCTTGTTTTTTCTTTTTTAATGCCACATTAACACATGAAACAGAAAAGGAAAAAAGGATTCTCATTTTTGCTGTAAACCTTCTCTTTGTGGCTGTTAATGGCATTGGGAATGATGACATGCATGGTATTCCATAAAGCAAAATCAGAAGTTGAAGTCAGAGTTGTAGTCTTAGCTGTCTATCCTGGCAGTGGCTGTTACAGTTGGATCTCAGCTTCTCTGCAAACACAGACCCTGAATTCTCTTCAAAACTTATCCAGACCCAGCTCTGTGCACTGTGACAAATCTCACTCCACAGATCTCCTGTTCAACATGTCAACACTTACTTATGACTGCAGAAGGTGTATCTGCCTCCACTCTCCTTCCAAAATATCCCCAAAATGAAAGTTTTTAAGGTGACTGGTATTATGTTGTAAGGGGAAATTCTTCATTGCTGGCAGCCTGAGAGACTGTCTTCCATATCTGATTTCTCTTGAGGGAGAGAATTATGCATCTACAGCATTTCTGCAACTACTACTGATTCTAGACGTAACTGAGGGTGCATAGAATTGTGAAGATGCCTGATCCTTGGCACTTCTAATTTAGACTGTCCTATGGCTGGCTTCAGGGTGTGTTCCTGTATAAATTGATCTGTGTAGTAGCTACAGGTGAGTAGTCTTTTATAGTTCTCCTTATGCTGTAAGTCACTGTAATATCTGTTCCAATATTGGGTGTAAATTGTCCTGTGTTGCGTTGCTGCCATGTCTGACTGTGCTGTGAGTGAGGCAGTGAGAGAGAGAGCGAGCAAACACAGAGCTGGTGCCATTGGCCCATCAGGTGTTAAAAGGAGAACTTAGCAAAAATGAATGTACTGGAAAGGAGAGAAGGTATGTATGTGTGTCAGCCTTCAAAAGAAATGTTCTCAGTCTGTGATCGATAGTGACCTGTGTGTGGTAAGAAGCTGACGTGTCAAAGGAGATACTGGAAAAACCTGGTAAAGGAACTAAAAATCAAACTGTATTTGTCAAAAACTTCTGAAAGCATGTAGTCAACTGGCAGGCCTACTAGGGCTCCATAAGCTTCTTTAATAAAATCAGTAACTACTTCCAAAAAGTACACTGAAAGGTGCTAGGTGGGATCCTGACAGCCTTTTGTCAGGCTGGGGTTTCCTCCAGAGAGCAGGAAAATCTGTTTAAATGCTAACTAAAAATAATTCTGTAAGAAGCCTAAAAGAAAATAATACATAAAAATCAGCAGGACTCTTTAAAAAGAGATTGATATCCTGTAGTATATATAAATTGGTGGTGCTTCAAACTACATTAGTGAGAAATTTGGCTCCATAGCCCTGGCATTTGTCTTTTAAGCTTGAAAAATTGAGGGCTTACTCTGAAAAACATTAAGTAGGAGTATAGAAGCTCACCCTTACTTTTGAAGCATGACTGTGCCATAACATTCACTCTGAAATCCCCAAGTCTGTATTGCAGCAGAGAATCTGACCCACAGACTCATCCTCTTCCCGAGAAACGTGTTCTGTCTCTCACATCAGCCAAGCAAGAGAAAATCTACAAATAGTGCTGGGCTGGCAGTTCTGCTGGTAGTGCCAGAGACAGGACAAAACCCAGCTCATTCCCCTGTGCTTGCTGCTTCATTAGTAAAGATAAGGTTTATAAAAGCATGTAGAACAGATAAACTGAGTAAGAATCCCTTCTGTAAACTCAGAATTCTGACTGGCTTTTTAAGGTGTTCCCAGCAAACTCTGTTTCCAGAGTTCAGAGGAGATGCTGTCAAAACTTTCCATGTTTATTGTATTGCTCAGGTGGCATGGAGAAGGTGGGGCCAGTGTTTTCCACAGGGTTGTCATGAGCGAAGGGGAAGTGCATCATCATAACTGAATCTCTCAGCGAGGCTGATCTAAGGGAGGGTGAAAACTGACTTGCAGCTGATATTTGTATCAAGATGGAAAACATCCTCTCATTTCTTTTCAATATGTATAAAGTCCTGTTCTGAAATCTGTACTAAGCCAGAAATACCTGGACAGGGAAAAGGAGACTTGCTGTAGGAAACACAAAGGTCTCTGCTGCAAGGCCTCTGTGTACTGACCCACTTCTGACTGAGCAATGCTTCATCACTGCCAGGGGTTTGGTTTTCTCACTTGGATGCTCTGAAACAATCAGAGGCTTTTGCCCACTGTCATGCTAAATGAGGTTTGAGATTGAATTGGAGCTCTGGATCATGACTATGTGCACCTAAAAGCTGAATCAGAGTGCAAACTCTCCATCCAGGAACCTCCTCTAGGGCAGATGAATTATTCTAATGACACAAAGTGAGCTTCACGGGGTAACAGTTCGAGAGAGTATTTCTTCAACAGCACAGGTGGTGCAGTCACTGGCCCTGGAGGCCTTAAAGAAAAGGACTTAGGGCCATGGTCTAGGTGACAAGGTTGTGTTTGGTCATAGGCTGGACTCAATCTTGGAGGTTTTTCCAACCTAATTGATTCTGTGAAATGCTCTCCACCTTGGCCTTACATATAATTCAGGAGCCAACAGGTCTCATTCTAACATGACTTAAATATGTGAGCAGTCCTTTGCACATCATGGTTTTTTACATCACTGCTCAAGCTGTGCTGTCTCTGTCACATTGTTGAATTCTATTTACTGCTCTACTCTTCCTCTTCTCCAAGTCCCACCTTTTCTAAATGACCAACTGAAGCATTTTAATTTCCTTCTCTTTCAAATTCAGCAACTCCACTTGACCCTGTAAAGTACAGATACTGAAGCAGTGTTTAAACTAAATGCCATTTCTAAGCAAACACCCACTAGGTTATCAGGCATTTGCTCAACAGAGTATATCCAAGTTACATTAAAAGGACCAAGCTGAGACCCATCTGCTTTTTAAATATTAATTGGCTCAGTCCCCAAAACCAAAAGTGCTAATAATTTTTTGGGTTTTTTTAATTGGGGGTTGTGATTGTCTTCTGAGAGATTTTACAAGAGAAGATTAATTTCTCTCTCTAGCAGTACTTGGCATAACCCAAAGCTGTTCCTAATGTGACTGCCTGGCTAGGAGAATATGTTTTTACAAGTACTCTAAAGTGCAGTCAGTAGTAATGCAGAGAGGATTATGATTGCTTTTGCAGGACCAGGTTTGCCCTCCTAATGGAAGGGAAAAAAAGCTCTGCTCAAATCTTCGTCTGGGTAAACTTGAACAGCTTCAAAATTAAAACTGCCTTGTGACATTTTCATATTGTCAAGATTTTTTTTTTAAAAAGTGTGACAATGGTTCATTTTTAACATTATCACCTGGGTTTTCATTTTAAAAATGGTCGTTAGTAGCTTATATTTTGGAGTTAGAAAATCAAATGCTATTCTAAAAGTATCTTTACAAAAGCCTCCTCCAAACCACAACCCTGTTAAAAGCTTTACGTTTTTTCACCTAGAAAGCAACAAACTCTGCTGAACAGTCCTGAGAAAAATACTTGAGGAGTATCTGTGTTTAGGTGAAAAGAGCAGACGTGAATTCAATAATTCAGTACCTGCATCTTTGTTAAGGAAAATAAAACAGCAGTATTATAAAACCATACACTTTACTTGGACAATGAAATGTTACTCCCTTTGGAGCTAATGATGGTTTTGCTCTTACCCCAGTAAATCCAGTATTCTTTTTAAGAGGGGACAGGCATGTGCAAGAACTTTTCAGAGGCAAAAGAAAAGTCCAGTAATTGGGACTAAATTTTTTTTTTTTAATAACCTTTCATTTTGGATGAACCTTCAAAACTAATCCAAACTTGGCCAACATAGGAAAGATGAGTCCATGTCACTGAAATGTGTCCAAATTGCAAGACATCAAATGTAAGGAGACATTTCAATCGTAGGTCATGCAGCCCGTTCTCCTTGAGGGATCTATATCCACAAACACAAACTTTTTATCACTCAGATAAGGTGTTCTCTGAGCAATCCCAGCATACAGCTCCAACAGCTCACTCAGCAAGCTCCATCGTGGGTTTCTCACCAGCTGATCTAAGGCCAAGGGACCAGCAGCTGTTGAATCATTCACTGCAAGAAATGTGACTCAGTGATGCATTTTCAGCTGAAAGAGAAGAGCATTGGTGCATTGATGGAGCTGAGTGCCAGCCCCAAGGTTTTGACACCCAGTCACTGCTGTGACTTTCAAAGCAAACTTCCTTCCCTGCTTGTTCTCAGTGTCAACACAGATGATCCATTTGGTGTCACAGCCGCCAGTGGGAGCTCAGTTACCCATGGCCTTTGTGTTCCCATCTATCAAGTGTTTGTACTGAAGCTGTAATTTAATGTTGTCCCACCTGCTTATGAAGTTATTGAACCCAGAGATGAGAGGGAGGACATATTTTTACTATTCCTTAAAGAGGATGGCCTGCTGTCTGCCTTGTATTATCCTGTGCTGTGACCCATCACATTCCCAAGCAGGTAATTCTTGGTCTGTTCTGAACTTGGGTAGTTGTCCTAGTGAGGCACCTGTCATTTATGACTTATTTTCTTTCAAAGCAATAATGAGGATGTAACTTTGGATGCTTTTCCTCTAAAAAGTAACAAAAAATCCACAAAAATCTTGCAAAAGATGTCATAAAGATTGAAACTACTAGTGTTCAAGTGACAGTTTTTAATTGTACAGGACTGTTCTAGGAAAAAAGTTTACCAATAATGTTCAACCATTGTAGACATGCCTCTCTGTGGTTTGACACCTTCATGGAGTTCTTAAAGGAAGACAAACTATCCGTGTTCCCAATAAAGCTGTGCAACCCAAGGAAAGCAGCTGATCAGGCTGTTCTCCAAGCTCTTCACAGAGGTTGGCAGGAACTGTTCTTCTGATGACTCTGTTGCAATACCAGTTTACCTTTTCTTGTGGTTTTAATTTCTAAAACTAGAAGAGAATCAGAAAATTTAGAAGCAATAGCTGATGAAGGAGCTAGTAAATAGCATGTCTCTGAGTATTTTTACTTTTATTGAGTATTGTTTTCATTACAAAACAAGAGGTGTGTACCGGGACTTTTAAGGATGGAGATAATGGATATTAAACTGATGTTTTTGTCAGCAGTAAATTAAAAATTTTACTGCTTTTTGTAAGTGCCAGTTTGTCATACTTTACACAGGAACATCAGAAAGGCCACATTTGCTCAGAGTAAAGGTCCATCTGGCTCAGCATCCTGTCCCTGGGTAGTGGCCAAGAAATTATGCCTAGGGGTGAGTATGAGAACACAGAAAATCAATAGTGATTCTTCAGGGTATGTCTCCAGCCATGAGCTGCCAGTGACTGGTGAACTTCCAGTCTTTCTGGAAGGGCATTTTCCAAGACTAGCAGAATCCAATTTTGTATCTGAGGGAAACAAAAGGGTAGATTTTGTAGATCCTGAGATGTGTCTGCTGTTAGTGAAGCCCATGGGGTGCTCAAAGGAGAGGAGCTGCTTGTGTTCCCCAGCCAGTCTGTGTAACTCAAGGACAGCAGTGATTCCCATTCATTCTCCATCTTATCTCTTTCCACAGTTTATGACTTATCTCTTCCTGATCATACACAAGCTGCCTCTCTATTCAGAAACGGTACACTGCCAGTTTTTCTTATTCTTCCCTCACCATCCTTTGGCTCTCTTCTGTTATCTATTCTCCCATCAGGCAAAGATGAGCCATTTCCCCACAGCACACACCTCTAGGTTGGCTGGAATATGTGCCAAGGGAGGATAAAGCCAGCTCCTGTCACAGTATTTCCAACAAGGACAGGTCCAGGGACCTCTGCGCAGGCCTGCTGCTCTCCCCAAGGCTGGAAGACCGAAGCTGGGAGCTTCATCTGCCTGTGAAATTAGTCCAGGGAAAAGTATTTGTGTTTGTGAGCACACCTCTCAGCACAGTTTTCCTGTAAAGCCTTTGACTGCATAAAGTTTGTGCTGAAGTCTGAGCCAGCTTGATCCAGGACACTACACCCAGCAAGATTAGTGGCAATCAAAACCTTGTAGGTGAGAAAAGCAAACACTCAATCAAATAGGAAGTAAGTCATCTGGAAGGCATATCCTGTGGTGCAGTTTTAATTTAACAGCCTTTTTTTCAATTTGCTGTAGACAGCAGACTGGTGAAGCTCTGAATGCAGACCCCTGTATGATCTAAGATTTGCAGGTGCACTGTCTTTCTAAAGTGAAATTGAAACGTTTCAAAAGTTGATACAGCTTACAGATGCACCAAAGGAACATGTAGCTGGAGTGAGAGCATGCATCCAGCAGAAACATTCTCATCTGTGGTGTTAACAGGTTGTTAGAATGGGAATAATAGATTAGAGAGCTTTCCCTGTTAGTGCCTTGTCATGGGTGTAATTAAAGGGGTGTAAAACACATCAGTGGGGGCCTGGAACAATCTGCTCTGTGGCTTGAGTTTGAGCCAAATTACTGTAATGCCCTTCCTTGTGTCAGCAGGACATGGGGATTCAGGCAGTTTGAAACTGAATTTGTCCCTCCAAGGAGGGACTTGGACATACATGTGCAAGAGCAACGTGTAGGCAGTGCTGTTGTTGTCTTGCCTTCTCCACAGAGCTGAGTGCACACGGGTGAGCACACCCTCGGTGGGCACGGATGCTGTCGATAGCCATCTGCTACGAACTGGACTGAGATCCTCCAACCTTTCCATAGCAATTGCTAAACAGATGGTGAGCCATCATCCTTGTTATTTTTCATTCCAGGCTCATGCAGAGATGTGAGCTGGCAATTTCTTTTTCTCAGCTTGGGACCAACAGATCTTTAGAAGTCAAAACATTATTATTATCCTATTAATTTCTAGGGAACCATTAAGATTTGGGTGCCTCATTCTAAGTACGTAGACAGGCTAGAGGCTAGTAAGAATTCCCAAACAGTTTAAATCAGTATGGATCTGACATACTAAAGACATACCTAAATTTCCTTTGTCCCAATCGCAAGCCCACATTTTGCTGAAAAGGACATTGTTTGGGTGTTATCAGGTGGATGAAAAGTTACTATCCTTCCTCCCAGCTTCTTCTGGCAATAACTGTTCATGATACACTCCTGATTTTTGTAGTGCCCTGCTGAAAGTGCCTTACCTGTAATCATGTGTCACGTTGGAACAGAGGATGTGTGTGCATGCAGCTGCTTACTGTTGGTTGCAGTGCAGTGGGCATCTCTGGTTCAGGCTCGGTGACTTTTAAACCCCTTTAGTGTGACACCAAGCATTCATCTGATGACACTGTTTGAGTCAGAGGGGTAGAAAAGTAAATAAAAAGATCTTGGTGAACAATTTATAGTGCCAAAGCTGAGCTGAGAAGCTAAAACCACAAGCATTGTCTCTGTTAAACAGCAAGGCAGCAGAAGCTACAACAAACCGTTCTTACATAACGAAGCAATTATGTTTTCTCAGTCTCACAAGTTTTTGACAACACAGCTTTCTCAGGCTTTCCACTGATAACACTTTGAGGCTCTTCAGGGAAAGAGCCTCAAAGTTTGATAAATAAGCAGTCACTATTCCAAGCGTGGTTTTGAGCACCAATTTTTACTGAAGAAATATCTTACGTTTTACATTACGCTGATGAGCTCTTGCACCTGAAAAAGGTCATGTAGCTGTCACTGAGGGAAGTTGCAAGTGAATAAGGGAAGATCCCTTACTGAATTAGAAACAAAACAAAACAAAAAAGCCATTGTATCTATGGAGGGAAGCAAGAAGCCTGGGTTAACTTTCATGGTTAAAAAGTGAACTAAGTGATGAAGCTCTCATAGAGTTTCTACAAGCCATTTTTTAATCCTGATCTTCCTGAAATATTAAATTACATGAGCTGCAGTAGCAGGCTCCCCAGACAAAACTGTACCACACATACAAATGAAAAATAAATTATAAATGGCTCTGTACAGAAAAATGTAATTCTTCCAATCAAAGCATTGAGTGGACTGTGGAAAACATGTCTCTTAGGGCTTATAAAGGCACCTAGAGAAGGCTACCATTTGTTGTTCTAAAGCAATAAAAATTAATAATTGTGGCTGAATTTTGCATTAATCTTTGCAAAGCAACAAAGGCAACTAGGACTATTTAAGCTAATGATGTGGAAAAATAAGGATGATTCCTAAATCCAGATTCCAGGTGTAAAAGGGGATTGTGTGGGTGTTTTTGAGATCCAGCCATGAAATTGTACATGCTGTAATTTGGCAGCTCAAGCACACCTCTGTGCTAAGGGCAGGGGCTCCAAGGACTCAGCCCGTTTTCAGAATGTATCACGTCTTCCAACCCTGGGAATGCCAGGAGCATGTGCAGAGAGCCCAAGCACTGGATGCATCAGCACTCCTTTAGGTGTGCAAGTGTAGATTTCTGAAGGCACATTCTCCTGGTCTTAATTGCTCTCGGAGGGGGCAGAAGGAGCTCGGAGTGTTCTGCAGTACTCAGCTACCTCCAGGGCTCGCACTCCTTTGGGGCCAGATTCAGAGGTATATCTAGCACCTGCAGCTCCCTTCCACATGCTCTAGAAACTCCAGGAGGCTGCTGGATGGGTCAGCATTTGGTTCTGTCATAATAGTGGTTATTCCCAAGCGCCTGCGAGAAATAAAACCTGTAGGTTTGGTATTGTTGCAGGCAGACAAAAGGACGAAATTGCTGAATCCAAGTGAAATTGCTGGCAGGGTTTTCTAAGATGAAGTACAGCCTGCTACCTGTGGAAAAATACCTATATACATAGTTTTGTTCTTTGTGGGGTGATAATTCTGAGCTCTTTAATGACCACAGATGGTAAGGACTCCCTCTGAATGTATTTTGAATCACAGTAACTATAATAACTCTCAGCAAAGAACCCCAGCCACCTAGCTGAACTCCTGCTGTAGAAATGACTCAGGGGCAAGAGTGATGATTCAGAAAGTGAAATATTACCTCACGTGGCATGTGGGTGTTCTTCTAAGGTTTCCGTCCAAGGATCGACCTTGTTTGGTTTATGAGATATGATAAGACCTCACAGCCCTCGCCAGCAGACTGTAATACAGAGCACTGCACTAACTCAGAGGTGTCAGATCTGCCACCTGAGATAAAATACACAGGTACCATTCAAATTTCTTATTAAGCCCTCAGCCTTTTCTGTAGGAATAATTTAAATAGGCAAAGGGAGAACAAATTCAAGTTACATATGGAAAATGTTGCTGAAAATAGCCTAGGAAAAATAATGTTAGTAAATAGCAGTGTTAGTACTATGTGAAGGTCTTAAAATAATCAAACTTACACACATATCACATTTATTCTCAAAGCACCTCGTAAACATTAGTTTTAGTTAAACCCTTGTGCTATAAAAGTATAGCACCTATTCCTCTGTTTTATAGAGCTACGTCAGACTTCCAAGGAAGAGATCATCCATTCAGAAAGCAGCAAAGAACTGGCTGTGACCCTGGAGCCTTGGTGACCTTTGTCCCTCTGGAAAAGGTTAGGACTCCTTTGTTACTCGATTTAGTCAAGTAGGGAAAACAGATAGAAAGGTCCCTATCAGAGAAGCTCTGCATCAAGAGTGGTTCTTACCCCAGCTACATCCCATAACCACCACAGACAATGAATAGAGTGCTGGGAAATTCCCCTTTCCCAAGAAAAGGAGGAGCCAGGCAGTTCTGGGCTCCCGTTTGCAGGTTGCTGAAGACTCCAGCCACGTGCCCATCCCAGGGTCACCTTGCAGTGTAAGCCCCTGGCAGGCTGTGGTAGTTCCCTGCCTGTGATTGTGTTCCTGAAGCAAGGGATGGGTGCCTGGTGGCTGGATGAGGAGCCTGGCAGGCAGCTGGGGTAGGTTGGCTGCTCCTCCTGAAGAACTTGCTGTGGAGACACTGCAATATTTCTTTCAGACACAAGAATATGGCCATCATATATTAGGGAATATCCATGAACAAGAAGCCTTTTAATCTTACCAAAAAAAACCCCAAGTCATCAGGTTCGAGGGCATGAATTCATTATTAGGGCTGAGCACATAAGGAGCATAGGGAGATGGACTTGGAAGAGCATCATTAAAGACCTGTACAGGTAACTGGTTTTTTTTCAGCTGGGAAGGTGCTTGGAGTCAGCTGAGCCCAATTCCTAAGGCAGTAGAGTAGGGCCCTGGAAGGAGGGAAGAGTAGGAATGTGTGGAGGGCACTTCCGAGTGCAGTTTCTCATCAATGATCTCATTGCTGCCAGGTAGGGAAGGGAATGTTCTTCCCTCAACACCTGCATGGTCCTGTGGCTTTCCTTTTATGGGCTCTGGGGTTTATTTGTTCACAGAGAAATTAAGTTCAAATTAAGAAATTAAGGTGGCAAAGCTGGCAGAGATTCCAGCTCCACAGAAGAGGAGGAACAGATTTTCACTGGTTCGCGGAGGCAGCAGGCTGGGACAAGGAATGGAGCAAGGCCAGCTCTGAGCTGAGACCAGTTGTGAGAGAGGCTGTGATTTCAGTTCCCCTTGGGATTCTCTTTGGATTTTACTTTATTTTGCTTTTGGAGGTTTTTCTCCTTAATTCCTTTTCCTAATCAAAATTATTTTATGTGACTCAAATCGTCCATTATTTTGCTTTAACAGACGTGAATGTCAGGTCCTGTGAACAGCTACTGACTTACCTGCAAAGGCCTTTTACTTCCCCTAGCAACTCTCTGGTTAAAGAGAGCCGTGCTGGAAATATGCTTTGAAAAATTGTTTTCAGGAGATTAAAGTCTGATGGAAACATGCAGCTCCTGAATGGAAGTCCTTTTGTTATGCTAAGATTGCCTACAGAAATGCTCGCAGAAAATCTTCAACTACCACTGTGTCTGTAGGGAAGGAACGATTTAATTGCAATAATAACAAGGTGATTCTGAAAGAATAAATCATGTCTGCAACAAGCCATGCCTTAAGTGTAGATCATTGTTGCAGTGACATCTCCAAACAATTACTCATCACAGGAGAAGTCAGTTAGCATGGACTAGGGAGCTCAGTGACCCAGCAGCAGGAGCATGCTGGGAACAGTTTTCTTCTTGTATTTCCTACCCTGACCTTTTCCAAGGAGTGAGGGAGAAACGATGCTGTGGGAGCTGAGACTACTTCCATGAGGTTATCACAAGCAAAATGGCCTTTTCTGGATGAGCTGGATAATTCCTGGGGAAAGGGGAGAACCTAATTAAATAACTGTTATGTGTGACTGGGAATGGGACTGGAGTTCTCTTGCTGGCAGACTGCCAGCTTGGAGCAGCAGCCACTGAGACCTAAGGGGTGGCTTTGGCAAAGTGAGTCTGAGCCGCCTCAATCAGCATAATGACAAGCTGGGAAAAGAAAATGGAGACATGAATATGGAAATATTCACCTTCTTCAGAGGTGCTCTGTGGGCAAGTGAAATGAGGCATTCATTTACTTTTTTTTTTTTATTTGGATATATGATTAAAATAAGTAATGCAAACTGCACTTGAATGGAATGGTAACATATTTCTGGAAAGAGTTATTAACTTCTGGAAAGCACAGGTTAAAAGCTATACAAATCAGGAAAGATTTCATTATGTAGTTTGGTGTAATTATACAGTTGGTTTCTTATTAAGGCAAATCTCACCTTCTACATAAGCCTCGCTTTTTCTTCCTGCCTATAGTTGATTGATTGATTTTATTAATTTCCTTAATATTTGTGTATATTATATGTGTGAATATTCTCCTAGTATGATTATTGATCTCCAGGTGGTTTGTCAGCTCTGAATTTCAGAGGGGATGGAGTTGATAGGACATGGTGGTCCAGAGATAGAATCATAGAATTGGAAAGGTTGGAAAAGACCTCTAGGATCATCAAGTCCAACTATTAACCCAGCACCACCATCACATTCACCACCAAACCATTTTATCAAGTGCCATAGCCACACATTTTTTGAACACTTCCAAGGATGGTAACTCCACTGCTTCTCTAGGTAGCCTGTTTCAATGCTTTCTGTAAAGAATTTTTTCTTACTATCCAATCTAAGCCTCTCCTGGCACAATTTGAGGCCATTTCCTCTCATCCTGTCACTTGTTAGCTGGGAGAAGAGACCGACCCCACCTGGTTACACCCTCCTTTCAGGCAGTTGTAGAGAGTGATAAGGTCCCCTCTGAGCCTCCTTTTCTCCAGTCTAAACAACCCCAGCTCTCTCAGCCACCCCTCATAAGGCTTGTTCTCCTTCACCAGCTTTGTTGCCCTTCTCTGGACACGCTCTAGTGTCTCAAAGTCTTTCTTGTAGTGAGGGGTCCAAAACTGAGCCCCGTATTCCAGGTATGGCCTCACCAGTGCTGAATACGGGGGTAATTCTGTTCCATTTTTGTTGATCATGGAATTCATGTATTTGCCCTGGGTCTGATTCACTTGGATGAGTTAATTTAAAACCTATTGTGCCTGTGCAAGCATATACTAAGAGTTTCATTTTCTTGAACACCAAGAAGTAAATGAAGAATGAATGAACAAAGCCAAAGTCATTCACTTCTTCATTCAAGCAAATACCCAGGTAGTATAATTGAGCGAATGACTAAACTGAGTATATATCTGGGGACTAATAATCATAGATTCTGCTCTTACTCTGCCAGGTGCATAGAGCACTATGTATACTCTGAATAACCAACAGGGACATGTATTACATGTACTGAAATTAAATAGAGTTGCAATCATGCTGCTTCCATCAGCTGCTGCAGCTTATTTACATAAAGGGAGGAAACCTTTGGAAGCTATTTCCTTTCCTACCGGAACTGAGAGGACCAGCTCTTTCTAAAACACTGCAATAGATCAGCCAGTTCAAATACACCAAAGCAGGCCTGCAATTCTGTATTTGGATTCACATCTGACCCTGACCTTGGACCTGTCTTGGTTAAGCAAGCCAGCATAAAGTCACTGACTTGGAGAGCAGGGAAGTTCAACACTGAGCTATTACAGTAGAATGCAGACTGGATCCTGCTGTTTTCTTTCCTTACAGTGATGAAGAGAATTTTTTTTTTTTTCAGTTCTGAGTACTACTTTGCCATGAGTTTAACCTGGTGGGAATCAGAATGCAAAATGCAAAGAGCCCCTTGTCTCTCTATGCCATGGTTCCTTGGGGGCCCTTGGAGTGGAGAGCAGCACAGTCTGCCCTCACTGAGAAGTTGTGAGGATAAAGGAATTAAGTCATGAAGGGACTAAGTTAATTGGTGACAGTTGCCTGAGACAGATATCAAAATATAGCTTCCTTTTCTCTCATCTCTCCTAGTTACATGAAGCATTTGAAAGAGCTTTATTATTCTGTGTATTACACTGGAATATAATTTATAGCATTTGTCAGCAGAAAGTGGCAGAAAAGCCACCACAGCAACATGCTGCTGAAGGAAAGTTTGATCCTTTTTTGTGTGTGTGTGTGTTATTTAGCAAGAAATACAAAGACTTTCTCACATTTATTCCTGCTGATTTCCTTCTATGTTGAATCCACTGCTTTTCCACTCAAACATTAGTTTTTTAGACATGCTTCAGTTAAACAGACATCCAGAAAGATATCAGGTTAATTCACTGCCCTTTAATTTAAAGATATTCATCCCCATGAGCACATGCTAAAGCAAAGATGGAGCCTGTCACTGTGCAGCAGAGGCTTCTGCATGCCCAGTATTCTGTAAGATGAGATATCTAAAACTCCACCTCAAATCTTGTGCTTTCTTTCCCTCATACTTTGTAAAGACCTTGTTTCTAGTAAAACAAGGTGTTCTGCCCTGACAAGTCTTTCACTTGCAGCGTTTGGCTGAACTCTGTCACTGTGAGCTGGGGTACAGTGACTTGGCCAGATGACAGCATTGCCTCTCAGACACACAGATTTAATCTTCAGTCTCATTTCATTTTGTGATTATTTCTTGCTGCTCTGTGCTCTTGTTTTGATAATTCAGAAGGAAATATTTTCATCAAGTGTCCAAAGTATGACCAAATGGTGGTGTAGGGCTTTTTGTGGCAACTCTTTCTTTCTTTCAGTTCAAACTTCATTCTCCTTCTCTTTTGCAAGATCATAGGTGAAGGTATGCAATGCCCCAGATTCATTCCCAATTACTTAACTGGGAGTGTGCCTGCTACTCAAATGTGGGTCTTTCCTTACCTATTGCAATTCCTTCTGCTTTTTTTCCACATGCACACACCCTTCCATCCCCTCAATTTCTCTGCGACTCCGTTCACTTCTGAGTCATTTCTCTGTTTCATGGCTGCTCCTGGTGTAGCCCCTGAGATCCAAGAGCAGTTGCAGGATTTGGGACCAAAGAAGGCTGGATGAAAGTACTTCCCCGACGCAGATGTGTTTTGTCACACCTGCATCAGTGACGTGAGAGGGCACTATAAAAACACTAAGCTGGATCCAGACTGAAAGGCCTGACAGTTTTGTGATTCTCAAAGCTCAGCTGCCTGGGAAGACTTTTGTAGTTGCTGTGAGGTTCACAGGAAGATTTTAGTCAGGTAAGCATCTAAAATTCAGTGCTGAAACTATCTATGCAGCCTTTAGTCCATGTGCCAGCCTCTTAAGGGAGGGATGTGCCAGCTCTTTGTAGATTTTTGAGGCCTCTTCAGTCCTTCAGAGTGGCACAAATATGCCACCTGGTCCCTTCCACAGAGACAAGGGAGTTGATGAATGAACTCTCAGGTTTAATCTGAGCCATCAGCTTTAATGGAAATCAATGTTAATTAAAGAAAACTCATCCCTGTTTAGGATGAAGCAAATACTGGTTCATTTGCAGGATTAATCACTCCAGGGGCAGGCTGGCATTTCCCCTTCTCTCTTGGCATGGGTGGAAACCACCTACATGTTTGTAACTTCCAACTCCCTCCTGCTGTGTGATGGCACAAAGGGCCAGATTTGTCGCTCTCTGGGGACCAACCACGTGAAAGTGTTTTATTTGCTCAGTCATTTGCAGAGGGTGTGGGGAGCAGAGCTGCGTGGCTTGTTTGTGCCTGGGAAAGCCAGCTGGTATGGATGGCTGCTCTAACAATTAGAAGAGTGCTGTTACTGCTGTCTCCGGGGGAGTAATCCATCAAAGACAGTAAACATCTCTTCACCCATCACAAATGACCATCCCCATGTGCAAGGAGCTAGGAAAACCTTCCCAGCTCACTGCAAAAGAAGTCAGGGCCAGTGCAAGGAGCTAAAAAACCATGAATACTGATTCTCCTGGAGAGGACAAGGGTGGAGGGGACAGAAACTGAAGCCTCAAAGGGCTTTTCCTTTCCCTTGTAATAGATTAGGAAATGCTAACCTTGATTACAGCAGTAGTCTAAAACCCCTGTGTCCAGAAACCCTTCAATTAGCAGTTCTCCAACTCTTCCAGTGGTGCCACCTTTGAGCCTCAGGCCCCAACAAAGACAGTTCTGGCCCCCATCTTCCTCTTGCTCACCTCATCCCCTCAGATTTAATGTTATGTTCTCCATGCCACTGACAAAGAAATCTGGTCTCAACAGGGATGAGAGAGAGGGAAGAGGTGAGAACAGGAGCTGAATTCCCTGAGGTTGCTTCAGCCCTGATGGGACTTGATAAGCTCCTGTCACACCTGTGAACAGCAATACCTAAGTGGGTACGTTTGATGTCCATCCAGAAAAAAAAGAGCAGCTGGCAGCTGTGAGAGAAGCCCTGTGGGGAAGGAAGATTTGTCACTTTCTACTGACAAGTGGTGGATAATAACTTACTAAGGCAGGTCTTTTCAGGTACAGGGAAATTTGGGATATTTTGTCAGCTAATGAAGGGAAATAGCCACATTGACAAAGCTTCAGCCTGAGGCTGCACTGTAAGGGACCCTAAAAAAAATAAAAAGGGAGATTGAGGATTTTGTTTGTTGGTTTGGTTTGGGTTTGTCCATTCTTGATTTTTTAATGGCCTTATTTAATTACAAAATCTCTGATAAAATTCAAATGGACTCTTCCTTATAAGATCCAGATGGATACCTGGGTGGATCCAAGGCAATGGACTGGCACTTGGATCATGGCAAGTGACAGTGATGGCTTTGAGGAGGTACCCCAGCTTCTGGGGAGCAAGCACTGGAAGTGCCTGAGGGATGGGGATGGGGCTAGGACAGCCAGGGCTGAGCAGACAGCCCTCGGTGGAGGTCTCCTGTTTAAAGAAATATGCACTAAATTTGTTCCCTGGTGGGGGTAAAGGGAGGCATTCTGGGGTAGAGCAACAGTCAGGACTGCTGGAAACTGGAAGAAAAACTGAGTGAGGTGTAGAGAGGCAGTAAAAATTAAGTAAAAATGCAAAAAAATTGTCTTGTAAGAGCACGTTCACAGCAGGAGGACTAGGAATAAGAGAGCTGTCTGCTGTTGTTCGTCTGTCTTTCCCAGTGCCTCATCCAGCACCCACCTGTTTTATAGCACCAGCCTCCTGATGTGGTAGGGCTCATCACCTGGACACCATGCTGAAATGTCACTGCTCTCCTGTGAAGAGTGAAGGGTAACACTGTTCAAGCTTTTCCCTGCAGTGCTTGAACCCTGACCCCATCAGAGCCTTCCAGGAGGGCTTCAGGTGCATTTACCAAACAACCTTTTTCTCCTTCCTGCAGAGATTGTAGCTTCATCAATACAGCCTAAACACAGAGCAGCCTACAGCTGCTTCCCATGCTGCTGGCTTTGGCCAGGAGCAGAACAGCTCTGTATTATAAACCCTGTGCTCCCACAAGCCTGGAAGGGGAAAGAAAATAAAATCCAAGTGCAGACACAGCAGGGAAGTGAGGCCTGTGGATAGAACTGAGCACAAAGCACAGGCAGTGCAACTGAAGGTACTGCAGGGCTTACTTCTGATCCAGTGGATAGTTTGGAACAGAATACATGATGGCCTAGCCTAGCCTAGATGTCCTACAAGGCCTAGCCTTGGCCTCTTATCAAAGAGAGATTGATTACTGTAGGAGTGGTGGTGAGCCATGGGCATTTGAGAATCCCCATGTTAGAACTTCATGTCAGCTTTCAGTCAGTTCTAATTAGAATCTGATTTAAGGTTCAAGGCTTTTTTAGGCTACGCCTGGTAATGCTCAAGTTTTATTTGACCTTGAAGTGCCCTTTCCCAAGTTACATGTTCCTTTGGCCATTTCCCTACCAGCCCAAACACAAAAGGTCTCGCCAGCTGGACAGAAGTGTCAGGATGTTTTCTACATGTCTGACTTGCAGCCTCCTCTGTCTTGTAGCAAAGGCAACTTTCCCTTTTATGCTTCCTACAACAGATGGATTCATTAGACTTGCTTTTGCCCATTTGCTGGCAACTGCACTGAGAGATCTCAAGCATTTGATATTAACTGAATTATTATCAGTTAATAACAGCTTTCTGTGCAGTGTAAACTGATATGCTAAGGAAGAGTGTGCCTAATAGTCAAGCATTTTCTAGATTACTCTTCCATTTACTAAAAGTAAGCATTTGCTTAAAAAAAAAAAAAAGATTTCATCTTGCTGTGCAAGATGTGCAATTCAACAGCTGCAGGTTTCTCAGAAAGCTTTTTGGAGTTAATCAACAGAAGGGCAAAGGGCAGGCAAAATCTGGGCCCGGAGATTTTCTTGGCAGATTTTCAAGTCCATTAATAACTGCTCAGTCACTGGCAGGGTGGGGGAGCAGATGAGATGCGGGGGTAAGGCCATGAGTGCTGAGCTGCTGGAAGGAGTGCTGTGCTGTGCTGCACTGCGATGGCTCAGAGGGCAGAGCAGTCCAGCTTCCAGACTGGCAAAACTACAGCACCAATATGTGGCTCAAAGCACTGAGCAGGCACCAGAGAGGGACAATGTTTTGTTGTATGCATTTCTGTGCCTCACCATGGAATCAGGGCCCGTGATGTGTGTCCAGCTCCAGGGCCAACAGCAGCAACTTGCCCCAGGAGCCACTCTCTTGCCCAGGACTGCTGCCTCCTTGTTGCCCTGGCTTCTCACTCCGTCTTAGCGTGGGCTGTGAAGTTTCTGTGCATTGTTTTTATGTTCACTTTGCTGCCTCTCAGAGAAACAGGGTGCTTGGACCTTTGCTTCTCTCACCACAACTGGCTGAGGGGATCGATAGGTACCTGTGCCAGGAGGAGAGGCACATGTTGCTGCTGAGTGGTCCCTGGGAGAGGTTTCCTGAGCTATTCACAGCACAGATGTGTCTGGGAATGGCACGGAGAGAATCTCCTCTGTGTCCCTGTGTCCTGGCACAACAGGCGTGTGCTGGGACCAGCCCCTGCCTTGCAGCTCCCACTCCTTTCAGTTGGCTGTCGCTCTCAAGTCCTGTCACAGCATCATGAGGTCTGTGCTTCGCTCTTGCTCTGCTGTTTGTGCTGTCACAGGAATCTAGGAAGACTTTCTGATGCCAGAGTGCGTGCATGCGCTCTGGATGTCACTCCAGGCTGATTCCTTTTCTCTTCCATGGGTCAGGAAGCCTCCCCTCTGTGGTTAGCAGGGCTGGCACCCACATGCCTGTGTTCCATCCCTTGCTACCTCCCCTTTGCTCTGTGCTGTTGGCAGGGGCTGGGAGGATGTTTTCCTAATTTTGCAGCACCAAAGCACAAGGAGCAGATGGGCTGAGCCTGTTGCTGAGTCTGCTTCCTCCCCTCACAGCATATTTGGCAAAGAGGAGGAGATGCTGGAAGCTTGGTCTCTTGCTGGACTTCTTCTGGGGCATAAGGTTGGTGCTTGCTGCGGATCCACAGCTGAGTTTGCAGGGTGGGCTCAGCCCCATGGATCACACTGAGGCACAGCGTGAGAGCATGCAGAGGTACACAAATCTGCAAGTTCTGGCTCCTGGGGATGTGTTTGTTAGGGTGAGATCCCTCCTTTCTCACCCACACCACTGCCCACAGGGGTTACAGGCATAAACCAGCCATGCTACAGCAGCTCAGGTGAGCAAGCAAAGTTTTGAGGCACCCTGGGGTGATCCCACATGGACAAAATTGCTCTCAGGCGTAAGCTGAGCCTTCCAACTGACAAGAGGAGTAGCCTAGTGATACTAGCCTTCACCTGAAATACTTCAGTTGGATGTCTTGGATGGGATGTATCCACATGGAGAACCTTACTCCAAGCATGTGCTCTCCAAAGCACCTTTCCCCAGCAGTGTTTTCCATGGTGGGTCCTCAAGCACCCTGCAAGTGCTTGGTTTGCCCTGCCCACAGCATCCCTGCTCACAACATTTATCTGGCCCTGCAGCATCCACTCTGGCTGCTGTTTAAGGAGCGTGTCCTCCAGGTTGTAGAAGCATTCCCTGGGCACCGTACTGTTCCTGTGCGCCAGCACAGAGACGGGGTAAAATGAGTGCCAAATTGTGCAGTACTACAGCTAAGGTGCACTTCACGAGGCTTGTAGGGGATGAATTTCATAGAGAAACAATGTGCACCTCTCCAGACAGATTTACAACCTGTAGCATCCCTAAACAACAGCTGTGCATCCTGATGGACCAAGCAGGGATTTGAGTAGGCTGCAGCAAAGTGTCCAGGCTCAGGTGATCTGAGACAGGGTGGAGGGTCTGGATGCCTGTTAGGGTATTTCTTTTATTCTTCTGGTTGTCCAGTGAAGGCAAGAAATTAAATACATTTTTGTGGTCCCACAGCTAGTCTAGATGGTATTATGTTCCATGCCTGTCAGATTCAGGCGGTTTGTTAAAATTAGAGATGATAGATTTATGGCCCAGAAGGGATTGCTACAGCATGCAGCAGGCCAGACTTCCCTCTCTGATTTCGGCTTTTCTAGTCCTCTTCTACTCTCTCAGTGTTCTCCCCTCTAGGGACAGGGCTTTCAGGCACAACTCTAACATAAACAAAGAGGAGCAGTAGCCCAGAGGCTACTGTTTTGTGCAGGCTTGGCCATGGCCATTGTGACAACAGTAGTCCCCCGGTGCTGTTCCCTTCTGGCCAAGGGAGGTACCTCAGCACTTTCCCATCTCTCTGTGTCTGTGGCTCGGGACAGGAAAACAAATATTTGAAGGTTTGAGAGGAAAATGAGGACAGGGACAGAGATCCTCACTGTTCTTTCAAAGAAGACAATGGCTCACAACTTTGACCTCTAGAACCAAGGGTTTTTCTGATGTATCAAACTAGGATCAGAACATCATTCCTATAGCCCATTTCCAGCACACTTTCTTCCTTCTTGGACAGAGTCTGGTTTTTGTCACTTCCCTTGGCAAAATGTGTATCTCAGCATCTTATCTCCCCTTGCCACAGCTCTTTTCTAGGCTTTTCGCTTTACTTTGCACTCAAACTGCTGTCACTTTTTAACTGCAGTCCTAATGCTTGACTCAGCTCTTGTCCAGCGGGGTGAGATGAGGTATCAGGCAGTAGCTGTGGTGTTTGAAGAGGACATGCTGTCACATAAGTGTAGCTCCTTTGCAAGTTACACAGCCCCTAATTGCTGTGTGTCTACTTTTTTTTTTAAGCAATGTTTCTACCATGGTTCCATGGGGTAAGAAGCTGATTAAAATGTACCAAACAGTATCATCTTTAGTGCTTTGAAAAATCCCTGCAGCTGGTGGGTGGCTGTGGAGGAGGGAATGATTGATGCAAAATGTCCCCTCTCCCCAGGAGATCTTTCTCCCCCACACCCATAATCCTACTACTTCGTACTTATATAACGTTGTCATCTCCTATAGCACATATGCAACTGATTTGTCACCAGGACGAAGCTCAGCCAGAAGTTGGAGCAAGGGACAGAGACCTGAGGGGTCCTGACTTTTGTCAGTGGGCTCTTCAGTTTTCCTCTCTGCAAAGGACATCCTATTGATTTTCACCTTGCTCAGCTGATGCAAGATGAAGTACATGTTGACAGAAATGTTTTGAGATCCTTTGATGGAATGTGTTAATTTATTAATGGAATCCTCTCTAATCATCACATTTCTTTCAATTAACTAACGAAAGTCCTTTGTGAGGGTGTAGTGTGCTGTTCAGCAAGCAAAACAAACCCCCTGATCCTCAGAGAGCTCCCCCAGCCATGCGGAGAGAGGCAATGTTGGAGTCCTAAAGGATGGCAGGACCAGAGCTCTGCTAGTGCTGCACACTGCCAGGCTGCACTGGGGCTCAGTAGCCTGCAGCACAAGGGATGGGCTTGGAAAGGGTGGGTATTTTTAGGGAGAAGGGATTAGGCAATATGGACAAAATGAATCTCAGCTGAGGGGAAACACTGAGAGATGCTTAATGTGTACATGCATGATGCACGTGCATTATTTTAGGAGAAAGCTCATCTGTCTGTGCCTTAAAGCACATGACAGTGCTGGAACAGTGCTCTTGAGCTCTGTCAGCCCCCATATGAATTGGGAGAGTTTATTCAGTCCCAAACACCACAGATATGCCCATACTCTTGGCTCAGAGGGGCTCAGGGAGCTCATCAGCCCAAACACATTTAGAAAAGGTTTTGCATCTATGTGGCAGCAATGGGAGTATTAAATTCCCAGTACCACTGCCATGTGTCTGGGATATGACCAGAAAAGGAAAGGCTGCTACCTTGCCAGAGTGTGGAAGGGGCAGTAGGGGAGGGAGGGGAGAGAGTGTGAGCAGTCACTGTGCAATAGTGGGGAGGCAGAATTAATTTTTGCCAGCTATACAATTTCAGTGTAACACCACTGAATTAATCTCTTGAGCTTAAATATTTAAATCTTGGTATTTTTGCATATTAAATCAGCAGAAGCAGTTCTTGAGGCAGGAGCAGGGATTGTTTGTGTTCCTGCAGCATCCAGGTTGGGCGGCTGCTATATTCAGCTAGCAGCAACAAGCATCACTAGGTTTAATTAGTGATCAATATGTCATTTCAGCTGATGTGAGAAAGTTTACCAGGCACAGTGTATTGGATTTTCTGGGAACAATGCAAGGAATAGGAATATTTCAAGAATCCTTATAATAAGCAGATGCTGCTGCTAGGCCAGGCTCATCCTGACGGTGTGGAAGAGTGGTGTGCCTACAACACTGGAGCTCAGCCTTTGCGCAGAGTCAGAGGGGAGCCCTTGGTCCCTGGCTCCCAAACCCTTTTACTACTGCTCAGAAAACTCCCTTGTGAGCTTGCTGACTTATCTCTTGGATTATTAGGGTTCCTGACTTCGAAATACATGCTGTTTGTCTGCCATCTGAAGTTTAGCCCATCGCCATTAGAAACGTGGTGTCTCAACAACTTTAGCCAGCTTTTCAGCAGAAATTCCTCCCCAGGAAGGCTCCCTTCTTTGTCAGAGCCATTCCTCCTCCAGTCCTGCATGCAAGGCATGCACTGCACATGGTCCTCACGGTGGAATGTCTGGGAGGGCAGCAGGAGCAGCTGCAGCTGGTCACAGTCCCAGCACTGAGAGCACATCCTTTACTCAAAAGGTTCTGACACGCAGTTCCAGTGAGTGGCTGTGCAGCAGTGTGTCACATCATCACATCCAGTCTGGGCTTTAGTGAGTCTGGTTTCTTTCTGGCTTTAGGTTCATCAACAGCAGCCTTTTTTGTTCCCTTCCCTCCACCCAAACCTTGGATCTGGTCTTTATTTATAAGACAGTATCTCTTAAAATGGCTTTTTTCTGTCCCATAAAACATGAATTCTCAGCTGGAACTTGTACTGGATAGAAGATAAGGAATTCCTTTCTTGGTTAATGTAGCATAGATGTTTTGTAAATTGTTTCTTTCTTTTTCCCTAAGGCTTTATTCTCTAGTGAGATGCTGTGTTGTGATGATACCAAATTTACAGATACACCCGGCAGAAACAGTGAAAACAAGAAAACACTGAATTGGGGGATAAAACTAAAAATGTAGAATGAAAAAAAAAAAGAGAAAAAAGGATTAAAAAAAGAAAGCATTATAGTTCAGTTTTGAAGGCCACACTATTCCTTTGGGCCACTGAGTTTTAGGGAGTCTGAGTGGGGCTTTTGCTCTTTGCTAGGTCCCACCAAGCACTTTCCATGCACCTTTGGGAAATAGCACAAGCTGGGGGAAACAACTCCCAGCCTGTGCTTCACATGGAGAATCCAGAGTCAGTTACACCTTTCTGCCTACAATCCTGTACTTCTCAGGGTCAGCAAAGCAAAATTAAATCTAATTAACAGCCTCTGGGGCCTGGTACATTTTGTGTCTCTTTGGCTGGCAAATTGGAGCAGTCAAGGCTGACTTAGGAGTAACTTCAGAAACAGGATTCATTACTGAAACACAGCTACAAAATGGATTTGGATTTAAAAACACAGCACTTGCACTTTTTGCATGAATTCCATCATCCAAAGTAGCAGAAACCAGCTTTTTTCAAAGGCTTCCTGCTAATGATGGTTGAAAATTGCATGCTCCTAACACTTCTTTCTACCCAAAAAATAGAGTGATCTTTCGGTTTTAGATTAGAAATTGAGGTATTGTTTAGAAAATTAACAGTCTACCCTCTAAAATCAAAAAACCTACCACATATTTATTAAACTTCATTATAACCAAAATGTCCCCCACAAAAATGTCAGTCGTTGGTTTGTCACAGACTTTTTCCCTTACCAGTGGAGAACACCCAGCCCAGAGAGATCACTGGCTGCCTGGACCTCTCAGCATGTGTGGTTTGCTCTTCTTCCTCGTTAGCAGATGTCAGTAAGCCATCACCCTGTCATTTTTCTGGCTCCAGATCCCCAGGCTTGCACACCAAAGAAACCAGAAGGTTCCCACCTAATTTTGTTCACTGCAACCTAGCGTTGGAACCATGGAATGGTTTGGGCTGGAAGGGACTGTAAAGACCATGTAGTTTCAACCCGTCTGCCATGGGGAGGGACACCTCCCACTACACCAAGGCTGCTCAGTGTTCCATCCAACCTGGCCTAACAGTCAGAGATATGTCCTGAAATTGGGAAATATGTGGAGCTGCAAAGAGGAAGCCACAGGCACGAGGCACGTGGTTGCCACTGCAGTCACGTTTTTAGACCTCGTAGCTCACCTGCTTCTGAGCCGTGGGACCCACGAGTCGTGTCACGTGTTGGAGGAAATCCCGAGCAGGGACAAGGCGGTCCCACTCACTCTGGCAGCACGCACAGGCAGCAGCATGTCTGCTGAAGTCATACTCAAGCAGTATTTTTAACGTGGCTTGAAAGAACTGCCAGCTCCTTTGCTGCTGAAAATGGGGCTATTTTTAGCAATTAGCTGTATTCAAATGTTCCTTCCACGATCTGCACAGGCAGTAAATGGTTTAGTAGACTACCAGAAAGGATCAGATATTCCTCTAGACAAAAGCAGTGTTTTCTCTGTTAAAACATGTCAACTCATCTAGAAATCTTCACACTTCACAGTACCAATTCACCCTGAGGCAGGGTTGGGAAAGGGGTATAACCTTGGGGCTTCCTGTTAACATTTGTGTGCCCCCATTCTGAGAAAAAACTTGACTATTCAACTGTATTGCCTGGGTCCTGATAGTGCTTTGCATTACTACAGCTTCTTTCAGCTCACAGTCCCAGACCTTTCCCTCAATAACGTGGAGGTGGACAAGATAATCGGGAGGTGACTGGGATCTATTCCCACCTGGCAAAGTCTTGCTGTTGAATGTAGTCCTCGATAAAATCCATTTGAGTTTCCTGGCATGTGGCAGTCTGTGCCTTCCTATAAACTACATTGTGTTGTTAATAATAACCATCATAATGGCTAAGAATAATGTTTCTTAAATAGGTCTTGCATCAGCCATCAGGCTGCCATGGGGTGGCAGGGGATGGCTGAGATCTGGAGATTACATGGACTGTTACAGAATAAGAACAGTGCCTCAGATGGCCCTGATTCTGCAAATACTGGAATTGCTTCTTCTCAAAGCATATGCTTACACTTGACGTCTGCAGTCGAGGAGTTTAAGCAGAGACACAAAATTAAACAAGTGTTCAACAGATTTGTTATAATTTTAAGTCCTCTGTTTGTTTCAGAGGGCCTGGAATTCAGTATTGCAATGCAATTTTAATGCCTCTTGCATGATCTGTAAAGCTGGGGAATTATTCAGCTGGGGGAAAATGCAAAACATTGACTGCATGCAGTTGGCAGCTTTCCCTGACTTCTGGACAGGGGAGAGCCACAGGCCTGCCAGATTCAGTGCTTCTTTGAGTGGAGCATGAAAATGCTGGAGGTAGTGGGTGCTGGAGGCAACTCTCCCATCACTCCGATCCCTTCAGGAAGGACTGGATGGAAAAAGCTCCTTTCAGTCACAAAATCACCTATGCAATAGGTTAGCAGAGCTCCACCAAGACAAATTCTTTCTTCTGCATGGTAGGGAAGGGAGGCATAGTCTGCCTTTTATTTCTCTTGATGAGAATCTCTGTGAGTGAAGATTTCCTTTGCAAGCCAATATGGAAACTTTAATGCCTGACATTAAATATTCTTTTTAAAGCTGTACCGAACTGAAAAAAAAAGTTAATTAGAGCTTCTTGCAAAGGAAATAAAAAAGTATATTAGTTAAAGTAGTGACATTTCCTTTTGATAGAAATCTGGTGTTTCCAAGAGCCTGAGATAAAGGCTAATAGGCAGGCTAATCAAAGAGCACAGGAACAAGTCCTTATGCAATACCTCTCCCGTCTGTTCAGTACAAACCTGTTTGATCTTTACCATTAAGCAATGGAATTTAGCTTCATGCCACAGAAAAAGAATCTCTGGAAGTACATGAGAAGAACTGTGTCCAGGCCACAAGCTGGGCTCACAGGCACCCTTCTCCACAGTCAAGTTGCAGTGAGATGTGGAGCTTGTCTTGACCTACTGTAAAACCAGTCACCAGCTATAAATGTAGGTCTCAGATCTTAAGGAGATCTCAGAACTTAAGGAGGCTTACTAGAGCCTGAGCCCCAGACTCAAATTTATCTCTAAGATGTGGGGAAAGTGCTACTCTGCAGCCCAGCTCTGGTTCTTACATTGTCCTTCATAGTTCTCCTTCTGTTTCTTCTGTGTTTCTATTCTGTTCCTTTTCACCCTCCTGCTCATTATCCTCTTCCTTATCTGCTGATATGTTTCTCTGTAGCACCTCACTCTTTCACTGTTTCACACTGTCAACACTAAAACCCCTATTTGTAAAAGTCAGAGGTGATCATTTCTTACTCCAAAAAACATTGCATCTAACATAGGAGGAATGCTGTATTAGAATTCAGTTTTGTGGACAAGATTCACTAGGTGGAGAAGTAGGAGCTCTAGTTTTGGTGCAACCAGTGCTCTGATTATATACAGAGCATGGCATCCATAGGTAGAGCATCAGGGCAGGGGTCAGGCTCAAAAGAGCAGAACAATGCTTTCTCCAAGTGTGGGGATTTTTTGTATCTTCTTAAAAGATTAGAGTTCTGCTTCTTGTAAAGCAGGCTGAACAAGCTGCCTTCAATGGGCTTTCCTCCTCACCCAAGAATAAGATGTCCAAACAAGCATTTGTATCAGGCAGTCCAGTTCCTTCAGGCAGTGCCACTCTGGTTCTGAGTTCAGGCAATTTCTGTTTCAAATACCCAGTAGGTCTTCTTTTCGAATTACACTAATTAGCCTCAATCGAGAATAAAGAATCCAATGCTTCATCCTCTGGCACTGCATGTTCCTTGATAGAAAAGAGACAAGCAGGTGTTTGTGTCTTTCCCCATGAAGAAGAAAAGCTTGAGTGGGTTTTGAAGCCTGGCATGAAAATAGGTTTTGCTGCGAAAGTCGCTGAAGTCAGAAAGCCATCCAGGACAGCTGAGGCCACCAGGGAGGGAAGTGAAGGGAAATGGTTGCGATTGCAGCCTCCCTTCAGAAAGCCACGATGTCACCTTTCTGCGAGGTCTTTCTGGTTTTAGCTGTAAAAAGGGATGGAGTGAAGCACTTTGCACACACCTTTGTCAGACTCCACCACAACGTGTATGCTGATCTTGAAAATTGAGGCATCCATCCCTGCTTGCATTCACTGAACTTGCTGGACATTTTGCTATGCACATTAGTGTGAAGAGGGTCTCCTACTGGTTCTCTTTCTTAAAAACTGGTATTACAAAATGATGGACACCCTCAAATTCCATTAAGCTCAATGCATGTGCTCAGCTATTGACAGGATTTGGTCTCTAGGCTTATATGTGGTTTATGTCTCTTTCTCCTTGGTGGCATATCAAATGCCATATTACCCCCTCAGTTCTTCACCAGGAACACAAGAATTACTGCTCCATTAAAAAGAATGTGGAAATTATCAATTTTTTTCCCATGTGCTGCTAACAGGCTTCATAACAGAGTCACAGGCTGGGGTGAATGGAAAGGGTCCACTGCTGGCCTCTGCTCAAATTTAGTCCAGCAACAGCAGGATGCTCAGGGCTTCATTCAGCTGAATTTTGAATTATCTCCAAGGATGGAGATTCCACAGCCTCACTGTTGAATTGTTTCATCACACTCAGGATAATCCTTTTTTCTTTCTATCAAAACTACAACCTCTTTCTTATTTCAAATCTATTGCCTTTCATTCCTCTGCTGTACACCTCTCCAAAGGGTCTGGCTCTATCTTCTCTAAACACTCCCAATTAACAGAGTTTGTGTCACATAAAAAAAAAAGATGGGCAGAGTTGCAGAATGAATATCCAGACTGAGACTTCAGATATTACGACTCCAGCAGAGTTAATCTGAGCTACTGGCTCAGATGATTGGTTCACTGAGGATGAAAAATGTACAAAACTCATGTTTGATCTGAGAGTCAAACATCGCTCACAGCTTTGCACAGATCCAGGAATTCAGACCAGATTTGTCACTAAGAAGAGCCAAAAGGAAACCTCTCCAGACAAGTTTCCAAATCAATTGTCCAAATTTCTTATGAAAAACCCTGTAAGTGCTCCAACACCTTGTGGTGGTCATGTCTGAGATGTCCCTTTGTCCTTCCAGGTGAGTTTGATATGTGATGTTAAGTGTTGATCCCCTCAGGAATGCAGATCCCCTTTAAAACTGGCAGGTGTGGTAAGTCAAAGCCAAAGCCAGAGTAAAAGGCTGAATTCTGTCACTGTGCTCAGACTTTAAGGGCAGCTCTGGATTTGGCTTTCTGCATTGGTCACCTGAGGGCAATGGCAGCAATATGGGATCATGAAAGTGATGTCTATGAAACAGGAAACCTTAAGGAACTGTGAGTAAGAGGTCTCTTGGGAACTGTACTCTCAAGTATCGGAAGAGCTGTACTCAGTCTCTTCTGCTGAAGCTCACACTTTTGGGTGCTAGAGCCACCTTGATAGACAGTGTGTAATGCAAAGTTAGGAAGGAAATATGTGCTGGGTGTCAGGTTTAAGGATTCACCAGGCTTGTTAAGTGTGTGTTTGACTCTAGACAGGCATAGAAGACCCATGCACTTGAGTGAGCTCAGAAACATTGCTGCATCAAGGACTAGGGCGGGCCTGTTTCAGCAGCAGGGCCAGGAAGATCTAACCTCTGAGGTGTCAGGAGGCCAAAAATAGAGATCCACTATGAAAGCTACGCCATATGAAAGCTGGTGGAAACCAAAGTGCTGCTATGCATTTATTTTCTTTTTCTTTTTTTTTTTTTCTACTTTGTCCTGAGAAGCATACAGTGTCATACTCTGGCCTATTTTGATTCCTGGGGATGTGAATAGAAATATGACTCATGATAACTAATTAAGAGTAGTTGCAGAACGATTAAGCTAAACACTATTTTCCTTTGGGAGAACCACAACTATTTCATGCCCCAGATAATTGATTTTTATATGCTTTCCCTTGGCTTGGAAATGCAAGTTCCTTGCTACACATCCCCTGCTGGTTTTGCTCACTGAATTATTGATATTTGAAAAGGAGATAATGAAAGTGATCATATCCCATTCATTCCTAGAGACTCTCAGTTCGGTGGGGGGTCTGAGCATTTCTTGCCAACAGCAGTAACGATAATGGGTTTCACTTAATGAGCAGCCACAGAGACAGGCATGCACAGGACAACAAATTAGCAGCTACATGTGCAGCCTTGATAGAAAGAAGACCAAAGGACTCCAGGATCTCTCCTAGAGGTCATTGATTTGCTGGTCCTTTAGCAAAATGGATGATTCCTGGTCCCTGCAGTTAGCTGACACTGTAAAGGAGGACGGCTCTTTCCAAAACAGTTTGTGAAATGTAACTGTAGACCATGGGATCAGCAGAGGAGATGTGGCCAAAGGAGGCTGAGAATAGCAATGAGGCCTCTGCCAAAGCTGACCCTGGGGCAGGTGGGAACAACTCCCTTATTCAGAGAGAGCTAAAGCAGGGATGAGACAAAGTACCTGTAGACAAGACCTAGTGAGAAAACTTGGAGCCTTCTTCTTTGGGAAATGCCAAAGGTGGTTTCTCTGCAGCAGCAGCAGCCAGCACGTCAAGGAGGGCAAGAGCTGTTCGTCCTCTGCATCACCCTCCACAGCACTGGATCATGGCCAGCAGTGCAGGGGGAAGTCAGGGACATTTAAGCTCCCTGTAGGTAATTGAAAGTTGGTTGTATCTAAAATTAGCTGCCAGCAGCTGAACGTGTGCTAAGCCATCCCCAAGTGGGTACCCGGTCCCAGCTCTCTCACAGGAGGGATGTTCCACCTCTCAGCACCCATGGCACAGCAGCTCTGGCTGCTGCAACCTCAGCAAGGAGGTGCATCCCCTCCTACCCCCACCAAGAGGTCAGCGTGCCCAGAAATAAGATGTATTAGTGGCAATACTGGCCTTGTACTGCCCTTGAGCAGTTTTTCTCTGGATGAACAGAGGACTCCAGTTTCCAGCACTGCTAATCCTCTGTAAAGTTCACTTGGTAGCTGGAGAAATTGCTGCAGCTTTACTGAAAACAAACATCTTCCTCTGAGATGTGTTGCCTTTGGCTGGGCTGATGTGTTTATCAAGCAGTCACTTTCGTCATTGCTTTGCTTTATATTGTGCCATCTATTACCAGTGCCCTGTGTGCTTTATCTCTGTGGTGTTTTATGCATAGTTTGTCTACAAGCAGTGCAAACAAAGTTAATCTGATTGTAGCTGGTTTGCTCTAATTAGAGCAACCCTGGTGCGTGGGTCCTCATTGTTGACATTGTTCTCCAGGATGAGGAGAGCAGACACCAGGACTCCTGTGTTCTGCTGCCAGCCTTCCCTCTCTGGGCCATCCATTGTGTGAATGGGACCTTTAGAATTAGAAACCTGAATAAATGCAAGCTACCCGGGTTAGGGACTGAATATTTTGCATATTTGTGAATGCATCAGATGCCCTTAAAATTGTATGTTTATTAGGACAAAGAAATTATCCTTTAATCAGGATATCCCCTAACAGTTACTAATCACAAAGGAAGACTAAGATTCCCTAACAAGAGTGTACAATTCAAAAGAAGACTGCCAAGATAAAATCTACACTTAGAGATACTTACTGTCATGAAGTTGTGTGACTGTAATAGAGCTGAGAAATACTTCAGAAACTTTGTTAGATAAATGGCCAGTGCTCCTCATTAGGGTATTTACCAGCAGTTCAGGGTTTTCTGAAAGCAATGGATTACAGAAGATCTAGATTGACCTTTTTTTTAGCAAGTTATGACTCAGGCAGAAATATTTAGCTCTTCCAAATAGTGTAACCATTGCTGAGCTCTTAGCTAAACCCAGGGCTCAAGAGGCAAGAAGCACCTTGCAGATTTTTTGCAACTGAGGAAAAAGGACATTCACAGTTTCTGGGACTGGACACGTTTCCGTCTGAAGGCAACTGAGAATGAGAGAGACGTAAGGAGAGTTATGAGGACAGGTCTGCCCAGTGTAACAGGAAACCTCATCAAGAGGCAAGGGAGATGAATTATGGGGTAGTGTAGCCTCCACTGTCACCACTCATTTGTTGCACTTAATGAATTATTGGAATAAATCACATAATGGATGCTCAAAGATCAGAGAAAACATCCTGCTGCTCACCTGGGCAGAGCTGCAGAGCACCTAAACAAATGCCTCAGGCCTTTGCCTGACAAAAGGAGCCAGTGTGGGTACAAGCAAAACAAAGTCTGTCTTCAGCTGGGCTGGGAAAGCAAGGTCTCAGCTGTGTGTGTCCATCAAAATCAGATGGGATTTAGATTTTGGATAAATTATGGGGACTAGCTAGGTCACTAATTGGACATGTTTCAATTCCCTGTGCAGTTTCACTGCTCTTTAACAGAATGCTGTAAGAAATCCCCATTTCAAAGGTGGATTAGTTTCAGAGGCTGTAATATCTGTCCAAAGGGCCTGTGCAGCCTCAATCTACCATAGAGCACCTGCTGGACTGCAGAAATGTAATTTTCTTCTGTACCTCATTAGCACAATGCTTCTGAGAGTTTCATTGGCTACTCTGTCCCTTTTAGCACTCTGGCTCTTCTGGTTTGCTTTTCTTTATTCATTTTCAAGGACCCAAACTGGGAACCATATGCAGACTCTCCAGCTGGTATCCTGTGCTGCCCAATATGTATTTTGGCAGCTGTTCTGGGCCAGAGGATACCCAGGCTACCGGCACAGGTTGGGCAGGTATGTGCCACCCCAGGGGTGTGGCCATCTACCCTGGGGTGCTCTAGTCAGGAGTTACAGCTTGGCTTCGAGCCTATGTGGCAACAGCATGTATTTGGGATTAGAGCTTCAAACGGAGAAGCTGCTATCCTTAATTAAACTCCTCCATAAGGCTGTAGCTTGGGATTGGCACACACAGATCTCTGAGCATGAACTTTCCAAATCTCTCTCCTTGTTTCTGCTCTTTGAACATTTTCAGTGTTGCAGCTGGTGCTTCCTTCCTTTGGCAGCAGAGCTTTTTACAAGTGGCATCCACACAGACAGGATTCCTAACAGCCCCACTGCACTACAAAGGGGAAAGATGGTGCTTGGGAACTCAGGTGGGCAGCACCCACACGAAAAAGGTAGCAAGGTAGCCCATGAGGGAGTTTGCCATCATTTTTCACGAACTCTGCTCAAGGCTGACCAAATGGCTGTGGGATTAGCCCAGGATTTGGGAGACTCTGCTTTTTCCTTGGGTGTGATTTCTTATTCTTTTTGGCAGGTAGCAGAAATCAAGAATGGACCACAGCTGCCCATTCAGCAAGTGCTCCTCTGTCTCCAGCTCACTGGGCTGAGCATTTCCAAGGAAGGACCCATGGTGAGACTGAAGATCATCTCTTCCCCTTGTTATGTCTCATCATTGTCATCATAAATTAGGTATGGACTTTATCTCCAAAGCTCATTGGTTTATGTCCCTTTTAATATTTGCAGTTAGGAGAACTCTAAACAACTCCTTTCAGCATTACTTTGCCACAACATCCACCTTTGGCTGTAGGCTCTGGTTTAATTAACCTGCCATGAGAACAAATTTCCTTACACCCTTTTTTAATTTCCCACTCTCTAATTTCATCCCATAGTGATTTGTGTCTCGGTTGCCACATGGGGACAGTAAAACAGGGATAATGGCACAGTCTTTCCTATATGGGGATAATGTCAGAGTGAATAACCTCGAAGCCTGGCAAGCACCCAGCTACTAACTATGGCAAGTACTGTGGCTGCACTCTGCTCTGCCACTGGCTTTGGAACATTATCTTCCCCACACTCAGGATATGTAAGTCACACCACTGAATTTACTGAGAGAAAGCTACTCAGTCATGTTCCCAGGCAGTCTGAAATGCTGTTTCTCCTCTATCAATCCCTCCTTCCTTGCCTCTTCCTACATCTATTTTCCTGGGCATCTGGAAAGCTAAAAAACCAGGTTTACTTAAGGCAGCTTTCTAAAGAATGGAGGGACCTTCAGAGCAGCTTCACACAGAGCTCTGTGCTGCTCTGTAATGCAAAATTGCTCAGGAGGGCTGAGAAGGAGGCCAGCTCTGGGCACCAAAACTTCACCTCTGCCCTGCAGGAACACTCTAAATTCAGCTAAAGAGATTGCATATGTTAATGATCATCCAGGAGAGAGAAGCCATGGGAAGTTATTAAGCTATTCAAAACATATTTTAGAACCCCCAGACAGGACGATAAGCCCTCTGATTTATTCCATGGCAAGAAAAGACAGCAGGATGCTCAGTTAGATGGGGAGTGCACGATCTCACATCCCTTTCCCACTGGTGTAGTCTCATGGGTGTCAATGGGATGATCACTTGCATAAGCAAGAAGGCACAGCTGAGCCAGAGCAGGGGTTGCCTGTAGCCTCTTGCCTGGATGCAATCAGGGTCCTCCCAGCCACACTTGATTATATGCAGTGGCATGGAAAAAGTGGGTCATCAATATAGACAGGACAACCTAGCACTGAAAGGGTTTTTGTTACAAAACTCTCAAGCTGTCTGATATCAAAGGCCAGATAATATAAAGTCTCCTGCAGCAACAAATGCAGGCTTGAGCAAGAACAGTTCTGACTCCCCTACGGGCTGTGAGCAATTGTGTTCCCTATGTATGTCCAACATTTTCTCACCCTTTGTGAGATGCTTAGCAGGGTGGAAATCTTGCAGGGAGACATCCCAAGCATGTGTCAGAAATGGAGCCCAAAGCAACACAGCCTGGAAGATTTAGTGCTCAGAGTACTGTCAGCACAATCTGAGGGGAAGCATTTGGTCTTGTGACACTGAAGAGATAACTTATGTCTTCCTGGTACCAGGAGTTTGACCTACTTCCCTCTGCCTTTCAGAGGAATCTAATGCAAAATGGCCCAGAAAAGAAAATATGATTCTTTGTGGTGCCCTGAAGTCACAAGCCAGGCACCTGAATGCTTGGCACTGAATTTCACAGTCTGGGACACTCAAAACTGCCGGAGCCAGGGTTTTTTGGGCCATTCTTTTCTTCTTTACTGTTTTTCTCTGGTTTGCCTCTGGATATCAGAAATTGCTGGGGGCATCCTAGAGGTGAGATTCCAGAAACAGAGGCTTTAAGAAAATTCCAAATATGCTGACATTTATGATGAAGCTGGCAAATCAGACCCTTTGATCATATCCCCTTTCTCACCTAGGCTCCTGTCCACAGCACAGTGAGCTATGGGAGCCCATGGGCACATGGGTGATATGGGTTGGTTTTCCTGGGAAGAACCAGCAGCCAGTTTGGCACCTCAATGTCAGTATATGGAGATAATCAAAAGACTTCTAAGGACAACCATGAGTTCTACTCTGGTAACAGAGAGGAAGAACAAACCATTGGTCTCACATGTTGGTGCAGCACTTGTCATCCAACAGGACCTCAAAAGTCATCAGTCCCCTGAGATGGGAATATTGTTAGAAAGGGATGTAGACAGCCTGTGAGGGATCATAAAAATATTTTCCTCTTTAATTGCCCTTGCTCCTGCCGCATGCAGGCTCTGGTAAAACCCAGCAGCTAAATATGAGGGCTCTGGAAAAACTGGATTTGCCTAAAGGGATGATTTCCCAGAAAAGTGGCTACTTCTAGCTGCTGCCAAAGCATTCCCTGTTTTGTAACAAAACCTTGGTATCCTCAGTGCAGTTGGTGTTAGCACTGTCTCAGTGGTCCCCCACTGCCCCAGGAGAGAGGAAGGGACGTGCTGTGATCCACATGTCACACTTGGGAAGACACAGAATGAGGCAGCTCTGTTGAGATCAATAGATTTATGAAAGGGACTAACATGATTTGGCAACTCTTGGCACCACAAATCAGGCCAACACTTTGCCTACAGAGGAAATTACACTGCAATAAGAAGAACCATAGCAATGTGATTACTGCTGTGTAGATGTTCTTGTTTCAAAGCAACGCACTGGCTGCAGCCAGACAAACTCCTCTGGAATTCTCAAAGTAAGGCTGAAAAGGTGAAGTGCCCAGAGCTTTGAGCCTGATCCTTTCAAGCAGTGTTTGAGCTCATTTGTACAGAAGAACCACCTACCCCTTTCAAAATAGAAAATCCACTAAACCCCATTTTGAACAGTATTAATGTAGTATGCATTCATAACCAAAAAAAAAAAAAAAGGATAATCTTCGAACAGCCATTTGTTACAGTCACTCTCTTGGCTTGTTTTCGTGCTTGCAAGCCTGTGAATGTCTGTGTATGGCTCTTCAGGACACCTTACAGATCCTCTGCAAGTGTCTAGGCTGCAAGCTGTGGAGCAGCACTTTGGTGTTTGGGCAGGGCTGCCTTTCTTAGGAGTGAAAGTGGCCCCATCCAGAGGAAAAACCACCAAGCAGCCATTTATCTTTTGCTCAAACACTATAAATAAATAACACATAAACAAAAGAGTTTTTTCAGAGAAACTGGACAAATCCTTGGAAGAAAAATTCCCCCCAGAATGATGGCATGCAGGAAATCCCTAAGCCACAAATCTCGTGAGGCTGGGAAATATTTGGGAGATCAAGTAGTGCTTGTTTGGCCTTTCTTATGTCAGCTCCTGGCAGAGGCAGGATCAGGGTGAAACAGGCCATTGACTTGACGCAGGACAACTCTTCCGAGTCAACCTTTAATTGTTTGTTACTTGCTTTCCTCTTGGATGCCCTTGGATGAAGCAGGGTGGCAGCAGTTTTGTTGAACTGGGTGAATGCCGCTCCAGCTTCTCTGCTGGTCCCCTTCAAACAGGGCAAGCCCCTTGGCAAACATGCCAGGCAGTGTGAAGGGTAACCTGTCAGGTCATCCAGGTGAACTCTCTTGGGTTTTCTCCTCATTTTTCCCCAGGGTGGGACCATATGCACTGATCTGCCTCTGAACCGCTGGTGTCTGGGCCAAGAACTCCTGGAAGGAGTAATTTGCAAGAGCAAAGATTCCGCTGTATGGAGCACCCGGGTATCTGACTGTGTGTTCGCAGCACCATCTAGTGCTTCGCAGGGATTTCTTGTCCTCCTTCCCCAAATCCGCAGTGATGTACCCAGGACCCATCCTTTCCACGCGGGCACACCGCTAGTCCGGAGGCTGTTGAGGGGCTCGCTGTAAAGGCAAACTCTGCGTTCGTGTGACAGCCTGGAGATGGGCAGCACAGGATAAAAGATGGATGTGTCAACATCTCAGGTTTGCTGAAGTGCCGGTGTGCACCTCTGAGTGACAACTGCGAGCTGCCTGAAGCCCACTCGGGGCTGCACATCCTGCCTTAGTTGAACCCTGTTTTCAGAATCTCTATAAAATTAATGACAAGTACGTGGCAAGGGTTTGGAGTAACTTCAGTGCTCTCCTCTTCCTTTCTCCGGGGAATCCGCAGAGCCAATGCCCTCTGCTGATAGTAGAGGATAATTATCTACTGTGAGGTAGAAAAAAAAACCCAGATTTTTTATCGAAGTGCTCTTCTTTGATTTGGTCAGCAGCCCCACTGTTATTCCCAGGGGCTGGAGGAAACAGAATCACAGAACGGTCAGGGTTGGAAGAGACCTCTGGAGCTCACCCAGTCCAACCCCCTGCCAAGGCAGGGTCACCTGGAGCAGGTGACACAGGAACGAGTCCAGGTGGGTTTTGACTGTCTCCAGAGAGGGACTCCACGACCTCCCTGGGCAGCCTGTGCCAGTGCTCTGCCACCCTCATGTAAAGAAGTTCTTCCTCATGTTGGGGTGGAACTTCTTGTGTTTTAGTTTACGGCCATCGCTCCTCGTCCTGTCGCTGGACACTACCGGAACGCCTGCCTGGGAACGGCATCCCGCGGCTAATATTCATCTGCGGGAGAGCTGCTGAGCTCAGATTCTCCCAGGACGCGGGAACCCGCTCTGTGCGGAGTACGGGACAGGGATGCGGAGGGCTGCGGAGGGTGGCGGCGGGACTCGAACTCGAGTCCCACATGGTGCAGTGCGGCCCCGCACCACGAGACGCGCCACCGCGCCCGCCTCCCGCCTCCCATTGATACACTGGAGGAACCTCCAGGCGCCCCCAATCGATGCCCGAGCGACGGATCCGCCCGGCCAGCGAGGCGGGGGTGCGCGCTCGGCGCTCGGCTGGCGCTGNGCAGTGGCAGTAGCAGCAGGAGGAGCGCCGGCGGCGCGATGGGGTAGTGGCGGCGATGGCGGAGCCGGCGGAGAAGCTGTACCGGGCCGAGTATGCCAAGAGCGGCCGCGCCTCCTGCAAGAAATGCGGCGAGAGCATCGCCAAGGACTCGCTGCGCCTGGCGCTCATGGTGCAGGTACCGCGTGGCGGGACTACCGCGGGCGGGGGGAGGGCTGAGATGGCCGCTCCTCTCGGTACTGCCGGCGGCGGGGCCAACCCGGGGCTCCGCTCCCTCCTCCCGCCGCGGTGCTCCGGAGCCGCTCGGCCGCGCCTTTCGCTGCCGCGGGGGCGAGCTCAGCCTATTTTTAGCAGAGGCAGCTTCGCTCGCTGCCGTGTCCGCAGCAGCGCCGGTGCCCGGGGCAGCCCTGGCCGCAGCGCTCCCCGGGGCGGGGGGAGCCGCTTCCCCCGCTCCCCCGGGCTGCAGGGGCGGCTGGAAGCGAAGCGGAGCAAAGTTCACCGTTCGCTGACATGGTGGGGCCAGGGGGGCGCACAGAGCCGCTTTGTTGCCGTCCGGAGGACGAGGCGAGCTCCGCGGCTCGGCTTTTCCGTGCCCTGGGAAGCGTCTGCCACTCGCAGCGCTCGGTGTCGGGGTCGGGGAATCCCCGCTCGGTGGGCGCTTTGCATACGAGACAGAGGAACTGCAGACCGGAAGGCGTGAGAGATCTGGGGCAGCCCCGGGGGCCGCAGGAGGAGCGGCCGGGCCCGGGTGGTCTCGCAGAGACCATGGCTGGCACATGGCAGGCGTGAAACAGCTGAACTGCAGTGGGCGAACGGGCTGCCAAGGCACGGTTTGCTCTCCGCCGCCCTCACGCTGTTATTTGCCTTTTGTGGAAGAGACTGCTCGGCTTCCCTTTGAAAGGAAGGGAAGAGCGCCGTCCTGTATTGGGGGGCTGGGAGCTGTGCACGGACCCGGCATCCTGCCCTGCTGCGGGAGGATGCGGAGGGAATCGCCGCTCCGCAGGGGAAGCACATGCCGCTCTCCTGGTAGGGGGGTTCTTTATCCCCCCTGGCTGCAGCAGGGCAGATGGGAGGGGGCACCTGCAGCGTGCTGGGGGCGGGCTGAGTTTGGGGATGTTGCTGTGGAAGGTAAACAAAGGCATATGCGTGTATCGGCGGAAGGCGAGAAAGGACATGGCGTGCGAACGCCAGCGCAAAGCTCTGTGGATGGATGGGTGCTGTGGCTCCCCGCCGCCTGAGCAGCCGGGTCTGGAGGACGTACCTCTCTTGTGCCGCCGGGAGAGGCACCGCATGTACGGGGATAGGGAGGAAGGGCCCGGTCCCCCCTCGCCCGGGCTGCGGGGGCCTGCTGGCTGCCAGGCGGGGCTGGCAGGTCTGCCGGCGTTGGAGGCAAAGCTGCTGCCCCGCAGGGGAAATACCTGCCTTTGCCTTTGTTCCCTAGAGCCTCCTTCCCCTGGGAAAGATGTGGGACCGTGCGGTGCCAAGCTGCAGCGTTTGCTCGCACGTGTTCCTGCTGCCTCTCCTTTTGTCTCCCCGGCTGCCCGCAGCCGCTCGCTGGAGCTGCTCCTCCTCCCCTGCTCCGGCTGCTGCTCCTCGGCTTCCTCACGTTTGTTTTCCCTTCCTGTCTTGTCCAGCAGTTGAGGCTGATGCGAGGCGGGTTGCCCTTCCTCAGCACGGGGGCCAGGGGTTGTGTTCTCGTTCTCCAGGGTTTGCTGTATGGAGTGATCTTCTGGGGACCGTGACATTCCTCACAGAGCCACTGCTTTTTATTGCCAGACATCTCCCCAAAATTGCTGGTCTTACACCAAACACTTCTATTTTTATTTATTTCCCCCACAACCTCTTGAATTTGCTTGCTCTTTCCTCTGCCCACTGCCAGTTTTTGTACCAGCAGAGCACAGCGTGCTGCTGAGCATCACCCTGTAAATGGCTGAATTTCACCAGAGCACGTGGGCCCCTTGCTTTTTCCTGGGGAAATCCCCTGCAGAGCAGCCTCTGTGCCAGCATCAGTGCATCGAACGTTTCTGCAAATTGTGCTGGAGAAATTAAAAGGAGTCCCAGACCAAGTCCTTGGCTGTGTCTGCTGTAACATCCCCCCTTTTGTTTTGGTTCCTCAAGTGAAGAGCTCTGAATGACAGTGGGATTCTGGGTGCTTGGCACAGAACAGGCACCCAGGCCCTGCAGGACCAGCACCAGCTTTGCTTTTTGCTTCCAGCTGGAACTGAGTGGTTTCTGTTATCTGAATGTGCAATATGAAAGTGAATCGGTCTCTTTTTTCCTTAGTTTGTTTAGGAATCTATGGTCTAGAGATAGGTGAGCTGAGAGAAGTTGTGTAAACAAGGCCCAGCTTGCCTGGAGGTTTCATTTTCCACACAGAGAAAAAGAGTCTAAAACTCCATGTAGAGGAGATTACTCACTGCGTGTACGGTTGTCTTAAAGATTGAGCCAGCTCTGCTCTTTTGTACACCCCAGTGCACTGTGCCCCCAAAGCCTTTGTGTTGGCAACAGCCCTGAGGAGTCCTCCAGGAAAACTCTAGATACAAGCCCAGATGTGTCCAACTTTCAGTGCCAAAATTCCACGTGACTTAGAGACACATTGAGAGCAACCACAGGATGGCTGCTGTGGTGCTGTGAGGGTAACTGGGTAATCCAAATGCTGGCTTGTGGGAAGAGTGCATCTGGAAATAAAAATGTCCTCTTACAGTTTGAGTAGATGGTTGGTTGTAGTTTGGGCTCCAAGCTCTCCTGGTTCCATGCTGTGGTCTTCAAAGCCCTTGCCTTTTCCTTCCTGCTCATGCTCAAAACTGTGGTTGTTTTTGGCTCCCTCCTGTTAGTGAGTGACACATGGAAGGCTATCCTAGGTCATTAGTTCTGTATCATCAGTAGTAAAAATTGTCCAGCACTGAGTATTATTAGTACAGCAGCTGTTTGTGTGTGTTATTTGGAGCCAAACCACTGTAAGGTTATTTTGCCTGGTGGGTAACTGGAGCAATGCCAGGATGGTACCTATTGTGTCTGAGTTTTAAAGAAGAGGAGCACTTGGAAAATAAGTGCTTGGTGTGGGGCAGGGCACTCTGGAGCTGCACTTCAAGGAGGACTTGGGAGGTGCTTCTGTCCTGATCACAGAATCATGGAATAGTTTGGTCTGGAAGGGACCCTGAAGATCATCTAGTCCCAACCCCCTGCCGTGGGTAGGGATGCCCCCCACTAGACCAGGTTGTTCAGAGCCCCATCCAACCTGGCCTTGAACACTTCCAGGGATGGGGCATCCACAGCTTCTCTGGGCAGCCTTTCGCAGTGCCTCACCGCCCTCATCACCCTATCACTATAAGCACTTGTGAAAACTCCCCTCTCCAGCTTTCTTGTAGACCCACTTCAGGTACTTGAAAGTGCTGTAAGGTCTGCCTGGAGCCTTCTCTTCTCCAGGCTGAACATCTCAAAATCTCTCACCCTGTCTTCACAGGAGAGGTTCTCCAACCCTCTGATTATCTTTGTGGCCTGCTCTCGACCTCTAACTTTATTTGGGCTCTGGTGTTTCCCTTGAATTTTGTCTCTACCTCCTGCAGGCCACTCAGGAATTTCTTCAGGCTACAATCTTTGGAGCTGCCCTTCTTATCTTGTGCCTGACTTGGGTTCTCCAGGATATGGACATTTTGCTTGAGAACTGGCTCTCAAAGGGATTGTGGAGTGAGGCCAGCAGCCTCTTGTGCTGCACAGTCTCACAGGGCTATGCGAGGCTGTGACCTTTTTTTTTTCGGTAAAACAGATGGGCTGAGCAGCAAGGTGATGAACTGGTTAAGCTAGCTAAATGCTCCTTCCACGTCTATCCCCTTTGGGACATCTCTCCAGCAGCTTGTCTGTCTTATTAGATTTTCTTCTTAGACTTTGTCCTGAATAGTATCCATCTCTTGATCTAAAGAAAAATAAAAAAGAAAAAGAAATAATGTGTGTTTACCCAGATACTCCTTTTTATCTTGGGCTTTGTTTTGTTTTGTTTTTCCCCTTGATTCTGCTTGAATTATTTCATCTTGGCCTAATGTGCTTTTTTCCTAGTCACCCATGTTTGATGGCAAAGTCCCTCACTGGCACCACTACAGCTGCTTCTGGAAGCGAGCTCGAATCGTGTCCCACACGGACATTGATGGCTTCCCTGAGCTTCGGTGGGAAGATCAGGAGAAAATCAAGAAAGCCATTGAAACTGGAGGGCCTGGAGGAGGTAGGTAGAATTACTCACGGTGTTTAGAGTTCAGCTGGAACTGCTCTCTTTTGTTGGGCTGTTATTATGGTGATTTGATGTCCATGTCCTTTCAGCAAGTGATGTCAGAAGAATTGTTGAGGTGTCTCCACACTCCAGGGCTAGGATGCTGACAGTATCATCCAGCATGTTAAATCAGTGAGGGAGAAAAGCCAAGTTCATTAGTTGGCAGATGTATTGAAAAACATTTCTTGTTATCGTGATGGGTGTATTTAGTTTTCAGTCCTTTAATGGTAACAGATGCTGTTGTAGTGTGTTGTGTTAATGGTACCTTCAGTGCAGTGCATGGTTATGGTGCCTCTTTGGTGCTTTTGAGCATGGACTGCTTGACTTGCTCTGTATTCAAATTCTGGACAAATGAGTGGCTGGAACACCAGAGGTTTATTATTGCAGACTGCTAACAATCTGGGACAGAGAACAAGAAAATAAGGGAATGCATATTAAAGCCGAACTCTGTATTTGCTTTGTTCTCCAGGAAAAGGAGGGGAACAGGAAGGAGGTGGTAAGGCTGAGAAGAGCCTAAATGACTTTGCTGCAGAATATGCCAAGTCTAACAGAAGTACTTGCAAAGGCTGCGAGCAGAAGATAGAAAAGGTAAAAAAATTCTCCATCTCATCTTTTCTTTCACCAGTTTTAATTCAAACAGTGGCTTTTGTAATTGCTTCCTGTCTGTCCTGCATATGGAAAGCACTTGCAGAGCTGCATTTCTGAGTCTGAGGAGCAGCTGTGTCCTGGACAGCTGACAGTAAAAGCATCCCTCAGGCATGGTAGCCTGGGCTTCAAGCCTGGTGATCCCTCCTTTCACTTGGGTCTTAGAGCAGGCAGGGAACGCTGCTCACCAGCATTTCTGTGGCAAGACAAACACCACTAACTGCAGCTTTTCCTGCTTGTTGCTGGACTGCAAACCAACTACTTGTTGGACATCTGAAAAGTAATTTGCAGTAAGACGGGGTAAGATCATATTAGCATTGATGTTTGAGTGGTAGAGACATAAAGTTAATTTTTAGATTTGCTTTTATGAGGCTTGTTCATATGAGTTTCACTTGGTAAAGCTTACTGGAAGTTGGAATAAAGACAACAGGATTACCCACTTTGAGTGGATTTTGAACAGAAAACTACCTAAAAAGCTGACTTTTTCAAACTAGCAAGAGTACTGAAGAAAGCAGAGGAACTGTAGTGAGAGGGCTTGAACAAAAGTTGCAGAATTTGATAGAGGAACTGTTACTGTTTTACAGTTTTAGATGTTTAGGAAGCATCATGTTGGTAACTTGTTAACGTGCTCCTTCCAGAATGGCCTAACAATTGCTCTTGTGTCACTTTAATCTGCCTCAGGGCCAGATCCGGATTTCCAAGAAGATGGTACATCCTGAAAAGCCGCAGCTGGGAATGATAGATAACTGGTACCACCCGGACTGCTTTGTGAGCCGCCGAGCAGAGCTGGGCTTCCTCCCGGCCTACGGGGCCGCCCAGCTGCTGGGCTTCAGCATCTTGAAAGCTGAAGATAAAGAAACTCTGAAGAAGCAGCTTCCAGCTACCAAGAGTGAAGGGTAGGTGGTTAGTGTAAGAATGTGTTGTCTGGAGGAGCCTTTGCCTTTAAATACATCCATGATAAATGTTATGGGATGTTGTCGTCTCTGTTAAAAGAATATTGGTCGTAGGAGCGTTTGGTCCTTCCTGTGACCTCAGGCAGATGACAACAGACGTTCCCGGTCCCTGGGAACATGCAGTCCAGTTGCCCCCCTGACTGCCTTGAGGAAATGCAGAGACCTGCAGCTGTGACTTGGAGGGCTGATGTAGGGCTTTCAACCATGAAACAATGCCTGCATAGTACAAATGGATAGTGGGCTCTGCATCTCCTTGTGTGATACTGTTATCTGCGATGGTTTCTCTGCTCAAACCACTTGTTAGAGAATTGATTTGACATCTCTTATCTATGAGCTGCTGATCTGTGACAGGCACTGAATCTGATAATGGTGTTTATTGGCCATGTAGTGCTTACACTTGGATGCTTTTGTTTGCTGAATCTTTTATAGTATGTCTGAAATTTCATTGCCTTGCATTGAGATTTTCAGTGGAGGCTCTTGACAGAACTTGTACTGACAAAGAAGTGTTTCCAGGTGACTTGCTAGCTTTGTGAATCTTTCTTTGTTAATGAAGGCTTTTGTTACTTGTTCTTGAAATGACTGCCTAGAGTCATGCTTCATAACACAAACCAGTGTTGCATTGTCCCTGTGGAGGAAGGAACATAAGGTATTTCTGGATCCTACAAATAAGAAAGATCTTGTCATTGGAAAACATTGGGCTTCTCTGTGTACATTTTAGACTGAATTCAGCTTTGCTTTTGCAAGGATTCACCGTGAAAATGTGCAGTGAAGCTGATGTCTGTTCTGAGAAGCCATGGCCATGTCAAATCTGTGCAGTCTTTGTCAGTATTGGTCCTTCAGATGTGCAGCTGATGTGTGTGGTGTGCAGTTGCTTGGCAAGCCACTGTTCCAGAAGCATTTGGCAGTGATGTGGGTGCTGTGGGGTGGTCCTGCAGTGCCACAGGATGGGGACTTTGGCCAGAGCCCTGTCAGGTTCTGTTCTGTTCCCCTCACTCATCTGAACTGGTAGAGACCAAGAGGAGCTGTGTGCATCTGTTGGGCAGCCTGCTGTCTTTCCATGCAGGGATTTTACCTCTGTGTGCGTTGCTTGGTGTAAGCAGAAGTGCAGTATTTTAATGCACTTAGAGCTTTTCAAGTACTCCTTTGCTTTTTGTGCTGAGATGCCAGTTCTGCTTTGTCCTAGAACAGTGAGTTTAATGGGGTTATTTGTCGTTTTCTGACATGTCCTCAGCAAAGCTCTAGAGATCTGACTGTGTAAGTGCTTCTCTTGTCCGCCCTGACTCTGCTTTTCTGGGCCACTTCTGGGATGCAAAATATGAAGGCTTTGTAAAGAAAGGCCGCAAAGTAGTTTTCCAAGTCACTGTGTAAATAAAAGCCTGGAATTGCAGTGGAAAAAAGCTTACGCTGGTGATGTAGAGTAATGTGAACCGGGACATTACACCAGAAAAGCAGCAGGATGTCTCATCTTGCCTGCTTTCTAAGCACTGTCTGAATAAGCCCCTCAACCGTGAAGATGCTGGCTGGCTCTTAGGCTCCCCTACCTTCTGCTCTTTGGGCTATGTGCTTGAGCCAAGAGTGGTAAGGGTCAATTGGAAAAATAGTTGTCTGTCAAACAAACTGTGTGAACGAGAGTGTAAATAAACAGCATGAGTGGAGAGGTGTGGTGTGCTAACTATCTGGTGATTTTGCTGCCAAGAACGCACAGGAGTTATGGAGAAGCCAAAAGAAGAACACTCCAGAAACTCAAATGTGATGCAGTTACCTCAGATAATTCACCTTGTACATTCGATCAGATAACAGAAATTAACAACAGAAATTACAGCCTCTTGCAGAAATTATGTTAGTGTCTGTTGCAAGTGAGATTCTCAAAATGATCTTTAAAGATATTTCCAGTTGTGCTGTGTTCAGATTATATCTTGACTCAAAAGTCTGTGCAATTCAGATGTGACACATCCAAATTCAGGTGCTGCTGCTGCATGTCCAGCCCATACTTTGAGGAGAATCTCAGATTTTGGGACTGCCCTGTGAGCCCTTTGTGTAAGAGTGGCAGTGGGACATGCCTTTTCCAGATGGGAGGGGTGCTGAGCGAGGCTACCAAGAATAAGCTGGAAAATCCTTTCTTTGTGAAGGCCAAATATGGGAAGATTTACTGCAAGGATCCTGGCTCCTTTCCTCAGCCAGTTCTGGGTGAGACGTGCAACCTTCCTTTGGGCTATGGGCTGTCCTGTCTAAGCACCAGCACTCTGCAGACCTGGGAAAGGAGGATCTTATGTCCTTGCCTGCAGCTTCTCTGTGGAATGAATGCCTGTATGCTGGTGTAGGAAAGGCAGTAGCAGCTTGCGAGCTCCTTTTGGCAGTATTGCTTTGGTAGTATGTGGTTTGCCCTCCTGCTCTGAGCTGTTATACTTCCTATGTTTTCTGCCTCACTTGTTTAGATGGAATTGCTGCCCAGGACAGGAGCAAAGTGTCACTCTGGAGATGTCATGCAGCACTGGATTAGCTGCTGAGATTGCCTGAGGCAAATACTTAGTGCTCAGGTCACCAACAGTCTGGCAGTGCTTTGCAGGGAGGAGGTGAAAAGGGAAGTTCTTGTTCCTCCCTTTGTGGGCTGCTTGCTTTATCCAGGGTTGCTGTGTCTGTCCTTTCCACCTTTTCATTGTAGGGAGGGGAAGAGGGGAGCGTGAAAAATAGAGTAGATGGTCAGGAACGGCCAAGCTAGAGTGGGACAGTTCACTTCCCTCTTCATCTTCTCTGAAGTTGGAGTAAATCTTGTGTGTCCTCCATGGTGAGAAGTGCTTTGCATTGCCTGGGAAGTACCAGTCCTTCCAGGCAAGCTATTGAGCTGTACCTGTCAGAGGTGTAAGGCTGTCCCTTACCCAGCAGGAGAAAGGGTGTGCACAGTAGCATCCTACTGCTGTGAGCAACACACAATATTGGAGCCCGAGGATGGAAGATCCTCGTGTGTGTCTTCTTGATATGTATCAGTGAGGGTGTATTTTACTGATTGTTCTAAAACGTGCTGTTTTGGGAAGATGCAGGATGAATTCAGCTTTGCCGTTCCCTTCTCCAGGCGATATAAAATTATTAATGTTTGCTTTAGCCTTGGGCATAGCCAAAAGAGAAAGTGGTGACCAACAGCTTTTTGCCTCCCTGCAGTTGGGATGATCCCTTCCACTCCGTGGTTTGTTCCAGTGGCTGGAGCAGGTACAGTAATCACTGTCTTTGAGAGCAACTGCTGTCCCCTTGACTGTGAGGAGAAGCTGCCAAAAGTGTGAATCGCTGCTGGAATTTGGATGCTTTCCCTGGGTCACAGGGCCTCTCAGCAGAGTGATTGCCTTCCAGTGGCTGCTGTGCTGGATTTGCTCCTTTTGGGGACTAGGAGACAAGTTACATCGTGGGAGTGAGTGCTGGCTTGCTGGAGGCAGCCTGACTGTCAGCAGACTGCAGATACGCAGGGCTGGACACCCCTCCTAAGCACTTGCATCATTAAACCCCTGGTTTGGGAAGGTGCAGCAGAACGCTTTGCACTCAGGCTAATAAGTTTTTCACAAATTGTGTTGTGTACCCCTGGCTCTGTTAAAACTTGGGAAGATCATTCCCTTTGTAGTGAGGTTCAGTGGGTGCTCTGGTTCTGCTCCCTGCAGGGCCTGCAGCCGAGGAGGAGAGAAGACTTGCTTGGCCTGGGGACTTTTGGAAGCACTGCTCTGTGTGTGCTGGAGCCAGTCCTGCTATGTTGGTTGCTGCTTGCCTGATTTAGAACACAGGATGGAGTTTTTCTGAAGCAGTAGCTGGCAGCACAGTGTGTCTCTTTCTCCCCACACTGATGGGACCTGGCAGGGGCACAGCTGGAAAATGAGCTCTTCTGCAAACAAGCCCCTCAAAAAGTCTTGCAAAGTTCTCTGAACCATGTTTTTTTTAGAGGTGCTAATGGTGGGCTGTTGTGGCCACTGCAAATAAAATGAGCTCTTGGCCCAACTTTAGGGCCAGGACAGTTACTAGAATGTGCAGGTCTCATGCAGGAGTCTCTGGGAGGAGAGTACCTCTTGACATCCTCCTGCAGCAGCTTTATAGCTGTCATACAGAGTTAGTGTTAATGGGAGCAAAGTCATAGAAAGTGAACTGTTTAAAATTTTAAGTAGGAGAGCAATCGAGAATGTCAGCTTCATCATTTAACCATCAGCCACAGCTTACAAAGTTGAGAGAGGCTTTCTTAGAAAGAAACCTAGCTGATGTTTTGGAACAGAAAGCAGCTCTGTCAAAATGGAGTGTGACATCCAAGCTGTGTTCATGCTCTGCCTCGAGTTGCAGGCCCATCCCATCTCAGCTGGGGCAAAATTTCCCTTGGTGTCCTCACAAGGAGAACACGTGCTCCAGGCAGACAAAGGGGATGACATGACTCTGGAAATGTAAATGATCTTCTTCGGAGGTCCCTTGTCGTATTGAAGTCTGCCAAAATCTCCCAGTTTTCATTTGGCTTTCTTTTCCTAGTCTTTCTTGAGCAGTGTTTTCTGTAACTTCTCCCTTCAGCTCTAAGGCCTAGCAAACAGCAATAAATTTGCACACACACAACTCCCAACAGTACCTCACAAAACCCCTGTGAGCCTGGAAGCATTTTCCAAGCGGAAACTTGCACCTGTTTGATTTCAGAGGCCTGACTTAATTCCAGTCTGAAGAGAAACTAGATGGGAAATACCTAGTTTCCCAGTGTGTTAGCTCCTTAAAGTTACCATGTTTGCTGTCCTTTATTTCAGTATGGACTGTCTAAGCTGATCAAGCTGTTGATTCAGCTGAAAGGCACTTTGGTCTTTTAACCTGCATTGCTACACCTCCCCAGGTTTGGAGAGCTGCTCAGTGATCCTTAGGTATGCCTTTGGTGTAACTAATATAGGTGTAAATGAATATACCTGAGAATGCTGCAGTCTTTCACGTGCTCCTCTCCCACACTGTATGGTTACCCTGTGGAAAACCTCTAAGTGTGACTGACCTGATTGAGGCAGCTCACATTGCAGAGCCAAGTGCATGTCTATAATCTAGCACTGAGGAATTTGAAAAATGAGTTTTGCCTGCCAACACTGAGGATATTCAAGCCTCTGCAGATATTGGCAGTCAGTAATCTGAGCTCTGGTAGCTGCTGGACAGCCATTTCAATAACTTCCTTTCATGTGTGTGGCTTTGTTTTGTTTTTCTCTATTAGAAAGAGAAAAGGAGAAGAGGTAGATGGAAACGTGACTGCAAAAAAGAAGCAGAAAAAAGAAAAAGAGAAAGAATCAAAGCAGGAGAAACAGCTGAAGGTGAGTTTTAGCTGCTCACAACCTAAGAACTGCTTTGTTGGAAGAGTGCAGTATAAGGCACTCACTGAAGAGCTGTAGCCTCTAGAGAAGGCAGTACCTTGTACCCAGGGAGAGCAGTTGCAGCACAGACAGTCCTTGTGTCCTGGCACAGGAGGTGCCCTGTCACTGAGGCTTTGCTGAAAGCAATTCACCCTGCCCCTTTCTCTCAAAAGACAGGAAGGGTGTTCTCTAGGACTTGTGCTTATTGGATTTAAACAGATTAAGTTAAATGCTTTTTTTCTGAGAGGCTGGTTCTGTGCTCCTTCCTGTATCTGGCTGTGGTGGCTGAAGCTTGGAGCCCAAGCAGTGTTGCAGAAAAGCTTGGAAAACAATAAATATCATTGTAAAAATTCAACAGAGATGAAGAGTGCAAGTAAATTACTTGAAAATCATATCTTTTTCACCCTCTGGGGAGATGTGTTCAATTCTTGGGTACAAATTGTGATAGATCACATCTTTCTACCTTTCACTTTCTAGAATATTGTGGGAAGAATTCCCAGTAGAGCTTCAAGAATTTTGTATTTATTGAAAGTTCCCAAGAAAAAGAACTAACAAGCTGCTTTTGCTACAATTGAAGTCTTAATGGAACTATAGGGAAATGGCATGTCTGGCTTTGAACAAAAGTTTTCTTTTTTGTTGTGTTGGCAGCATCTTAATTTTCAAAAATCCCAGCTGAGATGTTTTTAAGGTTTTGCTGCTGCAGTGCAGATGTTTAGGACAAATGGAGGCACTTTGTAAATCAGGATTAACTTTGGGTTCACTTTTTAAACAGCATTTCATCAAGCATGATCATTAACACTGAAAATTAAACCATTTAACCCAGTCAACCACTTCTTCTAGGGCAGACTACATTTTTGACTGTAGCCAGTGGATAACATTCAGAAACTATCTGAGATATTTTAGGATGCTTCTTTGCTTCCCAACCCTTTCAAGTTTTGTGGAAAGGCCCAAAAGAATGTGCATGCTCCTCCACACTGCTGCAGGTGTCTGATCTGGTAGAAATTCCTCTAATGCTTAGTTATCTTAGAAAAAGAACAGTGGCAATCAGCATTTCTGATTTTTGTTTTTGATGGAAGGCTCAAATGCAGCTACATCCCCCCTGTTCTCAGCTAGGTGGGTGAAATTTGCAAAGAATGTTGAGAGCTTTCTAAGTAAGGGCACTGACATTTGAAGGATGTGACTTTAAGGATCTGGTTTAGGTGTTTGGTAAAATGTGACTCTCCCTTTGGGTAAAGTTACTGGTTCTTGGAGCTCTTAATCTCACAATCTGTGTTTAAGATAACATGGACTTGCTAAAACCTTGTGCACATACTGCAGTTTTAGGAGTGTTCTTAGCTACTTGCAGTTGATTGCTTTTTAAGCTGCTGGGTTTTGTCAACAGGAGCAGACAGAGCTGATCTGGGGCATCAAGGATGAGCTGAGGAAGGTCTGCTCCACTAATGACCTGAAAGAGCTGCTGATCGCCAACAAGCAGGAGGTCCCCTCTGGGGAGAATGCTGTGAGTTGGTTGTAGTTGCTCTGCGTGTGTGCGGGGTCTTGGAATCGGTGAAGCTGACCTGACCCAATATTGCTGCAAGGTCCACGAGTCTGAAGAATGTTCCTAACATAACACTTAAGAAAGAAATTTGGTGCAAAGCCCAGTCCTTCTGTCCCAGGACTCTGGTACTGCTGTTACACTTGCTTGTGAAGGGCGGTGTGGTGGTGAGCGATGCTGAATTCAGCACCTTAGTTGTGGTGTAGTGCTTTTATTCTGCTATGCTCAAAGTGGTCCATTTTTTTTTTTGGTGCTGCTCTTCATGAGCAGGTTAGTTAAGGCACTTCACATTACATCCCTCAACTGTTAAATTATGCAAAATGAAGCAAAAACCATACAAATTCTTTCCCAGTTTCTTTTCTAAAAACAGTCTATTTCAGTCTATGTAACTTGTGAAAGTCTGCTCTCTTTCAGAGCCATATACTGCTTTAAGTATTTGTATTTCTCAAGACTCTTTTAAGGAATGTGGGCTGGGATGTAGGAAGTGTCTAGACTCAAAATGGTCATGGAATACTCTTAGGCAGGAAAATCTGGACTTGTCTGAGCCTACACTCCCACCTACCTACTCATGTGCTCAGATGCAGTAGCTGGTCTCCTCCCTGGCTGTTCTGGCACGGCAGCCTGGTCAGGTGCTGTGTGGTGGGTATGTTCTCCTGAACCACAGGATTATAGAATGGGTTAGACCGGAAGGGACTCTAAAGATCATCTCGTTCCAATCTTCCTGCCATGGGCAGGGATGCCATCCCCTAGATCAGATTGCTCAAAGCCCCATCCAGCCCAGTCTTGAACACTTCTAGGGATGGAGAATCCACAGTTCCTCTGGGCAACCTGTTCCAGTACCTCAGTACCCTCAAAATGAAGAATTTATTCCTAATATCCAATCTAAATATACCTTCTTTCAGTTTAAAGCCGTTGTCCTGTTACTACATGGCCTTGTAAAAAGTGCCTCACCGCTCTCTTGTAGACCCTATTTAGGTTCTGGAAGGTCCTGCAAGGTCTCCCTGGAGCCTTCTTTTCTTCAGGCTGCACAATTCCGTATCTCTCAGCTTGTCTTCACAGGAGAGATGCTCAAACCCTCTGGTCATTTTTATGGCCCTCGTCTGGCCTCACTTCTGCGGGTCCATGTCCTTGTTCTGGTGGGAGCCCCAGATCTGGACGCAGCTCTGCAGGTGGGGTCTCATGAAAGCAGAGCAGAGGGGGAGAATCACCTCCCTCTTCTGGAGAGGAGAGACTGAGCCAGGGATGTGAGCAGGAGAAACCTTGTGCCATGCCTCTGAGGCATCATATATCCATCAGTGCGGGTGAGAGGCTTGGTTTATGTTCAGAGTGCGTGTGACGTGCTGGAAATGTCTGTGCCTGCATGCCAGCAGCCTGGCAGCTGTGTTCTTCTGCAGCCCAGGGTAACACAGTGTGTGTGCTTCCAGCCTCCTCCTGCCATGACCTGCTCTGTGTTCTTTGTTGCTTTAGATCTTGGACCGAGTGGCAGATGGGATGGCATTTGGAGCACTGCTGCCCTGCGAGGAGTGCAAGGGGCAGTTTGTGTTCAAGAGTGACGCTTATTACTGTTCAGGAGACATCACTGCCTGGACCAAGTGTGTTGCTAAAACACAGACTCCCAACAGGAAAGACTGGGTAATCCCAAAGGTGGGTGTTCCCTGCATATTTGGTGTTGTGAAGCACATTTCTGAACTTATTGAATGAGCAGCAGTCAGTGCTGGATGCCAGAGAGCCAAGTGTGCTGCAGCGCTGAGCAGCTGTGACAGCGGGGAAGTCCTGTCACAGCCACATCCCTCCAGGAGCAGGCAGCTAATGCATAAATAAATATGCATAAATAATATCATATTTTTTCCAGCAACACTAAATTGAAAGAGATATTGCTGATTTGATTTGAAACTCGTCATTTACCCTCTTCCAGCTTTGTTTTCTCAGTCAGTAAAGTGAGGTTTTGTCCAGCTTAGTGTGACTATCTCAAAAATCACTTCCAAGATGTTCAGTAAATGTCAACATCTGGCTAGTGTTCAATTTGTCCTTTAAATCTGATAATAATATTTGTTGGTTTTAAACTCTGTTTACGCTTCCATCCCACAGGAGTTTCGGGAAATTCCTTACCTGAAGAAATTTAAATATAAGAAGCAGGACAGGGTGTTCCCTCCAGATGCTGCGACTATGAACTCGGCACCTCCTCCCTCCGCATCTGCTCCTTTGTCAGAGACCGTGTCTGCACCCAGAGGTAGGTGTCTGGCTGGGCATGGATTGGTGGAGTTCAGGACAATGTTCAGGCTGCTGTTCCCAGCCAGACAACATGCCACCCTGAACAGTCCCACTGTTCTCCTGCCCTCAAGCAGGCAGAGCTCTCCTGGTAAAAAAGTGTCTCACGTGCTTCATCTTCTAGCACAGGCAGGCCCTGATACACTGGGTCGCTTGAGGTCATGGGCTTGAGGTCTTGTTGTTTACTCACAGATCATTTTGGATGTTTTTTGATTGTGAGGAATTGATGTGTATGCAGTGAATCAGAAATGTAAAGGTTGATGTTGCAAATTGTGTCTCAGGGGAGACCTGCTTCAAAATGCCACCTTGCTTGGTTTCTTGGGGACCATCCAGAGATGTCCATAATGCCAGATATTCCACATAATTTTAGGTTTTAAGGGCAAGAGAGTTTTTCAGGGGTTTGTTTTGTTTCTAAATCATCTACTGCAATTTGGCTTTACCGATCACTAACTCCCCTTTTGCAAAATAGTTGTGCTGTCTCCAGCCCACAAACTAGCAAAAGGTTTTTTCCTGCACATTGCTGGAATGAGTTGCATGCTTTGGTCATAAAGCCTATCTGTTAAGAACTATGCTGACTTCTTTCTTATTCAGCCTTTCTAGTTCTGGCCATAGTTTTGGGTGCAGAGCGTTATCTGTTACTTGGTTAAAAAAGTGGGAGTAATTCTGCAGTTAACTTTAGCCAGATCATATTATTTTAGCAATGAAGACAATGTAACCCAGGTCTTGTTTCTGATCAGCAAATTGATTCCAGCCCCAGAGTCCTCTGAAAGTAACCTCAAAAGGTTGACTAGATTTTAAGCCAGGTTGCTTTGTTTGCTAACAACCAAACTAATCTGAGTTGAGGGGAGAAGAGGAAGCACAACCCTCGGTTGGTCAATCAGAGTTGATAGCATTTATTTTATCAGTGCAAACGTGCTCTTAGACACTTGCCATGTCCTGGACCAGCCTGAATTGCAATGTTAACCCAATGTGATGGAGCCTCAGATGGTTACCAGTTTGCTCCTGCCTTCTTATGAGGTTTGCATGATAGAACCTTGCACTATCTATAAGATCAAGACTGGAACAGTGCTGCTTGAGAGATAATTCTCTCTGCAGCCCCTCAAAAAAAGATCTCCTTTTGAAAAGGCAGGAGCTTTCATGTGACAGTGAGTTTCTCCCATGCTATCTGGGCATCAAAAGAAAAGGGAAGCAGAGCACAGTCCCTAGTAGCACAGTGCTGAAAGCAGACTGATTCTTTTTTCTTTTTACTTAACAAAACAAACCAAGAAAAGGGCAAATATGCCTACATACAATTTCCCTGTCTTCCATCCCTTCTGTTTGTTGGCAGCTGCTGAGCTTCATTGCCTTTCCTCTGGGAAGGGGAGCTCCCTCCTGATTGCTTAGCACAGGTCAGACCTGCTTGGCCTCTCATCTCCCTGCCAGTTGAGCTGATTGTACAGAGAGGGGGGGATGCTGTCCCTTTGTGCTTGCTGTTTGTCCAGGGGACTCTGTGCCTGTTGCTAACACGTCATTTCCAAACCTTTAGACAAACCACTGACCAACATGAAGATCCTGGTTGTTGGGAAGCTGTCAAAGAACAAGGAGGAGGTGAAGAGCATCGTGGAGGACCTGGGAGGAAAGATGACGACAACAGCTAACAAGGCCACCCTGTGTATCAGCACCCAGAGTGAGCAGTCATGCCTCAGTTACTGGTGGCTCTGGTAACAGAGCTGAGCAGATTACAGAGGACACTTGTCCTCAGAGCTGTCTTGGGATCAGTGTTTGGATTAGGGGGAGTGTTTTGTATGCACACGTGGCCTGAGTGTGCTTGGAAAAGTAAAGACAGATGTGTGCTGTTTGAGTTTTGCTTACCCAGCAAGTTAACCCGGCAGGCTGTGCCTTAAGGCTCTCGTGGGTCAGTGGCAGCTGGGGTCTGTGTGCAGACCATGGTGGTGTGCAAGCCACCTTTGTTGGGATGAGGGGTGCTGGGGGCTGTGTCCATGCTTGCCTTGGATAATCCCCAGAGCTGAGGGCACTTGTTTGCTCTACTGGCAGCTTAGAGTCTGCTCTTGCTCTGTGTTGGAGTTGTGCAAACTGACTGCTGAGGTGGGAGATGTGCTCCCATCCATCAGAAAGTCCAGCTCCAGCCGAGCTCTGGGAAGGGGAGAGCTGGACCAGCCAGCTAAAACAGGAGTGTTCCTGCTCTGGCCCAAGCTGCTGCTTTGAACCAAGGAGAGACTTGGCTCTCCAAAGAACATGGTGAATACGAAATGTAGTGGAATTGTGTTTTCATAAAGTGTCTGAATCATGGCCAGAGGGAGAGGCTGAGGTCTAAAACCTCACTGATGCATCCTATCCTGCATTCCTATCTTGCCTCTGCAGAGGATGTGGAGAAAATGAGCAAGAAGATGGAAGAAGTAAAGGAGGCCAAAGTCCGTGTGGTCTCAGAGGCGTTTCTTCAGGATATGAAATCTTCCAGCAAGGACTTCCAGGAGCTCGTATCTCTCCATGCACTTTCACCTTGGGGTGCAGAGGTGAAAATGGAGCACGAGGAAATGGCTGTGGATGGGAAGAGCAGCAAGCCCCCAAGTACAAAGAGCTCTGGGAAGGTCAAAGAAGAACAAGGTGAGGAACAAAGCAGTTGTTTCTCCACAGGCCTGTTCAGAACTGTGCATGCACAAAACAAACCTGCATGTGGTCTGTCCTTACCTTTTCCTTTAATTTTCTGCCCTTTTTCTCATGATAAGTTTGTATAATGGACCTCAGGGCAAGACTAGCTTTAAGTAAACATGAAACTATCTCCTGAGCTGGCTCTTGTTTCCCCCACTTCAGTCTGCCCAGGCTCCCAGCCATCAGTCTGGTCTCTTCCTCATAACACATCAGCTTCTCTGCCAGTTTGGGTCAGTGTTGCAGCTCCAGGGAGGTACTGGGGCACCAAAATGACAGATTCTACCCAGGTGTGTCGGCAAGTGAGAAAGTACTGGGGTCCATAGCACTGAGTCTGTTTTTGACAGAGGACGAAAAATATTGGTGGCATTGCTCACCAACGCTATAGACAGCTTACATTATTAACCCTGGATGGTGAACAAAACCATCACATTTGCTCACTTCTCTTCAGAACCTGTTCTCTGAATCCTCCAAGTGGAGGTTTCTGTCATACAGTTGGGTGTGTTATTGCCAGACTGTCTCACCACAGTAGCATCCCCAGGGAATCCAAACACTCCCCCATGCCCTGTGAGGTTTTTAAATCCCACTTTCACATTTGTGGTTGTGTTTATCTGCAGTGCAGGTGAAAAAATGATACAGTCCACCCCTTGGGGCCAGGAGAAAAGAAATAAGACAGAATCTGGGGAAATCTAATTTCTCATTTACTTGCTGGGGTGGGGGCTGTGATTTGGCTACTAGAGCTAGGTAAAAAAAAGCCATTGAAGTCAGTGTGCTCATATACTGGGAATCTGATTCACCTTAGGTTGATAATTATGCAAATTGAGAATTTTAAGGTTGATTCAAGTCAGACTGTGTTGCTCACCTAAGAAAAAAATTAACTGTTTTTCACTGCAGGACCAAGCAAGTCTGAAAAGAAAATGAAGCTAACAGTGAAGGGTGGAGCAGCAGTAGATCCTGATTCTGGTGAGTGATAACAGTGCCTGTGCCTGCACCACCCACAGTCTTCAGGATGCGTGATGGTTTGCAAAATGTTTTTTTTCTGTGAAAGGATGAGGGTTCCATAAAGGAGCATGAATTTTTAAAACTTTTTCATTGCTATCAAAGGAAGCATATTGATTGGCATCTGATGCTGGATATTCCAGGATTTTCTAGTGCAGCTTTCAGAAGGACCACTTAAACTAAGGCGTGCACCTTGTTCAGCTTTAGGATTTCCTGTCAGTGGAGCAAATAAAGGCCCAGCCAGCAGAGGACACAGGTTTGGCATGAGCATCTACTGATGCTGCTCTCCAAACCTGTGGTGCATGGATGTTCTGACAATTTGGACTGCATCCAGGGTCCACCTTTGGGTTTCAGTCCATTTGCTAACGTGACGCCTGCAGAGCTGCATCTCTCCTGAGGATTCCTTCAGCTATCACGCAGTGTTAGATCTTAGATTTTAGATCATCCTCTATCAAAAGTTACAGTTTTTTTCCTGTCTAGTTAGGGTTGATGCTCACTCCAGTTTATCTAAAGGTGTGTGCTCACAATTCATTAAAAGGAAAACATGCTCCAAAAGTGGTTTTGAATGAGCTTTGTGGTCACTGTTTTTGCAGTATTTTTGTTAAATCACACTGCTGCATGAAACACTTGGATGAGTGCAAATGTAGGAAGGAGATCTAAAACAGTAACCTCCTCCTCTGTGTTCTAATTTGTTTCTTCTCTGCAGGTTTGGAGGATTCTGCTCATGTCTTTGAAAAAGGTGGGAAAATTTTCAGTGCAACCCTGGGACTAGTAGATATTGTGAAAGGAACAAATTCCTATTATAAACTGCAGCTGCTAGAGGATGACAGAGAGAACAGGTGAGTTTAGTTTTCCCTTGAAATACTTTTGTTCACTTTTTTCTAATAAATACTGGATTTTTTAGAAAGCCAAGTACGAGTAAAAGTACAAGTACTCCAAAAGCCAAGTACGAGTAAAAAGTCTTTGGGGAGATAACGGATTGGTATAGTTACTTGGAAAAAAACCCACTACAACGCAAACAAAAAAAACCAAACCAAAACTAAAAGAACTCCTCCAAACCTACCAAACAAGCCACCCATGGAGAAATCTCTGCTCTGCATAGTGACATTCCTTGACAAAACCTAAGGTAGGGTTTTTTCCCCCATATTCTCTAAGTTAATTTTGTCTTCTAATTGCAGAGCTGTAACCTTGGGAAACAAAACCAGATTCTGGCTGTTCTACCACAGTGTAATCCTGAATTGTGTGCCCTGAAGCGTAACAAAATGAATTAAATAGTCAGGAGCTGATTGTGTTTAGCTTTCCAGTCTCATTGGGTGCATGGCAGAGCTGTCCAGTGGTTGCATTGCTGATAAGATGAAGAGATTGAGAGGATTCTTTAAAATGAAACTTCCCCTGCCACAAACATAAGTGACACAGAAATCCAGGGTAGCAACGACCATGATTTGGCTCCAGATTTATTGCACTTTATCATGTTTGTAATAAGCTTTTGTTGCTGCCTTGTGTGTGTGAGGTTGTATCAATTCTGGGATTCAGTACGTGGAGGGATTTCAGTGCCTGCATTTCATACCTGACATATTGGGAAGGTTGATTAATTGTATGCCCATAAATACTACAGAAGTTCACCCGAGGCGGTGTCAGTAGTACAAACAAATACTTGATTTACTTCTGGTTTCTCTAGAATACAGAACTCCAGGGCCTGAGGCTTAAAGATACGTTGTCTTTGTTTTTCAAATAAATGACCCCAATAATCTGGAGATTTGTATTTGCAAAGCATTAAGACTGAAGAGATGTTAGCCTCTCTTTTCCTGCTGGGTACCCATTCATCCTCAGGGCTGTAGTTCTGGTGTATTAACACTGGGCATTTTTCACGCCAGTTCTTGGACATATGGTGACTCCTCTGTTGATCTCCTACAATCACTGAGTGTGTTCCATAAAATTAATGGTATGCCAATGGCTGATAGCACTGGAGTAGCTGATGCCTATTCTCTTCTCCCATTCCATTTCTCCAGATACTGGGTGTTCAGAGCTTGGGGCCGTGTGGGCACAGTAATCGGCAGTCACAAGCTGGAGCAGATGCCATCAAAAGAAGATGCCATCGAACACTTCCTGAATTTGTACGAAGAGAAAACTGGCAATTCTTGGCATTCAAAGAACTTCACTAAATATCCCAAAAAATTCTACCCACTGGAAATAGATTACGGACAGGTAACCCTGAAATGCCCCTCTCCCAGATGGAGCATTGCTGACATTCCGTGCTGTCGCTGTTCTGTTCTGTGCTTGCTCTTGGATCACTTGCACTTAACAAACCAGGGGAATAAATTGCAGCTGTTGCATCTTCTCTCTGCTACAGGGGAGAACTGTAGATCAAGGATTACCATCCATTAAAATAGACCTGTTGGGAAACTAAGGAGTTTTCTGTTATCAGATCTGATGTCCCCTTCAATGCTTGTTCCTGTTTACTCTGCAATTTTAAGGATATTAATTTGAACTTAATTCAGCAGTCAGTTCACATACATTCTGTCTGAAAATGCAACTTTTTAAAATTTAAAACAGATTCTACTCATCTGTCTACTGCCTCCAAAATCCTCCCAAATGCTGAAGCAACTCCTATGCAGCATTCCACTTAATGCACATATTGAGCAGGCTGAAAAGAGGAATTATTCAGTGCCAGTAAGATTTGGCTATTTAGACAGCTAAGCTAAATAAGAATTCTCTTACTTCTTTCCAGTGGGGGCTTGTGTGTTTATTTAAAGGCATACCTGTAACCTGAACTATTTTCAGACTAAATAGTTGCATGCTGTTAATAGCTATCAAGTTGCCAGAGAACATATTTTCAAGACATCATGTTTTTCTGTGGCCAGATGAATGGATGTCATCTTTCAGTGCAAAGCATTCGAAGATTGGCTTTAAATCTGGAAATTTGAATATTGCAGTGGCAAAGTGTCTGTTTCAGTGTAATGTACAGTGTTACTCAAAGCACCTGGCTGATGATTTATTTGTGTAATGCTCCCTCCATGAAGGCATCGAGATGGTATTATGGCTAATTGATGATTCCTGTACATATCTATGAGTGTTTTTATTACAAAAGCTTGGTGAAACTACTTATTACATCTATTTTGTAATAAAAGCAGCAAAGTAAACAGTCACTTTTAATACTAAAGTCTGTATGCAGCAGAAAGCTTGCAGAAAAAGTAATTAATACTTGCTTGAGGTGAAGCAGAGATGCAAAGAGAGTTCCTATTCCCTTAATTCTACTTTCTGCTTACTTTTTACAGTGCCATCTCTTGAAATAACATCTGCCAAATTACTGAATTGGTGGTTTTTTAAGCCCGCTTTGTTCCAGAATGTCAGCGCAATGTCCCACGCTCCCCATGAACTTCAGGCTAGTCATAGTATGCACACACTAAATTGGTTTTGAGTTGTTGCCATGGCAGCCAGCCTATTACTTTTATCCTTTGTGATTTTGCTAATTCTGATACTATTTTTACCTTCCAGGATGAAGAAGCTGTCAGGAAACTGACAGTAGGTGCCGGGACAAAATCAAAACTTGCTAAGCCAATCCAAGATCTTATTAAGATGATCTTTGATGTGGAGAGCATGAAGAAAGCAATGGTGGAATTTGAGGTGACTACACACATTCATGTTTCTCCCTTCTAACCTTCCATCATGCTTGCCCAAACAGAAGCAAGTTCCTTGCAATCCAGGGTGCTTCATACTTCCCAGAAGTCAAGTGTGAGTTTTAGATCTATCTTAAAATAAATGCAAGAGCCCAACTGGAATTTGCCAAGCCATGGAAGTAGTAACTTAGTTATGATACATGCAGTTCTTAAAACACAGGTGCATTGTTTGTCTATCAGTCTTCAATTTAACAAGCCTGTGAGAGAATTGTCTGCCAGTCCTGGGATCAGTAATCATTCTGTGGTTTTGTTTGTTTGTGTTTTTCTCCAGTCACACATGCATAGTGACTGCTGTTTGTTGCATGCTCTTAAAGTATTAACACAGATAACCAATGTGCTGGTGATGTGACACTGATGACACTCCTTTTTTCTAAGCAGGGAACCACATTTGGGGGCTGGGAAGTGCAGGAGTACCATGGATTTAGGTAGCAAATGAGATGCAGCTCAGACTAGAGAAATGCTGCCAGTGGATACATACACTAATGAAAGTGTCTTGTCAAAGTCCAGATCCTCTTCTGCACAGGGTGGACTTTAGATTGTTTTGGTTGTATTTCTCATTTGTTCTAATAAAACTCTTATTTTCTTCCATTCTTCTTTCCTCCATACTTCTTGATCCATCCTCCTAGCAAGCTTTCAGAGAGTTGTTTGGTAGCAGGATTTGTCTCTCTTTGCACTGTTTTACTGGTGTGCAGAGATCCTGCTGTTTGTTTTCAGGCAGCCATTCAAACTAATTCTAAATAACAAATTTCAGTTTTCTTCAGCCAACTTAGTTATCCTGCCCAAAGACCTCATATTTAAGTAGCTGCTCTTTGCCCTCTGTATCATTATTTGGTGTACCTACCTTTCAGAGCAGGCTTTGCACCGTATTCTGCAGCTTACCTGAAAGCTTTCAGATGACTTGCCCAACATTTTGTAGTACCTTGGGTTAATTACGTTCTCCTGTATCTTCAGTGGTGCTTTGTATCAAAGTCTTGTAAAATATTAATAATTCTTTGTAACTATAACTGGTTAAAGACTCTGAACTGATCATCATCTCATGTCATTTGGTTTTGTAGAACTCTCATGAAACTGTGTTAATTCACACCATCTGCAGATCTATAGCAGAACTGAGACTCCAGATGGGCCAGTCTTCCTATTAGATTTATCTTCCTGTACTGATGCTGCTAAACAGCTGTTTTCTGTTAGAGAAAACAATGTTTTTCCTGGTTAGAGGTTTCTATGTGTCCTCCAAAAACGACTGCTTAGTTCCTTTAATCAACCTGATCTTGAGTATTTTGTTCCATCCAGGCACCTCTTGCTGTGCCAAAACTGTAGCAAATTCTTAGTCTTTCCATTGCATGACAATGGATTTATCTGATGCATTTATCTTCCTGCTTCTAACTTAGCTTTCAAGAATTTCACCTCACCAAGCATACAGGAGTTTATTAACCATTATCTATGTCATTGCTTTAGATGAAATGGCTTGTTAGAGGACTGAGTCTACTCTAGTGCTATGTCGTCCATTGCCTGGATGGAAGACAAACATCTGCCTTGCCTCTTGTGACAATCCTGGTGCACACATCTGTGACATGGAGCTAATGCTTCCCCTTGCCCTCAGTGTATCTAGCAGTAATTGCAGTGCTGTCGTTTTAGGCCCAGCCCCTTGGCTGCTGTGCTCTTTTGGCACATCTAATGATAAAGCTTTGGATGCAATTTAGCTTTAAACCAGAGCTTAGCTCTGCAGGACTGTCTACCTCCCATGAGTTATAGGAGACACAAATTCCAGCCCTTTAGCTGTTTGTGGGCTCTGTTGGCATTGTGCTCCTAAATCACATGATTGAGGGATGTTTTATTTTGTGTTAGTGTTTGTGTGTTAGTGATTATATGTGTTAGTTTACAAGTTTATATAACTTATAATTATTACAGGTGTCTGCAGCTGTTCTGCACATCCCAAGTTAAGTGGCCCATTTTACTTGTACATGTCCTGCATGATCTTTCAGCTAATAATGACATAATACAGATTGGTACAAGTGGTACTCAGCAAGAGTATTGGCCCCAAAAGTTTGGGAGCTACAAATCTATTGCAGATTGGTTTTCATTAGATTTTTAATCTTGGCTTTGTGCCTCTCATGTCCCCAAGACATGATCAGTTTTGAAGTCTGTCTTCCCTCTTGCAGCTCATCTTGGCTTTTCTTGGTATCTGTCTTTATCTATGCTTAGCTGTCACTAAAGGTGAAAGTTCCTAAGCCCAGCACAGGGTGGAAATCTCCATGCAAAATCACTTCAGGGCTTTCACCCCAGTCTCCGTGGCTTGGAAGAGCCTTCTGAGTTCATCTTGCAGAGAAGATTTGCATACAGCTGGGTTTCTTAGCTCCATAGTGGATAAATAATGTGGGACTTAGCCAGACAGTATGTGATATTCCTGGTTTCATAGGATCTTCTGTCCATGAGCTACATCTTAAATCCATCAACTTCAGTAAAAACTAGTTTGACCTGCAGGGTTTATGGTGAGTACTGTCAAGAGTCTAGAGGGTGTATGATCTTTCTAAAAGACTCCACTGGGCTTGGTTTTTGTTGAACATTTTTGCATTCAGATGGTCCTTTAACAATGTAAGGATTTCCAATATTTTCCCAAGATCCATCAATACACAAAGAAAACCAACATCTAAATTAAATCAGTGGATAAATGCAGGCAACCAAGACATTGCTTTTAACTTAGTTGAGGGGTTTTGGCTCATTTTTCATGAATATGAAGCACCTCACAGCATCTTTGCATTTGACCCTTGATAATTGTGGGGTCAAGTTGGAAGAGGGTGTCCGGATTGTACCTAGAGACACAGATGATCTTATGAACAAGAATTACTTCATTCAGTTTGCTTCTTTGCCAGCCTTAAATGTATGGTTACTTATGTGATTAAGGAATGCATCTGACGTGAGGTTAATATTAAACTTCATGCCAGACACTTAATATCCTATTTTTGTGTTGCCCTAGCATGTGTGCTTAGCTTCCTATTGCAGCATTCCTTTGGTTATAGGATGTCTTCTCAATGGTGTATCCTTCTGACATAATTCCTCAATCCAGAGAGTCTAAAATGTTTCCATTCTTTGTGTGGTCAGTCCTATAAGCATGGAGAAATTAGTTCTCTAGAAACCAGAGAGGGAATGCTGCAGTGGTTTAAATGTGGTGAAATTTGGGTTTAATACTTATATCTTTATCAGATTGACTTGCAGAAGATGCCGTTGGGAAAACTGAGCAAGCGACAGATCCAGAGTGCATACTCCATCCTGAATGAGGTTCAGCAGGTGAGCATGAAAGAGATGTTAGAGCAAAAAGGGAATTCAGAAGTTGTTCTGGGCTCAGTGGGGTGAATGCTGAGCTGTGCATATAAAGATCTGTGCTTTTTCTCTCTGGAGAAGAGGATGTGGCTTCCATGAGTGATCATTTAGTTCTCTTCACTGTTGTACCAGCGTGGGCAGTACTTGTGTCTTCAGCATTTTTGTAGCACAAACTTGGGGCTGCACCAAACCTAAGTGGCAGCTGAGCAAATGAAGCTGGTGCCTTGATCTAGTAGTGAGCTGGTGTTTCCATCCCAGAGAAGTCTGTCAGAGGATGAGAATAAAGGTTAAGTTGACACAGGAAGGGGTCTGGTTTGATAACATTGCTGTATTTACACATTGTGATCTGAATCATTCCAGAATCACTACATAGTATTGCCTGTACAGATTGCCAAAGTGTACCAGCATAACCCACTGGTTTTGCCAGGGGCTCCCTGGCAAAGCGTAGATACAGGAAGTTCTTCAGTTGTTAGAATAGACCAGAACCTTGACAAGGATATGCACCACTTACATATCCTGAAGACTTTATTTTGCCCTCCAGAAACACAATCCCAATTGAATTTTTCTCATACACAATTCTCTGTGTTTCTGTGCAAATACTGCGTCTGCTACACACAAGAGAATTAAATAGAGAGTTTCAGCATGAGCACTATTTGTGTTGCTGCTCCTGTGTTAGTCCTTAAGTATCTTGTGCGTGTTTATTGCTATGGAGACTTAGTCTTACTCAGTAATTTTCTTTGGTGCTTGTTGTCTTGTCTAGGCAGTTTCTGACAGTGGTTCAGAATCCCAGATTTTGGACCTCTCCAACCGCTTCTACACTCTGATTCCTCATGACTTCGGGATGAAGAAGCCACCTCTCCTAAATAACTTGGAATACATTCAGGTATTGACTAGAAACTGTATGTTGTTTGCAGGCAACAGGTCTTGATGTCAGGCATCTAACATAGAGAATATGTGAGGTTTTAGCACTTACCTAACCTCATAAAAGCACAAGGTTAAAGTGAGTGTTAAAACCTCACAAACAAAAATATGTTCTGAAGAAAAACAAGTTTAACCTCATGAAAGCATGAGGTTAAACTTGTTTTTCTTCAGAACATCTTTTTGTTTGTTTATGTGCATATATATCTGTGTAAATAATGATATGCATAAGGTATTAGAAGATAGGGATGTTATGTATATATTATGTGTGTATATTTTAATATATTTCAGGGTGTATTAAAGACAGTGCTGTTGTGTTATTAGATGGCACCATGTGGCCAGTGATTGTTGTACACTTTTTAAATTTGGGGTATTCCGGACTTACTCTGAACATGTCAAAGGCCTATGTAATGTAACATAACCTGTTTAAATTCTTCAGGCTAAAGTGCAGATGTTGGACAACTTGCTTGATATTGAGGTTGCTTACAGCCTTCTCAGAGGTGGAAATGAAGATGGAGATAAAGACCCAATTGACATCAACTATGAAAAACTTAAAACAGATATTAAGGTAAAGGAAATAAAAGGCAATGAGTGGCTGTGAATATAAGCTGATGTCCTGTTAGTTTGGAGTAAAGCAAATCACCTCAGCTGTAACTGGACAGATGTATCGGCACCAAGATGGGTTAAGGAACTGGACCATGTGATCAAGGAGATACAGAAAGAGCTGAGCTGTTTTGACCTGGAGAAAAGAAAGCTCAAGGGATATTGTATCAATATCTAGGAATATTATATAAATCCCTGATGGGAGAAGGACGGAAAGAAGACAGAGGCAAACTGTGACAGTGGCTTCCAGTGACAAGAGGCAATGGGCACAAATTGAAATACGGGAATTTGTGTTTAAACAAAAGGAAAAGCTTTTGTTGTTGATGTTGTTTGGTTTGGGTTTTTTAATTTGTTTACTCTGGAAAGGGTTGTCCAGAGAGGCCGTGGAAGCTCTATTCTTGGATGTACTGAAAGCTTGGCTGGACTCAGTCCTTGGCTGACCCTTCTTTGAGTAGTGGAATTGAAAATCATACCAGTTTACAGCATTGTCTCATGCATTCTCTGGCTGTCTCTGTATCTGTGCATCTTCTCTAGCTGGGAATGTTATTTCCACCTAAATGGTGGAGGAGGTTTAAAGGGGGCAGTTGCAAGCATAGGGTGGATGTTGTCATGTTATAAGATGGCTGCTAGTTTGTGTGCTGAGGAAACTTCTCATTTGCCTCTTTGCAGGTTGTTGACAAAGATTCAGAAGAAGCGAAGATTATCAAACAATACGTGAAGAACACTCATGCTGCTACACACAATGCATATGACCTCAAAGTCGTGGATGTAAGCTGGGCAGTACTGGGGTTTATCTTTGGGAAGATGGACTCTCTTAAGTTGACTTGCTTTTTTGCAAGTGCCTTATATTTTTGAGTAGCTTACCCTGTTTCCTCTGTTTTAGGGATGATTTGATAGAACATTTCCTTTTAATTAGAATAGCAAAAGTCTAGGCGGAGAGGAATCTAAGCTTAATGAGGTGTTTTTGCTTTGGTGTTTTTATTTTAATTTAATTTGCCCCAAAAGAGAGGTGGAGGAGTAATCATCTGAAATTGAGCCTTAGTTCATTGAATGATTTTTTCAGAAAAATAGAGCCTCATGAAAATTCAGAAGAGGAGGTGGAGAATAATCAATAACAAGTACTGCGTGATTGCCACTACCTCTTTTTTGCTAGCCTGACAGAGCAAATTGCAAACACTAAAACCCATCCCAATCAATTTCCCTAGCAGATCAATGTACATTGCAGATTGGATAATATTTTTTTTCTCCCCTCTGATGAGTTGGCATGAAGGTAACAGTCTATGTGCTTGGTTATTCTTTTCCTCTTATCCTCTTCTGAACTGAAGATCTTCAGGATTGAGCGTGAGGGAGAGAGCCAGCGTTACAAGCCCTTCAAGCAGCTCCACAACCGCCAGCTGCTGTGGCACGGCTCCCGCACCACCAACTTCGCCGGCATCCTCTCGCAGGGTCTGCGGATAGCTCCACCTGAAGCTCCTGTGGTAGGTTCAACAGCTTCTCTGGCTGCCTACATCCCTGTGCCCAGAGATGGCCACCTAAGGACAACCTTATTTAGGTTAGGGACAACCTAAATAAGGGAATTTCTTTGTGGGGAGGGCCCTGTGTTATCTGCCAGCATTTAGACAACATCGTGTCCCCTCAGTGGGTTGCTCACTGGTGTCCACGAGAGCTTGAGTTGCAGCTTTGCTCTCCTGGGAGCCCAGCAAGGGTGGATTCAATGCTGCCTTTGTGTTATTGCCCCAGTTTTATTTATTTATTTATTTCCTGCTTGTAGACCGGCTACATGTTCGGGAAGGGCATCTATTTTGCAGACATGGTATCCAAGAGTGCTAACTACTGTCACACGTCTCAAGCTGATCCCATAGGTTTAGTACTACTGGGGGAAGTTGCCCTTGGAAATATGTAAGTAACTTAGGAAGAGTATTTGCCAAGTGTGCTTAATGCATCCTCATAGAAGGTGATGCTAAGATTGCAAGCCTTCTCTTCAGTGTGAAGAAAAAGCAAATGTTCTTTCTTCAGAAACAAGATTTGTTTTTTCTTAAAATAAAAGCTATTGTTGCAGGTCTAGCTGAATCTTGTACAAAATGCCAACATCATTAAAATTAGTAACCAAGACAAAGAAGGAAGGCTGTTGAGTTCCAGAAGAGTAGAATTTAGATTAACTTTACATTAACTCATCATTAACTGAAGCCTGAAAAATTGTGATTTTTTTTTTCACCAAGATAGTTTAAGATGAATGTAAAGTGCTATTGTGTGTTCTTTGTGCTGTCCAGGTATGAGCTAAAGAATGCTTCCCACATCACAAAATTGCCCAAAGGAAAACACAGTGTCAAAGGTAAGCATTAGTACTTGTCATTGGTAATCTGTAATTGATGGCAGACTTGGATGTGGCACTCTGCTTAGCAAAGAGAGCTATAGTCACTTCTTAGCCGTTCTCCTTTAAGAAGTTGCATAATGTTGCCTTTTAGTTGCATCAGAATGTGTGTGTGGTGTTTTAAGGTTGAAGTTAATACTCAGAGTGTTAAGACTGAAGATGCCTGAAGTTCAGGAGGAAACTTTCATTTGATGTTACAGTGGAGAAAATATAAAGTGCATTCTCCAACTTCTTACTTGCTTTCATTGTAACAATACTGTGTATTTTAGAAGAAAGACGAATAGATCAGAAGAATAATTGTTTTTAGCTTTCAAAGTGATTTAGAAGCTTGGACAGAAGAGAAAAGCTAAGAATAAAAGTTCAGATGGAAGAACTGTTCTCATTACACTTCTATCTGCAAAAGGTATCATATATTGAAAAAGAAGATGAGAGAAAAGACTTAGCTGTCTATTTCAAGCAAAAGAAATGGTAATCATGACTGTCTTCTGTACCAAGATGGGAGAGTGAAGAACAGTATCTTCAGTAATAAGTGGCTTTTCTTAAACTATTCATTTCAAGAGGCTTAAAAAATCAGTTGCCTAAAATAGAATAAAATGTGATTTAGCACCTTTTTCAATACATACTACTTATGTACTTCTGGATGTCAAATCAGATTTACATTGAAAATTTTAACAAGGGTAAGAATTGGTTTGTTGTACTTGTCTGAAAATCCTGCGATGTGCATGTTTTCATTAATGGAGCTAGGATATGAGAGCTACAAATCTGTTCTGGTTTAGCTTTGATCATACAGATTAGACAATTAACAGCTGAAAGTCTAAAATTCTCATTTTTAATGTAGCAGAGTACAACTGCCATAAAGATGGTGGTGCTGAATTGAATAAACAGACTGTATTCTTTGTGTTCTTTTGAAGATACTTCTGCACTTGATTTGAAAGTATATGTGAAGCTGGCTGGGTCATTTTCTGTTTGTGCAAAGTCTGTGTTTGCCTTTTAGATTTGCAACTAATGTTGTTTTCCCTTTCTAGGCTTGGGCAAAACGGCGCCTGATCCCACAGCCACTACCACCCTTGGTGGTGTAGAGGTTCCCTTAGGGAATGGGATCTCCACAGGAATTAATGATACCTGTCTTCTGTATAATGAGTATCCTTTGCTGTTACATTGGGTGCACACAGTATTTGAGTGTTGCTGCATTTGCAGGACCTCGCTAAGGTCAGTTGAGAGTTTTGCCTCACTGTGTTTTGTTCGGTTTGGATCTGCTTTGGGGAGTATTTGCAGACAATCTCTTCTGCAAGGAGGATGATTTTACAGTTGTTGCACTTAAATTGTCATTCTGAAAAAAAAAAAAAGGAAACAATATACATACCAATAGCTGTTCTCCAACAGGACTCCATACCGAAGTTACTGGAGTGGCCAGGCAACGCTGTCCTGTAGTGTCTTGCCCAGAAATGTGCCAGGACAAGGGGAGGAGAATGCAGCCTGTGGTTTCACATCACTCCAGTCTGGTTTCTTCTTCATGGTGCTGTGGCAGGCCAGCTTGGCCAGGAGGAGGTGGCGGAGCCAGCTCAGTGCTCTTGTGCTCTCTCAACACATTTTTTTTGTGTTCCCCAGGCTCTGCAAGTATTGAGGTACGCCTCAAGTGCCCATCAGAGATGTAGCCATTAAGTCTCCTTCTAGGCAGAAGTGCTTCTAAATCAATTAGTGCTTTAAATTCACAAGAGGTCATAAAAATACAAATAAGTGATGCCTAAAGTCCCAGCTCACTCTCTTCACTGTCAGTGAAGCAGGTAACCCAGTAATTAAATCACTGGGTTTGTAGAAACTGTCTTTGGCCTTGGTGAGCTGTTTTCCTCCTACAAGCAGTATTGGCAACACAACTCATGGCAATACTTTATCTTGCGTTTTCCTAAATACAGCATCTGTCAGATGATCAACTATAATACAGTTGGTATTAGCTAGTTGAGGTAATATGATGTGTATTTATTTCGGTTTACACCTTGAGATAGAGCTAAGTTTGAGGCCTAAAGCATTGAGAAATAAATTGGTGAGTGGTAACTCTCTCCGAAAAAATAAGAATGTGCAAACACTGCCAACCATTGTAGAGCTCTTCTCTGTGAGTCCAGTTTGGGTTTTTTAGTGGGAAATTAAGAGGGTATTAATGACTTTGTGCTGGAAGGTAGCAATAGAGCTGCAATTATAATTGTAAATGCTGGGTCTGAAACTGCAGCTCTCATCCAGGCTACATGGCTCCTCTGCTTAGATAGCAAGAGAGATGTATGTTGCTCTGACAAAAAGTAATTTTCAGGAGCCACAGTCCCTTATCTAAGTCAGTTCACCTGCCTGTCATTCAGGATTCCTGCTGCACAATTCTCCACATGACTTAATTGCTTGTTCTTATCTATTGCATAAAACATCTTCAGATTGAAGGAAAAGTCAGATTTAAAGTTTTGTGGTTTGAGCTCTTAGAACTGGTGAATCACACAGGCATCTGTATGGTAACATAAGTTCAAAGGTGAAGTTCATTGTGTTTAGAGGTTTTTCTGTGTTATTAATATCAACTACTGTCATTATTCCTTAACGTTCTTCCCAGATATATTGTGTATGATGTTGCTCAGGTAAATCTGAAGTACCTGTTGAAACTGAAATTCAACTATAAGACATCACTCTGGTGAACAGTATCTAGAAGCCCTGTTAGAGTTATACTGTAGTTACACTATAGCGTTGACTTCTGACATGCTTATGCATTGACTTCTCTTACCAAGATATCAAGAGCTAAACTGCAGAAGAGATTACTAAATCCTATTTAGTACAACACTTAGTGAAAGTTTTATATAAAAAGTGTGGCAATACGTGGACCTGAATTCTGATGAGAACAAGTACCTGGTTTTGTTTTATACCACTTCTAATTCTGGTGCTTTAAGTGTTTCTTTTAATTGACCAAATTGACAAGAAAGAAAAAAAGAAATTAATCTGGTGTTCTTAGCCAAACAGAGCTGGGCAAGAGCAGGAGAAGGAACCTGAGCATGTTTGTGATACTTGCTCTGTTAAGGTTCCCTCTTGTTTAAGATACTCTTTTTCAGTTTTCACTTGAATAAACAACAAATGTGCATTTATTTTGAGGTAAAAAAAATAAAAGCTAATTTCATACTAACAGCTTTATGTTTCAAAACTTCCAAATTGTTTTGGTTTTGAGTCATAATTTAAATGTATTTGGTAGAATGTTCTTAAACATGGTATCTCTTTCGGATCAAACGCCAAATATTGAAATCTGTAGTCATGTTTCAGGAAGTTATGGTGAAATTGAAATTTGGACTTTCCACTGAGACTTCATCTGTCAACAGTTGGTGTCATAAACATGGAAAATGAGCTTGTGGCTGTTTGAATTTAGTATTAGCCCAAATAAACCTCCTTTAAATACCTACCTTCAACATGATCTAAGTTGGTTGTTGTAGACTCACATCCTAACAAAGCTGTAAGTTGAGTTTGGGCTCAAGCTTCGTTCATCAAGACCTGGGGTGAGGTCTGTTGCTATGTTGTCGGTGGTCTTGAAATCCCTGTCTCAAAACAGCAATACAAACTGATAATTTCAATGTTCCACAATGCTTGTTCCTTCTCATTTTCAGTAGTCATTGAGCAATATAGGAGCACTTAACCATAGAGCAACATCAGATTGTTCTCTTCAAAAATTACTGATTTCCCAGAGGCTTTAGGGAAAGTGATGGCTAATTCCCAAGAAGGGGACAGTTCAAGCCCCTACTGATGGTTCTGGCTTCAGTCTTTAGTAACCTGTGTGGAAACAGCAGATCCGTTTCCTAAAATGTTGTGTCCCAGGGCCTGTTGTAAAAGGAGTTCAAAGCCAAAGTGGTTACTAATGGTGCAGGTCTTTCCAGGACCCCTGAAGGAGAGGAGGATGAAGAGTGATAGATGAAAAACGAAGCTGCTGTCAGGGAGAAAAGGAAATGTGGAAGGACTGGGTAAGTTGTATGGCTTGAGGACAGCTCAACAGAAAAAACTGATTGAGGTTGGTGATAATGGATTTTAAGAGGAAGTGAGGAGAGTGGCCTGTCTTCTGCCTCTTAGGTAGCTTAACCAGTGGCTAATCATTGTTTTGCTTCCAAAAAACCCTTTTGGTCAGTCACTTAAGTATGATCTTGTCAGTCTCTGAAAGAGAATATGAGAGCTTGCTCAGTTTAGTTATGAGATAGATTATTATTTTGCCCCATCAAAACAAGCAGTTAACAGTTCATTTTGGGACCAGGAATAGAAGGCAGCTGATTTTGATGCTCCCTTTGTTGCCCGTACTGGAGGTGGCTGAAAGTTCCCTGTTGCTGCAACCCAAGCAGCAGAAGGAGTGCTTTGTGCTGTGTACATAGCCCTCAGTTACAATTGCAGCACAAGGAAGTCCATCCCAAGCTGTCCCTAACCTCGCAGATATGGCAGGAAAACATATAGGACTTTCTGAAGAGGCAGTAGGTGCCCTTTGGGGACTGGAAGAGACCCCTGTGACTGTCCTGCAGTGAAATCTGATGTGAATTCAGGCGCTGCTTCTGCTGCCAGCTTGTCTGACCACGGAGCGGATCTGCTCTCTTGGAAGCGGGCACTGGTGCCGCCGGACCCAGCGGATGGACAGCCTCTCCCCGAGGCCAGGCTGGGAAGAGCAGCACAGTGACAGCCACTGAAGGCACTGCTTTGGGAGTACGAGCACAGAGCAGAGCTGGATGAATAGGTAGTCCCATTTCTGTCAAAAGCACTTGAAAGGAACAAGTTGTCAAGACATTACGTCCCCTGACATCCTCTGCTTTTTTCAGGCAGGAATGGCTTCTGATCTAAATGTTAAACTACCAAAAGCAGCAATTTATAAATATTTAACCATTTTATCTTTATTTAGCGTGGCTGCAGGCTCTGTTGTACAATGGTTCACAAACATTAAGATAGTCCATGCAGTTAATTGAAGGAAGCCAGCCTAGGCTTACTGGTTGGCAGTCATTGTAAATTCTTTGTGACTTGCCTGAGTTCATACAGGAAAGAAGTGGCTGAGAAAAAAAATTAGGGCACAAGCTGCCCAACCTAGTATTTAGGCCATAAAACAATGACATTCTACCCCTGCCCCCCTTCAGTTTCTAGGAAAGGGGGGAGGGAACCCCCAAACAAATAATTTCTATATGAAAAAGACCTCTGGACACATCAAAGTTTCTCAGTACCATAAATAATTGTACTCCTGTTCTTAAATGAGGCCTGCAGTGTTTGTAACTACTAAGGTCTCTGCTTCAGCTTGCTTGCTGGAAGACTGTTACAGACCTCACTCTCTGAATTCTGGCAATATAATGACATAATTGTCTGCTGAAATGTTATTGCAGCCAATTTATATCCTGCTTCGTGTTTTGCCTGATTTGCTTTTATGTATGTGTTGAGGCCCGTAACTTAGTCCATTATGCTTACGCTTCTGTTTTGCCCAGAAAAATAGTTTCCACTGTTGTGGAGTACATGCATCTGAACAAGATATGTACTTGTGTGTGCTTTGACTTTCAAGTTAATGCCAGGCTGCCTTTTCCAGAAATGGTCATTTTGGAGATGAAAAGGCACCTGTGAGAAGAAGTGCAGGTGTAGGTCCCAGCCAAGTTGCTGTGATGATTTTCATTTGTTCTGGTGTGAAGGTAGCATGTAGGCCTGTGGGCCTTGCAGGTCGCTTCCACAGAAGTGAGATACACAGGGATAGGCAAGGCGAGAAGAAGGAATGACTTCCCAACAACTCAAAGGGAGAAATACTGCTTCCCCTACCCCCTAGTTACAAAGTCTGATTTCATCGTGTGATTAATGCAGGACTCAGACTTCACAAGAAGGTGCTTCAGTGACTAAAGAGCACTCTCTTCTGCCAGCTCTCTATGCTTTTCTTCCTACTGCCAGGGCCTGCCTAGGGGAGATGAGAAAATGACAGCATAGCTGTCTCCTGTCCCCTGGACGCAGCATTACCTGCTCTATGCTGACAGGACTCTGAATGCATTGGTCAGTAGGTGGTGTAACCTATGTCTTAATATCGTCTGCAGCAACTGAGGAGAAATGGGAGCATGGAAGTGCTCTCTGCAGCATTTCAGCTGCACATTAGGAGCACCATTAGGAGCAGTTGCCTAACATGACCCCGGCGAGAGCGAATGGCAGCAGTGCAGGCAGTTAGAGACCTCCCTCCAGCTGTGTCAGGCAGGTGAGTCAGCAGCACCTAAGGCAGGTTGTTGGCAGCGAGCTCGGATGTTTTCAGTCACTCTGCCTGTCTGTCGGAAGAGTTGTGTCATTTCCACATCGCCCAAGTGCAAACTGCAAATTTGCCAGAATGGTAAAAGGATGCACTGAAAACGTGTATTTTTGTGCATGCTGACAAATGGCCCTGGCTGAGGTTTGTCAAATGGGGTCGTGTTTGTGTGACTTGGAAACAGCGAGCACAGCACAAAAAAAAAGCCAGAACACGGAGATACTGCAGCATTCATTAAAGGCCAAGATGTAAAGATCCTTTATCCAGGAATCGTAGTAAGTGTTGATTGTTACCCTTTCAACATGGTGACTGCTAATGGCTTCTTTTAAATATTTTCCAAATGCAGCTGTTGGAATGAAATGAAGGAATAGTCATTATCATGCTGTTGGGAGCTGAATTCTTCCTTCACACTTGTTAATTTGTGAGATGATTGGCAGCAGGCATTTGGGAGGGAGCAAATCTCTCTTACCTTTTTCATCTAGTTTTATTGCAGTCTACAAGGACTCCCTGAAAGGCACTGAGTTTCTTTGGTTCCTTTTTACTCTTTCTCTTGTAGAAATTCACTCTTGAGGACTCTTGTGAAATGTAATTGTGTTGTAGAAAACTTCTCATCCCTACCATGCAAAGCCCTTGCTCAGGGAAAGCTGTAGCATCAAGGCGGCTCTGGGCAGTGCTGCTTTCAGCGCAGCCAGACCTGATTACAAGGTTTACAAAGCACAGCAGCAAAAACCTCACTGGTGATCAGTGTCTTCTGTCAGCTGTGGAAGTCTCAGTGTCGCCAGTCTTAGCTGAGCTTTAACATACACCCCTTGGAACAAGGGGAGCACAGCTGAAGTCCAGAGAAATATTAGTGTCATTAACACATTGTTTAACTGGGCCTAGAAGGTCTGGTCCATGTCAGGCCTTCTGGGTGGTGGAGGCGTTTTATTAAAAGGGGAAAATTGTGTAAGGTTTAGTGGGGGGTGGGGGTAGTGTTTGAAATAGCATAGATTACTATTTAGTTGTGTTTTGTTACTGGTTTCTTTAGTTTGTGCCTACATGCCTCTGTCTACTGTAGCAGGTTTCTTTGGAGCTGTGCAGTATGGAAAGCTCTGACTGAAGTGTCTTAGGCCCTTTGGGGGCTAAGGGGAGGGAAGACTGTTTAAACAACCTTTCAAAATGACCTGAAAAAGGGGCTTGAAAAGCAAGCTAGGCTTTTTATTTTCTTTTTTTTTTCTTTTTTCTTTTTTTTTTAGCTTTGTTGCAATGTACATAAAAAACCCTGGGGGGGAATTTCTAAAGCATTTCACTCAGTTTGTTTCTTCACTTAGAAACTGGCTTTTTTCCCCTTGAGCACAAGGGCAGCATTGATTTTATATATGTATTTAAAATTGTTTAATAACATGACCTATATCCTGCCCCTCTCAACCTGCCAGAGTGCGTAGTCATCTGAGTTCATTAGCAAATTAAGAACACAAATTAAACTCTACTCCATGTCCCAAGATACACATTTTCTGTATTTTGTAGAATCTTTAGTTTCACCTAGGTGCTTTCAAAGAGATGCATGCAACTGGGCACAGCATCCATTTTGCGTTACACCACTGTGCTCTTGGCAATATGTTTAAGATGTGACACAGACTTAGCCTTGACTAAGATATACTGTTTATTTATTTTGAAGCTCAATTTGCATTTTCATATTTACTTTTATATATATATATATATATATATATAAAAAAGGAATTTTGGTTGGTATAAGTAGCAGTAGATACTGTTATCAAAGCCAACCCTACATAAAGAGTCTGGTTCATGAGCAATTAAGATGTTTATTGTTCATGATGGTATCTCCATGCTTATATTTCTTGATGCAGAAGCTTTAAAATTCACTGTGGTGCAGAGATCTAAGAAGACTGCACAAAAAACTCCCACGGCTGCTGCTTGAAGAAAATTTCAGGGGTGAGATGGCAGAGGGCAGGCCAAGACAAGGACCTTGTTAGGCAACAGCCACCCACTGTCAGGGGTTTGTTGGCTTTCCCTGGCACTGGATGAGAACAAGCAAGACCTTGACCTTCAGCCCTTGGGCTCGGTGAGCATGTCAGCCCTCTCGGGAGGAGTGCCACAGACCATGACAGCAGGGCCAGGGCTGGCTGTGCTGGGATTGTTGTGATCCCTTACTCCTCCTGGAGCCTCACCTTTGCAGTCGTTTATGAAAAGCGACGACAAGTTTAGCAAAAAGTTATTACTCAGTGAAGTAGGATGGATATAATATAAGGGGATTGTTTAAAAACTCAAAGCTAGCACAGCTACTTTGGGGTGACCCTTTGTGACAGCCAACACCTCCACCCCGTTCCCCCCCACCCTGAACTGCCAGTCACCCATTCCCCTCACCCCGCATCATACGGACAGGGACCTGTTGGAGCAAGTCCAGAGGACCATGGTGGTGATAAAAGGACTGGAGCACCTACCCTACGACAACAGGCTGAGAAAGTCTCGGCTCTTCAGGCATGGAGACCTCATAGCAACCTTCCTGTACCTGAAGGGGAGCTATACGGAAGCCGGAGAGGGACTGTCAGGAACTGTAGTAGTGGTAGGACAAGGAGTAATGGGTACAGACTGAAAGAGGGGAAAATTAGGTTAGATATTAGGAACAGAGTCTTTACTGGGAGGGTGGTGAGACACTGGAACAGGTTGCCCAGGGCAGCTCTGGCTGGCCCAAGCCTGGAGGTGTTCAAAGCCAGTTTGGATGGGGCTCTGAGCAACCTGGTCTAGTGGAAGGTGCCCCTGCCAGTGGCAGGGAATTGGAACGAGACTGAAACTAGTATAATGTGCACTCCAACTCCTTAACTATGCCCCCCGCCAGGCTCCGGGCGGCCCCCGAGGGGAGCGCTCGGTTCCCGTGACGGCGCTGTTTTCGTTCCTGTCCCCCGGGAGCGGCGCGCGGGCCCC
>VZTH01016965.1:424571-467339 GCA_013397815.1 Aleadryas rufinucha
GCCTAGGGGGCACTGATAAATGCACTGGGAGGAGCTCAGAGACCCTGTGTTGTGTGCCAGCAGCAGAAACTTGACTGTACAGGGAGACAGTATGTAAATGTGTTTTCGTGCATACAGATACGTATATCTGCACCTCAGGTGCTGTGTCCAGTTCTGGGCCTCTCACTTCGAGAAGGACATTGAGGTGCTGAAGCGTGTCCAGAAAAGGGCAATGGAGCTGGGGAAGGGGCTGGAGCACGAGTCTTTTGAAGAGCAGCTAAGGTGGCTGCCGGTGGTTAGCCTGGAGAAGAGGAGGCTCAGGAGTGACCTCATCACACTCTACAACTCCCTGAAAGGAGAGTGTAGCCAGGTGGGGGTCAGCCTCTTCTCCGTAGCAACCAACCAAAGGGCATAATCTCAAGATTCAGCAGAGAAAGTTTAGATTGAATGTTAGAAGGAATTTCTTCACTGCAAGGGTGGTTGGACATTGGAACAGACTGCTCAGGGGGATGGTGGAGTCAGCATCCATGGAGGTGTTTAAGGAAAGACTGGATGTGGCACTCAGTGCCATGGTCTAGTTGGCATGATGGTGTTTGGTTAACGGCTGGACTCAATGGTCTCAGAGGTCTTTTTTAACCTCAGCGATTCTGTGATCTCCATAGGGTTTGTGTGGATGTTGTTTTCAATGAGCATAAGGATTAGATAAAAACTTAGTGTAGATAAAAACCAGACGTGTTGCTGTATATGTGGATTCATGCACAAAGCACTTGAGAGTTACAGAAGAAGAAATTATTCTATGTAAAATGTGTCTAGATGCCATCTTGGTATGTCCTCTTACAAACTGTGAACTCCTGAGCTAAAACTAGGGCATTTACTAGTTTCAATAGATGTGCACAGACATCTTTTGGTGATGCTGTTTTGTTCAGCACCATGCAAGTTCATCAAGATACCAACTCTTTCCATATCCAAAGACTCTCAGAGAGAGGTGACTCCAAGTGGAAATCTTGCTTCTGGCTACTCAGCGTGGGTCTTTGTTACAACTCCAACAACTGTCAGGAGAAAAGTTGGTTGATGTGCCCACATGACTGGTGTCATGGCGTTAACTGAACAGATTTATGGAGGATCATCATAAATTATGGATAGAGCTGACACTCCCAACTTGGTGCAGCTCAGTCATGGATGCTGTGCCGCATTTAGAAACTGATTAATACAAGGCGTGGACCAATTGACATGACTGTAATTAATAATTAGCAGCGGTTTACTGCTTGTTAAATGAACTTTCCCTGTTCACTAGAATGGTCAATGTTTAAGTTACTGTTCCTCCATTTGCCTTGCTCATTTTCCAGAGAAAGCACTGTGTATTTCAAGAAGTTAATGTGAAGTATGAAAAATAACTTCTTCTTCTCTGTCACCTTTATATTGCCTACAGTGACATCAGGAAGGTTTGACAGGTCTGTCATTTCACCTGTAGCAGATACCATAGTAGAGTATGTGACTTATTTTCCCTTAGGATTGGGCTATGCTGGAGACCCTTGCCAGCAGTGTCAGTGTTACAGTCTCTGCTTGGCAGGTGAAGCAGACAGTGTGGTTGTTTGTGAAGACAATGAGCTTCTACTGTGCTGATCTTGACCTTAAGGTTTGTATTTACCGAAGTTTGGCGCAAGTTGGGGGTGTTTTCCGTCAGATAGGGAGCTTCATGTTTTCTGTAGCATTGCTGAACTGCTAGAACTCTGAATGTTTCAATGAGTGTTTGTCTTGTGCTTCCATTCCTCTTCTATCCAGTTTTGGTGATCTGGATGTTTTCAAATTACTCTAATTACTGCCACATAGTTCTTTCATTTCCAGTCCTATACTTAAAATGAAGATGTAAACTTAGTCCTGACTGATTTAACACTGACTTCATGCAGCTTAATATATAAAGGATAATAACAGCAAGCATTGCAAAATTGGTTTTGGAATATTCCTTATGGTATAAAAATAAGTTCCTAAAAAAGTCAAAATAGTTAATGACTAAGAGACTTTGTGATTTATGTATAACCCCTGTGAATTTTCTCAAACTTAGTTTATAATAAAGTAGTAGACCATAATTGAGTTTTCACATAAAAAGAATTATAGGTAAACACACCGTAGCTGGTGACAAGAAAACTGACATTTTGCTGTGTGGTAAGAACCACACAGTTTTACTTCCAGATTGGATGTCTGATGAAGTGGAATTTGTCCCAGAGTATTCTAATAGCACCTACTTGCCCTCTGGCAGGTTCTGTAACGCAGCTGGGCAGTGACTGTTCCTTAACCCAGGAGTGAGATGAACGTAACGCTCATGATTCCCTCTCGTGATATATGCTTGTTTTATCTGATAAAGTTACTATGCTGCTCTTCTCTAAAGCTGGTATTCTGTCCATATAAAACAGTAAGAGGGTTCATGCTGACAGCCTAAAATGGTGCATAAGTTTACATGCATTTCTTTGCAGGTTGAGGCCTTTCCTGTGCTGCTGGGGGAGAGGCATTTAGTAATTTGGGATGCAGGTGAAGAAAGAACAAATCTGTGGCAAATCCTCTGGCTAAAAAAGTCCAGAATATTAAAGGTCTCAATTGCAGAAGTACTTCAAATACTAATAATTTGATTCATATTTTGAAGACAAAAAATTTGTTTCTGCAGACTGTTGGGTTGGTGCCCAATGAGTGACTAATTTTAGTCAATGCCTTTTTTTCCCTCTTCTTATCTCCTGGTAACTTTGCAGTGGAGGTAAATGGTGGGCAGCCTTACTGCTGCAGACCAGATGGCTTTTTCTCTGTGTCTCAGAAGAGGGAAACAGTGGATTGTATTGGAGCATACATAATGCTGCCCTGTCTCCTGCTACTGGTAATAGCAATCTGATTTGTGGGCTGCGTGGTTCTAAAGCTCGTGCAGTGAAGCTGAGGGGAGGCTCTGATGTGAAATGAACTTTCTGCTGAGGTGAGGCTCTGCTGAAACAGGCAGCACGTGCAGATGTGACTAAAGATTGTCCTGGTCCTGCTGGAGGCAGAGCTCTGCAGAGAACAGCACAGGCAAAGCCACGTCTTGGTGCGTCCTTTGGCACAAGCCGGTCTGAGGGAGGAGGATGCTGGAACTGCTCTGTAAAAGGGAGAGGAGATACCATTTCTGACAGGAGGGTGCTGTGGTAACTCAGGGGGCACAGGCACGGGGCCACTGCCAGCAGCCGAGCACCGGAGTGTGGTGTCCCCGCGCTGCGTGTAGGCAAACTCCAACAAGCAGCAGGTGAATTGGAGAAGGAAGGCGGGCTGCAGGGGTGATGGGTGTCAGGGTTCAACTTTTACAATACCAATTCTGAAATCAGTGTTTTGCCAAATACCACGTATTGGTAGATATGGTTGGTACTGTTCATAGGGGCTTTTGTTTTAGGACAGGCAGAAGGGAAGGGGGATAAGGATCTTTCTGCATGGGTTTTTATCACATGGAGGGAGGCTGCAGCATAAGGGCAACACTTCAAGCAGAAATTGTTGTCTTTACTCCCTGTACAACCTTTTGCTGTGGTTCATGGGTCCTCTGCTCTGCTGGTTTCCTAGAAGGCTGCAGGGGGATGTGGCACACCTCTGGCACTTCCGTTTTGCACCTCCAAGGGGCCCTGAGCCCAGTACTGCTGTGGCCTGGATGTTTGAGGCAAAAAATCAGCAGAACTCTGAGAGATTGCAGTATTTGGGAGAAGGCTCAGGGTTAGTTTTGTGGCTGCTATACAGTACTCATAACTAATAATTTTAGGGATTATTTGTGCTGCCTACTTTTAAAATTTTACGTTACCATGGTATCAGCATATTGTCCATGATGAGAACACAGTTTCAAAAAGAGGGCTTTGGTATTGCAGTTATTGTCTACAAAAGTCCTGTAGAAGGGTTCAGATGGCTGGAAAACCTACTTCCATCCAGTAGTTAAATTAGGATTTGGAAATACACATAGGCCAGTTTATTAGTGGGCTCATAACATGAGGGAAATACTGACTCATGCTTGAAGTGAAAAGTTAGTGTTTGTTTGTTTATTTATTTATTTGCCTTTTCAATTAGGCCAAAGTTTGGGGGAAGCTTTAAAAACTCCCCAAAGCCACTTTTTCCTCTGATGTGTGTTTTTTACTTTCAGAGTTTTCCTGAATAAGCTTTCCTTGCAGTGGCCAATTGTTTGAGATGCTTCCTCTGCTGAAACAACTTGAGCCATGCTTGTGTAGATGAATGATCTCTTGGAGGATTAATGACTCAGTCTATAATAAAGGCTCATGTTTTCCCCTTCTCCATGAGTTTCTTCTGTCACACCATTTTTAGCACCAGCTATGTAGATTAATTACATAGGTTTTTGAGGTAGTCATGCAACCAGTATTAAAATAACTGCTCACCTGTTCAAATTTAGACAAAATAATGTAACAATCTGGAGAGGAAAGGCTTTACATCATGTAATTGCTGATCTGGATCCTAGAATTTTCTGTATTGATTTAGATACGCCCCTTTGTGTCCACACATTAGTGAAATCAGTAGCCATAGAACATCCCTGTGGTTACTTGTAACATTTATTTTCAAAATTATCAGCTGTTATAAATTCATTATTAAACTGAAAACACTTTCACAAACATAATATGCTTGTGTGTGTTCCTGTTTAGATTTTCAAATCAGCAGTTGAGAAGCTGTGTTTATACTGCTTTACTTCATTTTAGTACTGAGAATGTTCATCAGGGCATTCACAGCTGCCCATATTGAATTGTGGTCAAACTCCTCCTCTTTTGTTCCGTTACAGTGTTTTCAAATGAGGGGAGGCAGTAGGTGCTTGGTTTTAAACTTAAACCTGTCTTTTATTTTTGAAAAGGGTAAAAGCTTTTGTGCTTTTCTCCCACGCCTCAAAGCCTATCTCTACATCAGAAATACTTTTTGGAGGGTTCATAGGGCTTCGAGAGCAGATAGAGGAAGTTTTTTAAGTTCCCTTTATTGCAATGCTCTGTGTGTTCTCCCCTGACCTGGGAGCAGGAGGTTGGGGCTAGAGGAAGGATTCCAGGTGACTGTATGCTCAGAGCGAGCAGTTCAGGACTGGAGGAGCTGTCCATGCGCAGGGACCCATGCTGGCCACAGCTGCAGCCTGTGGGTTTCTAAGCCAGCCAGGCATGAAAACGTCAGGGCCATTGTTGTGCCAGGCTTGGCAGACCTGGGGTGGTTTTAACCTTGGTGCCTTTTTATCAATTTGGTTTTATCTGGACTTCCTGAAAATCATTTCTTGCAAGTGTTACAAAACACATAAATACACTTATTCCTGACTCTTAGTTACTGATGAGCTTCCTGTTATGATACTATTTAATACCTCATAATCTAGAACACGGTTATTTTTATTGCACATCTGTGGTGCACATATTTTACAGAATCATTGGGTGGTTTTTTTCAGAGGAAAGGCCATTATAATCATCTTAGTTTCTTCATTAAGCGTGCTGGTATACTTGTGTTTGGAATTTCTGTGCATCAGTTTCAAGCTTCCTTTTTAACTACAGTTTTCTCTTTATAAATGTATTGAACTTGGTGTAAGATTCTGAGTTATGGGGAGCTCAACATGCCTTTTCTTAGTATAGTTACATAACATCTGTTAAACTTTGCAATAATTGCTCACCTGAACTAACTTAATATACTCTTTCACAAAATAGGTCTAGTTATGCCTTTCCTTAAAAAAAAAAAACAAAAAAAAAAACCAACAAAAAAACAGCTGCAGAGCTATTTACCCATCTGAATTATCTTCCTTTGTAGATACTTGTGATCAGTGCAGATCTTGACCTTCTTTGGGAAGACCAAGTTTGGAGTGTCTTAACTTTCTCACAATAAGGGACGTCTTTAGATCTTGAAATTTATCTCCTGGATCTCTGCTCAATCTTTTCCTCATTTTACAGACTTAGTCAATTGTGAACACTGTGTTCAGGTAATTAATTTACTAACAACATATGCAGAGCAGTAGTCAGTAGGATACTAAGACAAGGCTAAGGTAATTTACAGTTTGCACTGGAACAGTGTATCAGTGTAGCCTCCTGAAAGCAGGCCTTCTAATTCCTGAGCTGCTGCTGTGCTGAGCTGCTTGTAATTCCTCCCTAAGTACAGTCACCTCTAAGATCCTCTGAACCTAGAGGAGCTGGAAGTAGATTTTGGTTGTAATAACCTGTATGATTCATAGGCCTTATTTCTTCCTTTCCACCCATTTGTTTTTTAAGTGTTTCTGGAAATGAAATCTCTGTCATTGTCATAATAGATATTTACATTCAAGTGTGTGTATATTCTACTTTAATCTCTGTTTATAATTAAAATGCAGGTTAAAAAGACTGTCTGTGATTATGTATTTGTTATTCAGAACAGGAGTATGCAAGATTACTGGCATTTAGTGTGAGGCTGGTATATAATAAATCTAATCATTATTTTAAGTAAAGTTTTGTATCGTTTTAATAATAATAAACTTAACCTATCCTGCATCACTTTGCAGTTTTTATAGTTTTTGAAATGCTTCTATCTGCATTAAATGTTGGTTGTTTTTTATTGTAACACATTATTGCTCAGATCATCATCCTATTTTCTGGTTTTGTGGCCCTGGTAGTATTGACAGTACTGCCCAACTAAATGGAAAAAGTAGGGAGATGTACCATATTCCTTGGAGTTCGATGTTGCTGCAGCTAGCCCCTAAAATCAATATAGAAGAACTTGATAAGAAAAGCCATGTTGTGTCATGTTGTTTACCTTTGTGGTAAAATGAAGCTTGTGGACACATCCATTGTCATTTTGGTATCCTGCATGTGTTCTAAAGCTATAAGCTACAGAAGCGTTGATGTCAATTTTCTGCACTTTGTTTAACTTTTGAACTTCCATAGATCAGGAATATTTTATTTGGACACTTGTATTCCTAAATAAAGATGCCCTGGATATATTAATTACAAGTCAAGTGAAAACAAATGAGCAGCCCTGTTCTAACAGGCATTTATGGAAGATTAACTATCCCATGTGGAAAACTCCTTGGCAACTAATGCTGTTTTGGAGTGCTAATCTCGTAAAACTAGGAAGTAGTGCAGTAACCTTCTGCTGGCCCATCATCACCCTCAGAGGTGAAGCAAAACCCTTAGAGGTTAGCAAAGTATCTCAGCTGTGAGATTGACACCTCCCCAGATAAAGCTTTGCTGTGTCTTACTGAGTATTTCTTTTCCATTGTTAACAGTGTTAATACTCACCCTGGACTGGATTGATTGAACTGGATTTACACCAACAAGATAGTGAGAAAAAGAGGAAAATGATTGTATGTTCAGATGAAGTCCCTGAGGTCTCTCAGAATAGTGATCCGTTATGCAAAGGCAGCATCTCCTCCATTTGACAATCCTGATGACCCTGCCCCTGCCTCTCCATCCCCAATGGCATGTGCTTTCCCCATGGTCTTAAACGGCCTATACTTACCCCTGCACACATTTCCCACCATCCCTTATGTAAATTTGGGGACACAGTAGTTCTTCACTGCTCTTAATGTTACCATTCAGAGCTGTTCATTCTTGGTTGATAGCAGACTACCTGTGTATTTATGCAAGCAGTATATGGTATTGGATTTTTAGCATAAAATGAAAAAAAAAAAATTGTGATACCTTTAATATACAGATTAGTTTCAAGAGCTGAATTCTCTGTGAAACAGATCATCACAGAATCATATTCCTGTACCAGTCATTGATAGATCTCCAACCTAACAAAGATGATATGTCAGAAAAGAAATGTTCAAGAGGGTGACAGTATAGCCCAGGTGTGTCACCGTGGTTTTGACATGTAATCCCAGATGTGGTAGCTGTTGTAGATTTGAACATCTTGGGAGATACTGGGGTGGAGGCTCTCTAACCCCCCAGTGAGTCAAAGCTAGTTCTGTTTCATATCTTAAACTCTTTTTTAATCTTTTGGGAGAAAAGAAATAGAAACTTTCTTTCCTTTTCCTTTCTTTTTTTAATTGATTTTTTTTTTTAACAGATGGCATAATAAGATGGCAGCAAACAAAATACTATGATGAAAACATAAGGGATTAGAGGGTTTTTTGCTGTTGCTGCACCTGTATTCTATTCAATGGCCCAGCCCAATCCAAAATGCTCAGTTCCCCAGAAAGGGACAGTAATTCTTTTGGCTCTGTGATACTCCCTGGAATGTATTCTTTCAGAGGCAAGTATCTGGCACTGTGAGGTTAGTGAGCTAAGGAGCTAGATAAAAGGCAGCCTCAAGGAATTTCTTGGCCTTTGGAGTCAGAAAGTTCTTGGAGCCACAGTTTCAAAGAGAAGCTGAAGCTGAGAGCGGAGAAAGTGAGAGGAAAAAGTGGTTGTCCCACAGGGACATAACTGAAAAGATAAAGTTGATTTGAGAGAAAAGCATGAATCTGGGGAGGCACTGTGATGCAGAATATCTTCCCCTATGCTAATGCAGTTGCTTCAAACAGCTTGTTCTTAGAGACACACTGAAAATTCCCAGGCATGAAGGCCCAATGTAGTCAGGCCCAGTTTTGTTTTTCCTGGCCCAGGAGCATTGCAGAGGTTCTACAGATGCAGTGGAAGGGGGGGCACTGAAATTTTCATGTGTTTATTGCGTTGTTTGAACAGTTTGAGCCAAGTAACAATCCTGTCTGCATTTATGAGATCTGAATCTGCTGCCTTTCTGAATAAAGAGGTACCACCAGGGGGCAACTAGCTATCCATCTTCTTCCTTTTGAGCATAAACTACTCCTTTCCTGGAAATCATGGGCATTGAAGAATTTTGAACTAGTAGAAATCATTTAAAAAAAAAAAAAAAAAGAAGTGTTCCTTATTTTTTTGTCAGTTGTAAAATACATTTGCAGCTGCATCAAACAAGCAGCCACATGGGAGAATGTAGTTTGGGCATAAAGCTTGTTCAGAATTTGCTGTGTTAAACATAAGTGTTTAACATACAAAGTTGTTCTGTAGGTGTGAAACTAAAGGAAAAAACCAAAATGTGAATATGCTTTCAAAATTTATTAGTAATAAACATATAATGGCATGCTTAGTGCCGTGAAGGGTGTGCTGGGTTCGCTCAGTCAGCTGTGAAAGATTTTAATATTAAATTCTACTTTCTGCCTGAGAATTAATTAAGAATGAGTAGACTCTGCATGGGTTGCATGGTTTGAAACAGCTTGTGATTTATGTGGGCTTTTTGATATATTGCAGGTTCTTCAGCAAAAGCACTTGTGAGCTTGAAAGGTAAGAAATTAATATGTTATTTATTTGTACCCAATCTGACTTTCAGGTGTACCTTAGTTTCTGGCTTCAGAAAGTTCAAGAAAATCACAGGGGTTTTTGTTGAAATATGATTGGGTTTATTGTAGGTATTTGTAGTTCTGTAGAATAATAATCCTTGGCAGTTGAAACTACATATATTGTGGTGTATTTAGACACTGCTCTTCTGGGTGAAATTCCTGAAATGTGTTTTTTCTTTGAAAGTACTGCCTGGGCATCAAGTTTGATGAGAAGATAGGGGCAATCTTTCATCTCTTGAGCACGAGATACAGGGAAGATTCTTAGTGAGAACTGTACATGACAAAATTTACATTAGGAAGGCATTTCACAATTTCATTGTATTCTCTGTCAGCAAGTTGTGGGCTAAATAAAAAACCTACTGCTTATGTTTTTTTCTTTGAAATTGTCTTCATGAACATTCATACAAATTTTGAATACTTCTAATTTGCCCAGTAATTAAAGCTTCTTTATGTATTACAAGGCTTTTTTTACACAAGGAACAAGGCATGGTCTGTTGAATGTGTTGTAACTAATGCAGATATGTTGCAATAAAATTTTATTTACTTGGTGTACACCCACTTAATAATTTTCTAGAACTAGAAGGTCTCGTAGAGCTTTGCTTTGTCCACATTTCAGTTACAGCCACAGTACAACTGTTGATGTGTGTCAACCTGACAGTGGAAGTAACTGATTCCAGCAAAGGAGGTTTCAAGAAACATAAACATTGTCACAAGTAAAAACTATTTGTTTATATTTCTCCTTGTACAAAAAATGTCCTTAAGGTTTTTTTTAATTAGTGTTAAGAACAATTTAATAAAAATACTGAAATCTAAAGTCTGTTTGTTACTGAATTCAAAGATGCTGCAAGTAAAAAATATTTTAGTAGTCGATGATTTCATATTTGCTTTTGGACAGTAGTTATGTTAAAACATACACATAAATATATCTATATTAATGATGTACTTTCTTCACAACAGAGGGAAGTTTATCCAGCTCGTGGAATGAAAAATATAATTCTCTGCAGAAAACACACATTTGGAAAAGCAAGAATGCTGGTTCTGCAGTGGAAATGGTAAGAAGCAATAAAAAGCTTCAGAATTAGTAAAATACCATACAGCGAATCAAATGTAAGGATCACAAAAAAAGGCTGAGATTTATAGTTTTGTAATGTCCAAATGTGAAACTATGTCTTTCACAAGCACTTTGCACAGTTTGCATATGAGATGAAAACATATTTTATAAATGAATAATCAAACAAATTAAATTGCTGACCTCATTCAAGATAGGTCAGAATAATTTCCTCTCTGTTTTTTGTAAAGTAAGTGCTGTGTGAAGTATTTGTACTGTATCTGCCACCTTGAGCTTAGGAATCACCAATTCTGGTCAACTATTTTTGTATCTCGTGAAATATCTCACTTCTAATTATGGCTGAGAACTGATGCATAAAGGAAAGGAAGGGAAAATGCCATAATGCACTTCCCTCATTGTGCCTTCTGGGGGGCAGATTTTAATAAAAGTAAAGGACTGTCGGTGAAATTTGTGTATTCTGAGAACTTTCATAGGAGGCATTACATTAAAGAACAACCTTGGGATGGGGATATGAAATCAGCCTGCAGCTTCCAATGGGATGTCTGGTGTTTGGGTTGACCATTTCACTCTTCTGGTTTAGTTTTGCTGAACTGTTTGTTTCTTGTTGTGTCATCTTCTCCTTGGTGTTTATTTTGGTAGGATTCATACAGATGCATATATACACACATGTTGCTATGTGTTTATGCTAGAGAACATAAGGTCTACAAAATGCAGTTCTAGACAGAGACCAGAACTTTGTGAAGACCTTAGTTCCTGCAGTTCATGTCACATTTTTCAGCTGCTTCCCAGGAATGCTCATCATCTCACAGAAACAGGCCTTACTGCTCACTTAGAAGATCACATGTGCTAAAGACCTGAAGTGACTGGTTGTAACATCTGTATAAAAACTTTGTCAATCTTTAGGTGTGGTGGCTATAGGAGGTAAAAATACAGAGTCGAACTCTGAATGTAGCTCAGTATTCTGTAGAAAGCTGGGGGAAAGATCAGAGCATAGTCTGACATCTTGGCAGTGACCCATGTTGCTGAGATGTGATGGAGTAGTGTAGCGGGTTTGGCTCTAAACCGAGGAGAAACACCATTTTTGTAATGGTTTCAGTTCGCCTTTCTTATCTTTTGTGAGATAGGAGATTTGGAGGAATGCAAAGCAGGCTCAAAACTTAAAGAATATGAAAAAGTTTATTAACAGAACTAAAAGAGAAAAGAAAAAAAAGAAATTAAAGCAAAACCCTCCCTTTGCTCCAGCAACCCCCCTCCCTTTTCTCCTTCCCAAACCAGCACAAAGGATAACAAACATGATTTTTGGTCAGTATATACAGTCCTTAAAGATCTCTCCACTATTTAAGGAAACAGAGGTCTGTTTTGCTGTCCGTGGTCTCCCAAACTGCATCAGCCAACAGTCCGACAACCCCCGCCCAGGAATAAAGCTGCCGCCGGGAAAAACTGCTGCTCTCATGGGAAGAAATCAGTCCCTTGACCATGGGCCACACGTGGGGTTTTTCCTTTTAAGGGTGGACAGATTCCAGCCTTAAATAGCAACTCGCTTCTTCACAGAAAAGTCTTAAAAGCTTCTCACAACTTTTCACAATTTCTGGGTAACCTGGCGTGGTCCCCTTTGCCCATAGGCTGCATTCAGAATTCTTCATCACCCCCGCATGTCTTTAAATGGATTAAAGAGAAAAACAGTTTGGAATATTACAGGTTCCACCACGGTCTGCAAAAATCAGGTTTAAGCTCCATGCTGCAAGCGTGACTCCGCCCTCTTTTTCCCCTCCACCATCTTAGCTCCACTCACTTTCTCTTTCTCTCTGACCTTGAAGATGCCACGATGAAAAATGGTCTCCGTCATACGGGCTTTATGATGAAGAAAAACTCCACTTTCTTTGTGCTGCTGGCTTCTTTGATGTTAGTCTCTCACCTCCATCAGCTTCTGCCAGGATCTCCGCAGGCCACGGGGCGGTGGGGGGGGGGGCAGTCCTCAGAAGCCTCAGCCAGGTGGTTTCAGCTAATTGCAGCGATTATGGCTGTTCCTCAGCTGCCCGGGGCTCTGAGGGGATTTCTCCCGCCGGCACCCCGGGGCCATGCCCTGTCACTGGCGGGGGGGGAGGGGGAAGAGGCCCAAGGCCGCTCCAAGAAGCGGCTCCAGCACCCATCTCCTCCCCCCTCCCGCAGGAGCGGCCAAACCCAAAAAGAGGCACTTCCTGTGTCCTCCAGACTTTAAATATGGAAATGCCGAAAAGTGCTACTGGTCAGATGAGCTGTCTATCAGCTCAGATCCAACCTACCACAAGTAGTTTGAGTTTACTGAATGCTGAAAGTTTTGATGACATGTTGTACTGTTGGCTGGAAAATCTTTCCAAAAATGCCTGACCTATTTAGCTACTGTGGATGATGCCTCTTTGCAACACTTGTTATTTTGCTCTGGTGTGAGGCACAGTCTCATTTTGGATAGTTCTTTGGAGTAGAATTTGGCAGTTTCTGTTGAGTGTTGTAGAACAGTTTGCTTGGTCTGGATCATGATGATTTGGTTACCTCGTCAATATATAGTTCCTTTGTCCAGTGTGTGGCTTTCCTGGTTTGTAACATCTACCAGGAGTTAATGTTTTCTTCTGTGCGCTGCATATGCTTAGGTGTCTATCACATACAGATAACACTTCTGTTACTTGAATACACTTGTGTAGTTCTTTTTATAAAATACATATACTGTAGAGTAAGAGAGGCACATTTCCTGGGAAAGCCCTGTGTTCAGATGGCATGGGGCAGACAGATCTTTAGCTACCACTGATTAATTTAATAAAAAAACCTCTTCAAGCAGTTAACCAGTCACAAATGTATTAAATGTCTTTCTTAAGTGCAAATGCTTGTTAATGAAGTTTTATTTAACTGTTGATTTATTTTGTCTCTGACTCCTATGAAGGGCTCATATTTGTCATTGGTATTCTTCACGTGAGTGTTACAGATCTCATATCTGAATCAATTTGTAGCATTTTCACCATCTGCACTGAAAGAAGTCAAGTCTGCATTTATTTTGCCTTCGCTCATCACCTTTGTAAGAAGTCTGAAGTATGAGGGGTACAGTCTTGGGGTTCTGTAAAGGAGCCCCATTTCAGTCATGCCTGGCTCCTGTGCTGGGCCACAGAACCTTCATGGAAGGGAAAGGAAAAGCTGCTTCCCCTCAGCACTGACTGCTGGTTACAGGTTGCTCTTTCATCCTCACTGAAAGCAGGAGTCTTTTGTCATAGGGTCAGATGTTGAGGAAAAACTAAATGAATTTCATGACATATTTGTAATATCACTTCTTGTTTTCAGTCAGCCTTCTAATTCTTTCTGAGCTATAGCAGTACACAAGTAAATTTCACTTAGCATAAATTCTAAGTTCTTTTTTCTGAGATTGTCACATAACTTATTCAAGATTTAGTTTCTTCAGACTGAAGCTTAGCATTTTCCTATGTAGATACATTCAATGAGTTAAAAAACTGACAAACACATCACTTTATTACAAAATCCTTGCTAAAATTCTATGCAGCTGAGAACATACAAAACAAATACAGTGTTTGAATAAACCTTTTCTTTGATCCAAAATTCAAAACAAATTGTTTAACAGATGTACTACTTAGAACCAAGGCAAGCCAAGATGCACAAGTGTTTAGACACCTAACTCTAATGGAAACAAGTGGGAGTTAAGCTCTAAATACTTCTGTGAAACTGGGCCAGCACTATAGTAATGATTATAGTTAGCATTGGAAAAGCCTGGAATCTTGAACTCCTTCTCTCAGTCCTTAGATCTCTAAGTGCTAGGAGGCACTGTTTGTTGTGTACTGTGTGCCTGAAAACCAACAGGTGACAAGAGGCATTTCATTTCTCTCACTGTGAATTCTGTGCATGAACAGAGAAATCAGGTTTTTTGCTTGTAATTCATTCTTAATTTTGCTTCATACAGCCCTTCAGAAATTCAAAACGGAGTCGACTCTTCAGTGAAGAAGATGACAGACAAATAAACACAAGGTCACCCAAAAGAAATCAGAAGGTTGCGATGGTTCCACAGGTACCTATATACATGTATGGAGATAGGCTTGTTCCCCTTTTTGGTAAAACTATCTGTTTTAGTTGAAAATTAGAATATATTTGCTTTTCAAGTTGCATTTTTGGTTTATGAATCTTATTGTGAGAAAAACTGTTGCTAGAAGTAAGCCACAATTCAATCCTTACAACTAGTTTCCTCAGTTTGTTTGTGGGAGTACCTGTCCTTTGTGATCCTGGACATGAACACACAGATCTAGAAAGAATTCCAGACTGATTGCCCATCATGGTCCTGCAAACAATCATCTCCTGTAGTCAGCATAAATTTATTCAGCTTCAGTTTAAAACTGCCTAAGTTTCTTGCACTGATTACATAATTGAGAAGGCTACTATAGAATGTAATATATCCCAACAAGTTAGGGACTTGCTCTAGATTTGTAGCCTGTATTCATGGCCAGCTTTACCTCCTTGATTCTGTAATGCTAAAGTCCTCAGTTCAAAGAGCTTGTTTTACTATCCTCCCCTTGATTGTCCACTCCTTGATACAGCATGAAAGAGCAGCTGTAATTTGTCAGCCTTTATCTGCTATGATAGAAAGGGCAACATCTCTTAGTCTCAGTGAATTGGCTCTGTAGTACCTTTGTCATCCACATCACTTCTCTGTGCCATCACCTTATGAGCCTGAATTTACTTCATTGAAAAGGTACTATTTAAATACTGGTCTGATTTGCCTTCTGAGCTGTGCTGTGCAGTGTCTGATGTGAAAAGCTTGGCACTTGCCATCTCGCTGGGTCCGTTTTGCCAGAGATGAGAACCATGACATTTCTCTTCATTACCCTGATTTCTTAAGAGTAGAAAGACTTGGTAATTTTCTAAGTCCAGCTGTTTTGTGCTTAAATGTCTGATTCAGGAGGTCCAATGTTTGCCAGATAAATATTTGCGAGGGACTGCAGCTGTTGTAGTCCACAGATCTTGCTGTCCCGCTAGGCTTTGTTTCCTGGAGTTCCAGTGGGAAAAAGGGGACCTGTATCTAGCGCAGCAGGAGCCAGCAAGGTGCCTACCTTATGCTTTATCCTATTATTGCTGCTACTAAAGTCCAAAATACTTTGAATGTTGGGGAAGGATAACAATTGATGATGGCATGGGGACCCAGTTAAACTAATAGTCTCAAAAAGCTGTTATTTTTTGTAGAAAAGTTTTTCTTTGTTTGTTAAGACAGCCATCCTTGGAACAAAATTGCATAATTGTGTTTTTATTTGCAGTCTTATTTAAACATGGGTCTGTGTATTATGCAAGCAATCTAAGACAGTGTCTTTTTTGTGATTTATCAAATATCTTTCAAAAGTAGTTAAAACTTGGCTGCTTCTGTCCGTGCTAGTTTCTCTGTCAGTTTTCTAAGCAGACATGCTGCTCAAAGCTTTGGTTGTTACCTGCCTCTGTTAGCTTCATCCTCAGCTTAAGAAGAGTAAGCAAGAGTAGAAGCTCTAGTGCAAATGAGGCAGGTGCTGTTGCTGGCATCTGGGCTGCAGCACCAATTATGCTCACCTGAGACAGTCTGTGGGGCCTCAGAGTTTTGAAGTCTATATGTATTTTAGTGCCATGCTGTTGTTACCAATAATGTAGTTTTCAGTGCTGGAAAATATTTCTGTTAAAAGAGCTTTGTATGGAGATAATTGTATTGATCCTGTTAAAATTTCCTGTCTGTTCTCTTTGATTGCATTGCTGATATAATGCAGTAAGGGTTGTTATAGATCTGCAAGAAAAATATTGTCATGAAACAATATGTGCAGACTTTTATCAGAAAAATCTATTTTATTTGAATACTGACAAATATTAGACTGTGTTTAACTGTTTCTTTTTTTAATTACATAGAAGTTTAGTACAACAATGTCCACACCAGAAAAGAAAGTATCACAGAAGATTGGTTTACGGCTTCGCAACCTGCTCAAACTGCCCAAAGCTCACAAGTGGTGCATATACGAATGGTTCTATTCAAATATAGATAAGTATGTTTGGTTTGTATAATTGTCTCTTATTAGTATAGAAACAAGTAATTTTCTGAAATTGAGCTGCATAGTTCCATATATTGGTTAGATACTCCAAAGTTCATTCTTAAATTATTAGTTACTGAAAACTATTTTGTTTGGTGGTGGTGGGTTTTTTTCTTTTTTCTAATGAGCAACGTATGTGCTCTTCATTCTTTGCAACTAGCAACTTTACAAAGTCTTTTATGGAAAGCCTTCCTTCATGGATATAATTTTCTTTTTATCACCTCTGCCTCTACCACATACCAGATTTTATTCATAATGCTTTTAGCATCTGAAGCAGGAAGTAATCAGAACACTTAGACTTTTCTGAACCCTTGGATCAGTGTTATACAGAGGAGATAGGAAGGACTCTGCTTCTTCATAAAGTGCTGCTTTCCTAAAAGGTGTAAATGTTAGTATGAAATACTTTTTCCCCATCATCCTGTTTTTATTGTGATCACTAACAGAGCTTCAGGCTGTGACTGTTGAGCTGTTGTCCAGATATCAGCATCCTTCTTGGATCTCCTGATGTATTTCCTAGACTGTTTCTGCAGTTTGTGCCTTGGAGTTTTTGCCACTTGTTCTCTTAATGCCACTAGCACAGTGGTATGAATTGTTTAAAAGAACCAATTTATTTTCTAAAATGTAAAAAACATCATTGATTAATGGAATCTTAAAATCTACACTCATTGACTAATAGATGAAACACAAGTATTTAATATTCTAAAGAATGGCTTCAGAGTTAACAAGCATTATTTTCCAGAATGTACAAACAAAATAATTACTGTTTTTCATTCCTATTTTAATCATAATTGCTGTAGCTTTTTTTCCTTAACTGAGAAGGCAGTCATAGCAACAGAAAAACATTTTGGCATATATTCGTCAGAAGTGGGAAAATTTCATGTCCATTTTAGTTAGTTTTAAATTCATCATCTGTAGGATTTAATTCCTTTGAAAGAAGTAGTCTTCATGCTGCCTTCCCCCCCGCCTTGAAAAAAAATGAACAAAACAAAAAACCTAAACCCTACTTATTTTTAGGAGTAATTTTAATATATGACATTTTTAATCATGATTTTTACAACTATCCAAGAACTTTTAGTTTATTCTTGAAGAATTGTCTGTGAAACTTTAGGTCTGTCAGTAGACTAGAATTTGAGTTTAGCAGGTAATTCTGAAAACCTCTTTGATAGTTATCAATGCATGCAGGTGTGGTGGGTTGACCTTGGCTGAACACGAGGTGCTCATCAAAGCTGTTATCACTCCTCAGCTGCACAGGGAGAGATAATGCAACAAGAGGGTCAAAGGCTGAGATAAGCATGGAGAGAGACCACACCAGTTACTGTCATGGGCAAAACAGACTCGACTTTGGGGAATTAGTTTAATTTATTACCAATCAAATCAGAGTAGGGCAATGAGAAGTATAAAGTCTTAAAAACACCTTTCCTCCACCCCTCCCTTCTTCTCGAGCTTTATTCCCAGTTCTCTATGTCCTACCCCCCAGAAGCATAGGGAGGCAGGGAATGGGGGTTGTGGTCAGTTCATCACACATTGTCTCTGCTGCTCCTTCCTCCTCCCATGGGAGCCAGTCCTTTACAAAGTTCTCCAATGTGAGTCCTTCCCACGGGCTGCAGTTCTTCACAAATTGCTCCAGTGTGGGCCCCTTCCATGAGATGAACTCCTTCAGGAATAGACTGCTCCAGTGTGGGTCCCCCATGGGGTCACAAGTCCTGCCAGAAAACCTGCTCCAGGATGGGCTCTTCTCCATGGATCTGCAGTCCTGCCAGGAGCCTGCCCCAGCGTGGGCTTCCCATGGGTTTACAGCCTCCTTTGGGCATCCCCCTGCTCCAGCGTGGGGCCATCCATGGGCTACAGGGGCACAGCTGCTGCACCATGGGCTGCAGAGGAATCTGCTCCAGTGCCTGGAGCGCCTTCTTCCCTGACCTTGGCTTGGTGTCTGCAGAGCTGTTTCTCTTTCAGATACTCTTATTTCTCTGTCCTGCTGCAATTGCACAGGGTTTTTTTCGCTTCCTAACTATGTTATTTCAGAGGCACGAGCACCATCACCAACTGGTTCAGCCTTGGCCAAGGGTGGGTCCACCTTGGAGCAAACTGGCATTGGTTCTGTTGGATATAGGAGAAGCTTCCAGCAGCTTCTCAAAGAAGCCACCCCTGCAGCCCCCATCTGCCAAAACCTTGCTTTGCAAATCAAATACAGCTTGTAGTGCTCATAAGATATGACCATGTTAAGATATTATAATATAGTTTACTAAGAGACTGCATATCTTTGGAAAAAAACCTTTGATATATCTTGTTTGGAGTGGTATGATCCAGACTTAAAGAGAAGCTTAAAAAAGTTTAAATTGTAGAGCTGTCAACTGACAAAATACAGCTCACTGTACAAGTCTCCGAATATTTTAATCAAATTATTGCATCCAAAGTTGAAATAATCAAATAAAATGCCATGTCTGCTGTAAGTTTTTGAAATATTTTTATTTCTAGAACTGTCATCTGTGGTTACTAGATTATTGGAGCTGTTTCATTTGGATTCTCTGTACACTGCTGCAGAGGACTGTTTTCTGTGAAGTCCCATTGATTTTGGACATGCAGAGACTTCTGAAGTGCTACTTACTACTACAGTGATCACAGGCCCTGAGAAGCAGGTGCACCTGTAACTTGCTTACACCATTTTCCAGAGCTTCTAAGCTCGTGGATGCTGTGGGTTTAGAGTTTGCCTCCTTAAAGACAAGTGTTAGTAAGAACAATCAAATACAGATTATCTTTCTCAAAAAAAACCCCAAACCAAAAAAACCCCCACAAAAAACAAAAAAAACCCCAAGCAAAATAGTTGTTCTCTATATAGATATCTTATGATAGCAATAGTAAATATGGATAAAATGAAACTTGTGTATACTCTTCCGTGTCTGTTTCCTGAGCCTCACTGATCATTCTTTGTGTTTTCCTTTTCACTTCATGCCACAGCTGCAGATCCTCCTGCTGCAAAACTGCTCTCTTCCATTCTTGCCCAAGTCTCCTTATATCTGTGCACCTTTCCTCTTTCCTGCCGCCCCAGACATTCAGTTGAAAGCAGTGTTGCTTCCAAGATCCTCTTTGTTCTGTGCTTGGGTGTACTCCTCTCCAAACCCCAGTGCCCTGCAAAGAGTGGAAAAAAGCAGCTTTATGTAGGATGCAGTTATCCTTTTGCTCTCGCCGGGAGGGATCTATTTCAGTTGCACGTAGTCTTTAATGATTAACCTTCTATTAGATGGGCATATCTGTTGCTGCTCCCTTGTCTCCTCAGCCTAAGAAGGATGTGGTACTACAAAGAAAAAGGCAGTCATAAAACAGAGATAGAGATGGGTCATAGCATCAGAGAGAAATTCCTGAGTTGTATAGGTCTATTCTCTGAGCTGTCATTTCTCTCGTACTGATCCTCTGCTTCACCATGGAGTCATGGGATTATACAATAGAAGTCTCACCTGTACAGCTGTAGAGAATGATGAGTTGGTTCAATTTCCTGTATTTTGGAACCCTCTGTTGAGAATCTGAGTTACAATTGAATGAATTGATGAAAAAAGGTACTGTCTGTTTCTCAGTACCACACTGTCCTTCCCTTTATTCTCACTATTTCACTCTCTGGTTTCCGTCAGTGTGTTGCAGTATCCTCATGACACTGAGCTGGCCCTGCTGAAGTTCCATTTGGTGCCTTTACATATGCTACAGACCAGGAGGAATTACGTGTATTTTTCTGTAGTAACTAGAGAAGAGGAGCATTTTTAAATGTCAGTGATAGTAAGGCTCAAAGAACCATAGTCCTGGAAACTTCTGATATTGTTTTCACCTGAATTTATTTCAGGATAAAATTGTTCTTTGAATAGGAGTTTCTTGTTTATGTGACTAATTATACTATTTTTTCAATGTATTTCTTACGATGGATGTTTTTTGGAATCTCATGACAAATGTTTGCCAAGTGTGGTTAACATAGGACTAATTATGTTTCAACAGGCCACTGTTTGAAGGAGATAATGACTTCTGTATATGCCTGAAAGAATCTTTTCCAACTTTGAAAACCAGAAAGTTGACAAGAGTAGAATGGGGGAAAATCAGGCGATTAATGGGTAAACCACGGAGGTAATTTTATCTTTCTTTTCTTTCAGCTAATACCTACATGTAGTTTTGATGTTACTGGAATTGTTTCTTTTAAAATAATTTTGCATTCAAATACTGGAACAAAACAATATCTTAAGAGTAAAACTTATAAATAAATAACAATAAAACTCATTTTATTGAGGTGTTCTCTGAGTACCTCTCTCCCCCACACACCCTATTCCTTAAATGCATGTGTCCATGTAGTGCTCATGAGCCTATGCTTGAAATGTTCTCTTCCCACTCCTGATAACTGGGTGTCCAACCTACGATGTGTTGAAGTTGTTATTGTATCTTCTATACTGCAGTGCTTCCTGGCCTGGAAGAACTGGCGAATTCTTCACAAAAACTAAGGGGGTTTTTTCCTGTCTATAACTAGCTCTTCATGGGGAAAAGAAGTGCACATTTTCACCTCATTTATTTTATTATTGTTTTTAAACCATTTTCTAGATCCTCAATTTTTCCTAGATTGGCTATCAAGAGAGAGAAAAGATAAAGTCACCCATAAAATATTGTCCATTGTAGAGAAGTAGCCAGAATTTGATGAAGGACATAGTTTTGGGTTTTTTTCTAACTTAGAATTTTGAATTCTTAAACCCTCTGATTCAGCTCAGCCTTTTCACAAAACCTACACAATGTAACCTAGAGAAGGCTAAGGGAGGATCTTATTTTTGTGCATAAATTTTTGAAGGGAAGGTATAGAGAAGATAGGGCTAGGGGTTTTTTCCAGCATTATCTGGAGACAGGAAAAGGGAATGGGCACAGGTGAGGTGGTGGAATCTCCATCCTTAGATGTACTCAAAGGCTCTCTGGCTGCGGTCCTGGGAGGCCTCCTGGAGGTGATTCTGCTGGAGTGGTTGGGAGGAGATAACCTTCAGAGGTCCTTCCAAACTCAAGCACCCTGATATTGTTTAAATAGTGTTTCATAGATAAATCAGCCTTTTATTTCTGTAAATGCAAACACTAAAGCACTGAATCCATTTCTTCGTAGATTGCTGAGTCAGATTATGTTTTGCATGATGGAGACCATTTCATCTTCTGTACCTGCAAACAGCCTAAGTAAAAACCGTCAGTCAAGGGAAGGCAGCAGAGCCAGCTTGAAAATAGCTCCTCTTGGAAAGATGTTCATGTGATTTGAGCTTAACTTAGATAGCTTTTCATTCCTTTGTTGTCATGCTTCCCACTGAGAGAGAAATGGTGTATTTGGAGGTTAAGGCATCAGTTTCTCATTTGACTTTTGCCAAAAGTGGTTGCCTCTCTAAAAGATCAGCTTGTCGCATTCAGCAGTCTGGTGGACCACTGGTAAAACTTCAGAGTCTTAGAATGGTTTGGGTTGGAAGGGACCTTAAAGATTGTCTGGTTCCAAGGGGGATTGGGGTCAGGGAATGCCCTGGGCAGGGAACCTTGTCTAGATCAGATTGCAAAACCCCATCCAACCTGGTGGGTTGCAAACTTCCTTTTGCTTTTCAGGGGTTCTTTGGGTTGGTTTTTTGCTTTTTTTTTTTTTTTTTTTNGGTTGGTTTTTTTTTTTTTTTTTTTTTTTTTTTTTTTTAGCCATGGGGAGAGTGTTTTTGAGTTTGATTTGGGGGCTTTTTGTTCAGCTATCATAGTGTTATTTTTTTTAAAAAGAGAGATTCATGCCAAAGGAACCAAAGGTATAAACAGGCAGGAACTTGTTTTATCTGAATTTTGAAATAGAAGTATTTGACTGCATAAAGAATCCGATTGTTTGTTAATGAAAACTTTGAGTTACTGCTTTATAGCAACATAAAATAAGCATTCCTGTTTGCTTTTTATTTCTTTACTAATTTTTTTTTAAAAATTACTGGTAGCCTTTTTCAAGATGTCAGAAGTGGTCTTTGGCCTTAGTTTTAAAATAGTTTGAAGTATTCTAAATCATTTAAATGCTTTTTCAAGACAATTTTCATCTACTTCTAGAGCAAAGATTTTTTTTTATTTTACCATTCTGTTGGAAATGTCTTCTGTCTGTCCTCAGCACATGGAGGTAATCTATGTACCATGTCAACACTGATATCTCCCCATGAGGGATTAAAAAAGAATACTTAAGACATTTTGCACCCACAGTGTTGATGACAGAGTATAATAATGTCTCTGTGTGATAGTTATACACATGGTTGTCATCTTTTTTTTTTGTTTAAATATATTGTAGTATTTTCTTATGTCTGCTGCTACCTTAAATGTCCTATCACACATCAACAGTGTGTTTGATTGGCACAGCAGTATTCTTCATGAGAGCCTGCAAAGCTTGTAAGATTCCAGTAGACACTGGGGAAAGATATGCTTCAAGAAAAGGAAGAGGTAATAGTTAGTTTTGTGTACTCTGTGTAAACTTAATTGGGATTATGGAACAGCAGTGGATATGAATTAAGCTTAGATATGCTTGTCCTGCCACTACATGATGGCAGTGATTCCTCTGTGATTCAAATTCTCATGAGCAAGGTAAAAACTGAGAAGAATGTTCAACCTCTTAAGAAGTCTCTGCAGAAAACTAATGAGATTGCAATTTTGTTCTGTACCATAGTTTTAGTCTTAATTTTTTCATTGGAGTCATGAAGATGGGATAACCTTTATTAAATGCATTTTGAGAACATTGGGTTGGAGGTTTCCTTTAACAGAAGCCAGAAATATATTGCAAATACTTCTGCATCCATAGTTACAGCATTTGGGACAGAGACTTTTTAAGACCATCCAAGCTATCAGTAAAACAGTAGCTGCTGTTGTGGGGACCTTCGAAGGTCAGTGATTAGTATATCAGCATTTGAATTTCTATTTCTAAGAGCATGAGTCAAAAAACATCAGGTGGTATTTGCTGTTCCTGATGCAAGACCTGGACATGATTAGAAGGACTAATACAAAGTCTATATTGCTTTTTTTCTTTTTTCTTTTTTCTTTTTTTTTTTGTCCATTTTGTTGTCTTGCTGTGGTTAGCCACTCTTCTCCTCAGTGGAGTTGAGAAGCTCTCACTTGCATTTTGCAACTTGATATTCACAGCCCACTGCAAACATTATTTCACACCTGTTCCTCCCCAGTAGTAAATATGAAGTCAATAGCATCAATAAATTAGAATATCCAAGTAAGCTCTGCGTAAGTGTCCCAACCACCATCCCTCTCTATCTCTGCCGTATCCCTTTCCAGATACTTTAAATTCCTAATGAGGACCACTGGAATAATACATAATTGCAGGTAAACACATTCTGCTCTTCAGTGGTAAACTGGTGAAGTGGGACACACACCTACAGCCTCAATCTACAACAGAATTTCTAGGCTATACAAAGACTAGTGGTGATGTTTGTGGTGATAGTCATTGGAAAGCCTTGTATGGGAACCTTCAGAGCAGTGCATTACTGCATTACCTGACAAAAGTACCTCACAGCTTCAGTTCATTCTTGCTTATGTTTTTTTCCCATGTCTTGCTTAGGGCTAGGATCTCATTGTGTTAACACCAGCACAAAAGAGGTGGCCTATGCCCCATATAACTTAGAAAACATGTATAAGATAAAAGGCAAATGATCTGTGCATCTAGAGTGTGAAACTGCTGGTCAGTGTGAAAGAAAATGGTCTTAGCATCCTGGCAGCTTAGTGCTTACAGTCTTCTTGTACACAATGCCAGGAAGAGAAATCGTGCAGAAAAGTGAAAGGGCTTCATGGAACTCTCCCAGTGAAGGGTATACAGAAGAAAACATAAGAATGTTTCTGCATATAATAAGAGAGTAGTAGAGGCAGACTTGGGAAAAGGAGCTGACTGCTTAGTACTGAGTGAGAGATGACTGAGGAACATCTCGAAGGGATTTAAATCAGAAAATAATTTGTAGCATAGAAGAGGGAACCGGCAGCAGAGTTGACAATGTCTTCTTAATAACTTCATAAAATAGAACTTCTTATTGATCAGTAATCAGTATATAACTGTATAAGTTCCACAGAAAATGTTTAATTTGCATTTGACTGCAGTAAAGTAATTAACAAAGGTGGCAAATTATTTGATAAATAACTTTCTGCAATCAGGCAGACTTAAAATAGCATTTGTGCACCTTTTAAAATTACTTCTTTCACTGATACAAGAATGAAGAAACTTCTTTTAGTAAGGAATGAGAGAGAGGATTGAGTCCTTAATGTCTTTGTGCTTTCAGTATCTCCCTCATGAATCTTGCCTATTCAGTAGGTTAGAAGCAAAAATTAATAAAAACTAAGCAGTTTGGGAGTGAACCTTCCATCTTTTATATTGCATTTAAAGAATGACCCTACCCCTCAAAATGGGGAAGGGGACTACTACAGATGATCTGATTTTACACAGTAGCCCGAGATCAAACAAATTTGTACTTTTACGATGATCAACCTCAGAACAGTTCATCTGCTTAATAGAGATTTTGGGGCTGAGCTGTGCTCTGCTCAGGTGCAAAGAGATTAGAGAGAGAAGTGCCCTTTTATGTGGTGAGTCTGGTGCCCTTTCACACTAAGTTAGTTCAATTGAGCTGATAAGCACACGTGAAAGGGATCTCCTGTGTATCAGTAAGTGCTGGCAGCCAGGGCCCTCACAGGACTCTCTCCTCACGTGCATTCAGCTGGCATCCAGAGTAGACTGGGGCCAGCTTTAGCTTTGTTCTGACACCAGGTGGATCCCTGTAAGCAGGAAAAGTCCTCAAAAATTGTACTCTTTGGATATACTAATGCAGCAGCTAGTATTTCTGAGTATTATTTTAAAATAGACTCCTATTTTAAGAGTGGTAATTCTGAGGAGTAAGATTGTCTAAATGCATTAAACGAAATCTTTTTTCTTGAAAACATCACCCCAAGCTTTCTCATTTTCTCTCACTGATTTTTTTAAACTGTGCCAGTTTATTTTATGTGCCTTCACATATATATGTTTTCAGTGGTGAATTTAAGTATAATTTTATCTGTATTATAGGTGTTCCTCTGCATTCTTTGAGGAAGAGAGATCAGCTTTAAAACAGAAACGGCAGAAAATCAGACTTTTGCAGCAGCGGAAAGTTGCGGATCTTTCACAGTTCAAAGATCTTCCAGAAGATATTCCATTACCTCTTGTAATAGGAACAAAAGTCACAGGTAATTTCTTAAACAAAAAGCAGCCAAGTGTGTTTTGCAAAGATTGTAGTAAGTCATAATACACTTAATGCACATAATTATAATAAATGTAAAGCACCAAAATTTGTATGTTTTTTTGTTAGTTCATTGAGAAGGTGCTTGTGAAGATTAGGTAGTATTTTTAAAACAGTGATAAGGTTTTAAGGTGCAAACAGTATGGCTTATTATTTCTGCTGTTCAAATTTTAGGGTTTTTTACATGTCTAGTATATCTAACAAATTTTGAAGAGAGATGCTTAATTTCAAAAGATTGATTGTTGTCTGAGTTTAAAATCTGACCTAATATAAAACTTGAACTTTGTTTTTCCATACATATAAAACTGTCTGTTTTGAAACAGATATACAGTTGATATTGCAGTGTAGTTGGACACGTGTGCTAAATATGACGTTGCCTTACTAAAAAAGCTTAACCATAGCTGAGGAAGGAATATTGTTGAAAACATTCCACAGGTTTTGTCTAGTTTTTTGAAAATTTTAATTCCTCCCTCCTGTCTGATTTTGGTCCAGGTGCTTTTCACTTCAGCATCTCCTATTCAGGCCACTACTGTTTGTTGCATTTTTTGTGTTCAACACCACTGCCCTTAGTTCTTGCTGAAGAGCAGGCATGCACCACACTGCCTCTCCTCACTCCTCTAGACCTGTATCCTTGAGCTGCCTTCCACACTGACTTTTGCTAAATATGCAGTCATCAGAGGAGGTGTTCAGAGAGAAATGCTGTGTAAAATCATCTGGAAATTGATTTTTGCCTGCAAAATCTGTCTGTCAGAAGGTATTGGGTATGAAATAGTGGGAGTTACTTAGACATAAGTGTAGTGCTAAGGATTGGGAAATATTTGACCTGCAAACTTAAATTTTGTAAAAATTTGATAATATTTCTATTACATACTTTTTTTTTTTCTGAGTTTGCTTTTTTTTTTTCCATTTAATCTGTGGGCTTGAAGTATACATATAAAGGGTTACTTGCAAAAGATGTAATAAATCTGGTTTTGCTATTTTTATCATAGCATTTTAATGTTTGGTTTCTTGGTTCTTTTGTTGTTTTTTTTAAGCACGTTTGCGAGGTGTCCATGATGGTCTGTTCACTGGACAAATAGATGCTGTAGACACTCTTAATGCTACCTACAGAGTGACTTTTGACAGGGCAGGTCTTGGAACTCACACAGTGCCAGATTATGAAGTTCTTGTAAGTATTAATGGCATATCCTAAAAGTAGCTGTAATAAGAAAATTAAATAAAAAAATTCCACAATGATATGTTTTAATCAAAAATAAGAAAATTAAAAATATTACACCCTGGTGGTATTGTCATAAAGTAGAAACAAGCATAACAGATGCATGGGAAATTGCAGGATAATGAACTTTTACTGTTTATGGTTTTACAGAACAGGATAACCCTCTATGATTAAAGCATAATGGCTCAGGCTGGCATAATTTACTAGACTAACTATTATAAGCTTTTATAATAACCTAAGTTCAATATAAAGAAATGTAGTGAGTAATGTAAGATCCCAAAGAAAATGCTGCAATGGGATTCTGCCAGGATTTGCTGAAAATGTTCAAGAAAACCTGGCCCTTTGTGATTTGCCAAAGTTGGGAAAGGCCTGTGGAAGTTGCAAACAAGTACTATGAGTTGATTGAACTTGATTTTGAAATTTCTTGTGCCAATGAACTTACCTGGGAGGATTTTGTTTTGGTCAAACAACTGGAGATTATTTCCAGCTCCTAGGCTTCATTCATGCCAAACAGTCCAGGCTAAACTGCAAGCTTTTTGGAGGACCTCACTTTCTTTTGTATCTTGTGTAGTGTTTGATCTACATAATTCCTCTAGTCTCTGTCATGGTCTGAGTTTGGATTCTCTGATGAACTCCTGAACAGTTGTGATTTGTCTGCCAATAGTATTTTTGGAAATCTTTATGCAGGTTTTATTTGATGTGATGCCAGAACACTTTGAAAACTTCAGCAATACCATTAGGATTTTGAAGCTCCTGCCTAAACCAAAAGCAAAATGTTAATCTTTTCATGCTGTTGGGTTGGAGTGTGGATGGGCACAGCTAGTCCAGATTCCAGAAATAAATTATGTGTTCTAATAGGGTGAAAATTAATCAGGCACTGAAGTATATATCCTTCCTTTCCCCTTCCCTGTCTGGCAGAGTAATGAGCCCCATGAAACCATGCCAATTGCTGCCTTCGGACAGAAACAGCGGCCTTCGCGCTTCTTCATGACTCCTCCCCGATTGCCATACACACCTTCACTCCAGTCTCCAATCACAGTAAGTTACTTTTTTCATGTGATAGTAATCACTGAAGTGTTTTTGATACACGTTGAAGCTGTTACCTTAAACAGTTTTTGAGATTAATTTTCTGAGGTTATTTAGCAAGATCAAAATTTTAGCAAAACCCTCTAAAAAGAAGCTATTAATTTAAATGTTTTATCCTCTGTAGGACAGTGATCCTTTATTAGGACAATCTTCATGGAAAAACAAAATTTCAGGCACAGACAGTGAAACACTAGGAGGCTTTCCAGTAGAATTCCTCATTCAAGTGGTAAGTGTTAACTGCAGCTCTTAATTTTGTTGCTTATTGTCCTTTTGTGTTTATTATGCCAATTCTTCTGCAGTTCAATGACCTTCTGTTAATTTATGACAGATATGGTAATATCCAAATTAACTTTTGAAGAGATGTTTATATTTGTTTTTATTCCCCTCTTCTTAATTTTCACAGTTGTTTATAACCTTTGAAATACTCTGCTTTTCAGACTACAGAGGTCTTCAAAAGTCTTATTTTCCCAGCTCTACCATTTTGTCTTAAAAAACAGAAGTATTATTTCTACGTGCAAACTTTTAAGACTTTTTAATTTATTTAAAATATACTTACACTGTGCAAAGAACATTTGCCTATATGCATTATCGTATATATTTTATGTTATATAATGTCCTACCCTCTTGGAGAAGAAAAGCAGCACTCATTTCCATGCAAGCAAACTTTCATGTTATAGATAACACTACATAGAAAACACTTCTTTGTCTTCACCTTTAGGAAATAATTCCTCAGTGGTTTTTGTGCACCAGTTCAGAAGAGCGCAGACGAGTAATGTTAGGAAGCTGAGGTTCACTGAGTGTTAAAACACATTGAAGCATTTTCCAGAATGATGGAAGAATGTAATTGCTCTTGTTGGCTTAGCTTAAGATCAGCAATTGAAGTCTTTAAAAAGGAAAGCAGTTTTGAGCCTGCCAAAGGAGATTGGAATGATTCATGTTTAAAATATTAAGAACTGAGAAATAATATTAGTGAATGCCTCTCAGATTTTAAAGTCTGTGTAACTGATCAAAAGAATAAGTTTGTGTCAGTAGCTCACGTGACACACTAACATTTGAGCCATTCAACATAATTAATTTTATTTGACAGAATTATCTATTCAGCGTTTTTAGAGGAAACTTGTATGAAGCTCATTTTGAAAGTGGTGGCTTGGCATCTAGCTTAGCTAAGAAAATTTAAAATAGACATAGTTGCTATAACATGAATGGTGGTAAAATTGAATACACAAAAGATACAGTCTTTATGCAGCTAAACTGTATCAGCAGCTGTCCTGTTTGAATCACTAAGTATGATCAGTGAAACTCTGTAACTAAGGTCTACTGAGCTTTACATCTACTTAGTACATCAAATTGATCTGTTTATGATATTGTTTCTGTATTTTAAATATGAAAATGTGTGATTTGTCAGTCACATTTGGCTGTACATTACTACTCAGTATAACGAAATCTGAGTTTGACAAGTATAGACCTCTTGCTTGTATTGCAAATGGTGGCATTTTACAAAGATACCACATTCGTATGTATTTTTGCTTGAAGATTTTCAAAACACTTTGAACAAAATCAATCCACAGGTTTTTGGCAGTTGTCTTTTTGAGCAACGACAAAGAATCACAGGGCTTGAACATTTATGGAAGGACTTCAAGCATTATTTTTAAGAATCAATTTTTTAATTTGAAGTTTGAGGAGGTACTGGAATTTAGTGTTGTGAAATACGTGAGACTGGTGAATGCTGATTATTGGTTGTGGTGTATTCACCTGTTCAGATGTATTTTTATGTTAAAGGTTATTTCTCAGGATGTTCTAGCCTTTCTTATACACTGGTGCTTAAAAAAAATCAAAGCCCTTTTTTTGATTTAATGGTGATTCAGGAAGTAAATGGTCAAAAAATGATTGATTCCAAGAAAACTTTCTGAAAAACTATTGCCAGGCAGTTATTTATAAGACCACAAAGAAACAATTTTATGGGAAGAATTTTGGACAAAACAGGAAATACAGGACATACCTTGAATAAGGTTTCAACCCAGCCCCTTATTTCCCTTTCCTGAAATTAATTTGGAAGAAGAGGAAGTATATCCAAAATCACATGCAGACAATGACAAATAAATGTTAGGGGATATTCTCTTTACCTATAACTTTCAGTTGTAAGTGAATGTCAGGACTTGTAATAACTATTTTAATCATTGTTCTACACTGTCTTAGTTTTTCTAAATCTTTGTATTAATTACTACTTGTTACATTTTGACATCTGAGACTGTGGACTAACATGTATTAGAAGAAGATTGTCTCAAAAATTAACATGATATTAAGAATAAAGTCAGCAATAAATGAGTCATAAATTTTAAAAAAAAACCTTTCCTGCTTAATTCATTACGTAATGTATCCTTAAATATTTCATATGCTATATGGCAGGTCAAAGTCGATAGATTGCATTCTTACATTCTAGTCAGTATTAAAATTTAGAGGGTGTTTTTCCAAGCACTGAGCTACAGCTTTTTTTATTTTCCTTCCTCCCTGCTTCCTTTTTTGTTTTGGAGTAAAAAAGTCGTTTAGAAGGCAGCACTGCAGGACAAAGCAGATGTTGGCAGGGTCGCTGCATGCCCGGTAGAGGGAGTGTGGTGATGCAGCACGGGCACAGCAGTGACCTGGTGTCTACATGTGAGGAAAGGGGGGATCTTCCCAGCTTAAATGCAGGAGGAGCAATCTGAAAATGGATACTCGATTTTTGACTGTTTTCTCCTTATGAAAATTTTGAAAATATTCCATAGTAAGTTACCACACACTTCATTTTGAAACGTTCATATTTTATGACTAACAAATGAAATCAGAAGTGAAAATCTAAACATTCTGGTTGGGTTGTTCCTTCATTTCTTTTGATGTAGTAAAGCATTGTACTAAAAACTTGTTTCCAGTTTATTGAGAACTATAAATTACAACAGTAAACAGGATGAGTTATGCTGAAAATAGAGCTGTTAGGCAAGAATTTCTCAAGACAAATAGGGCTAGACTGAATTTACAGCATTCACTGATGATACTGGCAAATGAAAATGGAGGTCTGTGTAATAAAATGTACCCCTCAGAGAAAGTTGGTGGACATGATAGATACAGTTGAAAGTCACAGTTTTCTTAGAATCAGATTATCCTGATCACTGGAATATATCTTCGGATAGGATTATTGTAACAGAAAACCCAAGCTCATCAAATGGAGAACTAGCACTGTGCATCCTCACATATGTCTGCATGTCAAAGTAGAAGCTAAGAATCAAATGCCTTGCAAATTTGGGGAACAAATTATATATTCTGCATTAATTTGGGGACTCATCAACTTCATGAAGGAGAAGAATGTGTTAGGCCGTTGCTGGATGGTGGTGACAGCAGAATTTGACAGATAACTTTTTGACAGCAGTGGCAGATGGTGTACAGTGCTCTGCTTCCTCCCAGGTGTTTTATTGGCAACAGGAACACTTGTGTGGTGTGTTAGAAACTAGATCAGAGAGATACTCCAGCTCGCAAGTAATAATTTTAAACCTTTTTTTTCTTGTCCCTTCTAAATTTTTTTTTATATCATTATCTCTTCTGTGATTGGGTTCTTCATGCAAAATGCAAAGAGCAAAAATGCAGGTGCTGGCTTAGCACAGGCACTGGGGGACAGCACAAGGACAGAAATGAGCAGCTGGAACTGGGAGGCTGATAACACATGCAGTGTTGCCTCTGTGCCTCTGACCATGGCTCACCATCCACTCGTAAGATGCATCTGGCAAAATATTTGGAGTAGAAAGAGAGAAGTATTGATGCCATTTTACAGGTTTAGTTTATAGGTGTGTCATTCAGAATACTGTTACAGGCTTCCTGTGCTCAAACACAGGGAAGATGGCAGTGAGTGGAAAAAAGATACAAAAAGGGCCACAAAAGTTTAAGAGATGAAGAGCCCTTTACGGAAGTAAAGTCTGGAAAGGCTCGAGTTGCAATTAGTCTGGTGGAAAAACAGTGGAGAAGAGATGCTTTTATTGTCTCTGAATAAACGGATAAATACAAGGAGGGAGCACTATATTTAGCTGAAAAACAGCTTTGGCTGTTTGGCAATATGGAACAAATTGCTATGAAGTGAAAAAGAATGCATTTAGCATGGAAATTCCCAGAATATTCCTCATTAGCTGAAAGAGATCCTGGAACAATTTTCTAATTAGAATTTGTGAGAGCAAGCAACCTGGCTGCATTAAGACTGAACTTAAAAATTACAAAAGGGATTATATATAAATCAGATGTATGTTGAACTAGGAGTTCATATTTCTCCCAGTCACATACTTCATTACTAGGATGCAGTTAAGCCCTCTGGAATTTATAAAACCTGAAATTTTTGCTCTGTTTACTCCAGTAATAAAAGTGTTGCTGGTTGTAGTGAAGCTAGATTTCTCTCAGGGCCATAGAGTATGAATAGTTTTAGGAGTGATATGTGTGTTGAGAGTGCTCCCAGTGATTTCCACTTCAGCCTGCTAGGTCCCCACGGCAGGAGACACAGGGTATTCCCACTATAAATGAGGGAAATGGAAAGCCCAGAGTTGTTCTGTATAACATAGATCCAGTCTCTATACTAGGTTTTACTGCAGGAGTTTGCATAAAGGGCTGGTGCTCGGTCAAGGGCACAGCTGAGAGCTGGGTGGAAAAAAAGGTATAGTAAGGCGAGTGATACTAATTGTAGTATCATGACCATAACACCCTTTGCTCTCCTTCAGCCTGTAAAAAAAATTGTTCTTCAGCCTCTAGCTGGCCATAAATTATATTAGTCTTCCTATAGGGAATTTCAGCTGATGGATTTTACCACTCATCGATTTAGGGCACTTGGAAACGCTTTAAAAATCTCTGGAAAATCCATCATATAATTTTAATTAATTTTTATTCCTGCATCTTAACTTGATCAACAACTGAGAAATACGTTTTAAATTTTGAAAGAAACAGGTATGGTTTTTTATCTTCAATTTCTATGGCATTTCAAAACTGCTTAAGGACCTATTCTTTCTAAAAATTGTTCCTTTGTTTTAGACCAGGTTATCGAAAATCCTTATGATCAAGAAGGAACACATCAAACAATTGAGAGAGATGAATACAGAAGCAGAAAAACTGGTGAGAATGTTCTCTTTTTGGTTCTTAAAACAGGACATGCTTTAACAGCTGATGCAAATACAATCAGGAGTATAGTCTAAGTAAAATCTGTGTTTTATTGCTTTCTATGACATGAAATGTCTTATTATTTTTAAAAACAAGTTAGGTCAGTTGTTTCAAATATTATTCTCCTTTGAAAGCTCTGTACTTTGGAAATTGATTAATGTTGACATCAGGATAGCACATGTCAGTTAACACATAAGGAAATACTGTGTACTTTGAGAATTTGGAGTACAAGTTTATATGATAAGACATTTATGACAATACTGTTTTGCAGATAGTAGATACTTATTATCTCAGTTTTCTGGTTAAAGCAATTACTCATTTCAGAGATTTTTTGTGTAAAGCTGAGTGCCCTTGACTGGCATTTAAAGTTACAGTACCACAGCAACTACAGCATAATTAGCAGCAGCAGCAGAATAGTTTTTCTTGCTAACTTTATCTAATCAGCAGTCAGTAAATCAAAATTGTAAGAGTGGCTCTCCTACCTCCCATGGCTATAAATTAACTTGAGAGCAGAAAGCTCTCAGTCTCAACCTTCTGCCAGCATCCATCCAGGCTGTGGTCTCTGCAGCATACAGAAGGCTAAAGGTTTGTGGAGAGGAAGAGGGGTCCCTTTTATTTCTTTAAACAAAACAGCTGATTTCTTTTTTTACATGTAAAATATTTGAATGTTGAAAGACTCGATTTATTGTGGTAAGATTTCTCTCTGTGCCTTCAGTGATCATGTGCACATGTGCATTCTGTTTTTCTGCTTCCTACTGCCCCATCCCTGTGTCTCTGTAATTTTCTTCTTCTATGCCATGATGTTGTTCTTCAAAACCTTGTTTCAGTTACTACATTATTTTTCCTGTACATCAAATGTTTTGTCTTTTTTACTAACACACCAAATTTTGTGTATTAGTAACTAAACTAGATGCAAAGAGAAGTAAGATTAAAACATGTCATTGCAACCTGTAACTCTGATAATGAAAAATTACCAACTCTTCTTGAAACAAACCAATTTTTTTTTTCTGAGATACTAGTACTTTTGCATAGATAAGGAGATCCATAGGAATGACAGTAGCCTTCCTCTAGCAAGAACCCAGATATTAGCTCAGCTACTAAGTCCTAAATAAACTGTATTGTTATTTTTCTTGGTCTTCTTATTCCACAAAATTGAAAGAGCAAAAAGGCAATTGGGAAGGGAATCTAGAAATAGATGCTAAATTTCATACATTTTAGCTGAACTGTAACCTGGATAAGGACTTTGAGATACTTTGAAATTCTTCCCTGCTCTATTTCATTTGTAAACTAGCAATCTTAAAGCAACCTCCATTACTATTCAAGGCTGTCCTGATAAAAATAGAGGATGTGATACCTTCCTATTGGGCCATATTCTTAGCCCATCTTCTAATCCTCTTTGTCCCTTGGCAATCCCATCTGTTTGTGCTACTGACTATGTGTTGCTTCTCCTTTAAAATATATTTTCTTTGAACAAGAATCTTTTTCTGGCCCCAGTTCACTTCAACATCAGTAACATACTGGAACATGAATAAAATTGAACCCTTTGAGTTTATTCAGGTGTACTTTAATTGTCAGACTTTGGTAATAATTCACACATTTGTCATTTGGTAATTGTTAGAGTAACACCGCTGTTTGGTTCAAAGTAATCCTTTTATGAAGACTTCTGTTTAATGACTGATTCAATATAGAAGTAAATGGAACTGACCAAAATCAGAAATGGTACTGAATGTAGGCCATTATTATCTGGCAATAATAATAAATTTAAATGTACACAAGTCAGGGGATGCCTTCAGAGGAGATATTAATATATGCAGTTGCACATTTTCTGTCTCATTTTTCTAGAGACTGAAATTTTTCATTTCTAGTACATCACTGTACTAGTCTGGGTTGCAGGCTATAAACAAATTACTGTGTACATAAAACAGTAAACATTTGGATAAACAAATATAAATAAAAAGGACGTGCAATAAAAACAATGTAAAGGTAATGCTGGTTGTCTCAGAGAAGCATTTAGATCCTTGGTGACAGAGGTGTTACCTGCTTCTGTCTACTGAAAGCCATCCGTCTTTTGTCTGCCAGTTTAGCTGTTCATCAGTGTTTCCAGGTCTTGGGTTATGCCCAGGTCAGAAATAGTCCTGGTGCTGAGAAATATTTCTTTTGTCATCACTAGCATGGAATATCCTTAGCCTTTCCTCTCCAATACGGAATTCACAACTAGCTGCAGCTTTCACAGCTAACCTGGAGTAATTCAGTCTGCTCTAGGGGAACTGGTCACTTTCAGATGAAAGATTCGATTTTTTATGTTCCAGAGCTGCAGAAAGTACACCGAATTTATGCTACTTTCCAATGAATTCTGAAATTATGGTGGTAGTTTAAAGCCCTGTTAAGTTGGTATTTGGATTTGTAAGTCCCTGGAGATCATTTCAGTGATTAAGTTTAATGGGGAACTTTAAACTGAACTCCTAACTGAAACCTTTTGAGTTTCTGACCAGGATCTTCCTGATGAAGGCTCTTGACTTGCAATTTGCTTTATCTTGTGGTGTGAAAACTACAGCTACAAGTTTTCATTCTAGGGAGGTACCCGTATCTCAGTCTTGTGGCTGGGACTACTTTGAGCTTCTCTTGCAAGAGGCAATTTGTAGAGGAAATTTATAACATATTGCATGTTTCATTTCAATTTCATAAATATCACCCAAACAATATCAAGCTATATTCTGAAAAGAGTATAAGAAAAAAGGTACTGTATTTTGGTCTTTTTTGTGGAAAAATGTACTTACAAAATACTGTTACCAAATATAAGGTCGAGTAACTTTCTTTTTTGGCAGAAGTGTTAGCTGTAACAGAAGGTGTGTAGCACTGAGTCATCCTCAAGTGACCAATAACTTACTAACCAAATGTGCCTCCCATCCTGCAGCAGAGATGGTCGAGGCCGTATTGTCCTGTACTGTTCCTCTGATGGCAGGATAGTTCTCTGCTCAAGCAGTAGAGAGAAGCCATGCCCAGCTACTGGAGAAATAAGCAGGTCAGACCACAGTCATCTTCTGTAGCATTTACCACCATAGATTATTGTAGCCCTTCAAGAAGGGAATAAAAGCATGGTTGTTACCTACACAGTTTCACTTGAAGTTATAACTAGTAATACTGCATTTTAATATTTTGTATGTTAATGTTTTTCTATTTGACAGTGGGATTTCAAATATCGCAATATAATTTTCAAGTAAAAACTCCTTTTGATGAGTTCAAAATCTATAACTGTACAGTACTGCATTAACTTTAATATGCTTTGTGTTTCCCACAGAAATCCTATTCCATGCCAATAGGCATTGAGTTTCAGAGGAGATACGCAACTATTGTGCTCGATCTAGAACAACTAAACAAAGACTTAAATAAAGTTTTGCATAAAGTTCAACAGTATTGCTATGAGGTAAGATTTTGCTGGAGTCTCTGTGTACTTGGAGGTTTTGCTCAACCTAAGTAGAAAGTAGAATTTCCTGGGAATAGGGCATTAGGTGGAGGTCACAGTGAAATGAAACTGTTGGTAGCTGAATTGGATTCCTTCTGTGTGTGCCTTTGAGCAACAGACACTTTTCCTGATACCAGTGGCCTGTTCTTAAGTAGACATACATAAAGAAAAAACACTGTGTACTACGTACACGTGAACTGTCTTTGAAATCATGTCATTTCATACATCAACCAAATGCAAAGGACATCTTCACTCTTAATTTCTCCCCACCATATCTCTGCAGCTTGCTCCTGACCAGGGCCTCCAGCCTGCTGACCAACCCACGGATCTGAGGCGCAGATGTGAAGAGGAAGCTCAGGAGGTCGTCAGACAAGCAAATACCTCATCAACAGGACAGTTCTGTGTTGAGAGTGAAAATTTAACTGATCTTATCTCTAGACTTACAGCAATATTACTGCAAATTAAGGTAAAAGGTTTGCATAAAACAGCTTCTCCCATACAGTACATATTATTAAAGCTCTGCCAGTTTTCGTGCTGAACTGTGAGAACATTTTTGTTTTCTTCTTCTACAGTGTCTAGCAGAAGGAGGTGATCTGAATTCCTTTGAATTTAAATCACTAACAGATTCATTAAATGACATTAAAAATTCAATAGACTCCTCAAATATCAGGTATTACTTTTTGAATATTTAATTCTTAATTACACACTTTGTGATAGTAGGCAGTTCTTACTGTATTTTAGTGGTGAACACTGATTATAATTAAAGGATTTAATCTGGTAACTTCTACTTATAGGAAGGGTCCCATCTAAAAGGGGGGCTTCTTAAAGGGAATGTGCAATGAGCAGTTTTCTGTTTGAACCTATCAGTGAAGTAACCTGTTAAAAAAAAAGTTACAAAATGCTAAATTGATGCAGCAACAACTAGACTTTCTTGTTCTTTAGTAATTTATGACAGCTAAAAACTTATTTTATAACATTGTCAGATTTTGAAATCCCACTAGTAATACAAGTTTTTTAAACCAGAGAACAGTACAATTTCAGTATTCTTTTGGCATATTCAACCTCTTGTCTGTAAATATCAAAAGGTGGCATATGAGACAATTAGAGGTTCTGAGCAGCTTCCATTGGCAAGATTTTAAGCCAAGAAACAGAAGAGCAGCCATATTGTGCCAGATCAACGGCCAGTCTAGTCTAGGTGGGCCATTTTTCAGCAGTTGTCACAAGCAGGTGCCTGAGGAGGCATCATAAAAATAGCAAGAATATGATAGCAAGAGTGTAGTGATACTTGTGTGGAGTACCCTCCAGCCTCCAGCAATTTGTGACCAGCATTTTATGCTGCTAAATTATGTCATTTAGAAAATAAACCTAAATGCTTAGTATTTTTTTATATCCTTACTAGTTGTATTGCTACATAATAACGGGAGGCCGTACACATGAATTTTTAAATTTTTAAGATTTTTTCCAAAGATAGTAGGATGGCCTTTTGATTTTAAAATAATTATTGAGAAATACTGTTTTATAGCATTTTTCATTAGGAAAAACAAAACCAAACCTCAAACATTAGTGAAACAACTTTATAATCAACCCTGCAAATTGCATATTGGAATTGATTCAAGTGAAGGTTGATGTACCCAGCAAAGAAAGTGATGATGTTTCCATTTCATGGTGCTTATTTTGGCCATTTTAGCATCTCTTAGTAATATTTTAATTTCAGTAACTCTGGTCTTGTTGAAACCTTACTTTAAGTGCCCAAGTCAGTAACTCTTGATTTCATGCAGTTCTTTGTGCAAGTTCTGTTTTATGATATTTCTCTGTCAAGTTGCATTTGTGTGTACTGCTCTCCAATTCATCTGAATTTTTGTACTGGCTATGTTCACATCTTCATTTTTCACTGTAGAGATGTTCAGACACAACTCTTACATATGGGGTTTAACATATGGTTCCTTCTTCTTTTCTTCCCATAGTTGTTTCCAGAATAATGTTGAGATCCATGTTGCACATATTCAGAGTGGTCTGAGCCAGATGGGAAATTTACATGCTTTTGCAGCTAATAACACCAACAGAGACTGAAAACATCCTTCCAAGTGTACAGCAAGTAGTTCTGGAAAATCTTCTTCCTTTCTATAGGCTTCACCAAATACCCTAACTGCCAGAAGAAAAGGGAAGAGAAAACCTCTCAGAAAGGACCCTTTTAAATATATTATATCTGCTTCTTAAGGAAACCAGCATTATGGGCCAGCGTTACGTTAGATTTCTCCATTTGTTATTCACATGCAGTAGTTTTGCTAACTGGTAATCTCTTAGTAATTACATTGATTATAGTAAACTTGAAAGCATACTTTCATATAATTTGAACTTGGTTTTTAAAAGTTCAGATGAATTCTGCACACCTCTTGCTGTTGGATCTCCTGGTATGTTAGAAGTGCTGAAGAGGAAATGGCTTGAGTTAGTAGCCACATGGCAGGTCTTTGTTGTGTAAAGCTACACCTCTGTGTAGGTCTTGAGAGCTGCCAGGTCAGCCCTTGGGAAGCCAAGTGTTCCTGATCTAAGGAAGCAACAGCAGGATACAGCCAGCAAACATAAGCTGTAAGCTGGAGGCTGTTGGGCAGGTCTATCGATCAGTCAGTGTCTTGTTGGAACTCTTAATTTATCATAACTTATAGAAGGAGTCTAATGAAGGAATATAAAAATGTAACTTTCCAGAAAGAGATTGGTTATGGCTTTTTCCCTTCATGCACGGCAAAAAGTGCTTTAGGTGGTATTTTATATAAAAGTGAGTGGTTAAACGTATTGTTTTTCCAAATTCTTGTTTGTTTTGCACAAGTTTTAAATTAGATTACTAGTTATTCAACAATACCCAACATATATAAATATGAAGATTTTTATAATTAAAGATAACCAGTGAGGTAAACTGCAAAAATAAGAAGTGATAACCTGCCTATACCTTTTGGAATGTTAATCTTGTAAAAAGTGTGTATTGGTTTGTTTAAATAGTCTTGTAAAGCTTCTGTGTAATGAATTGTTTCCAGATATGGATTTTCAGAGATAGCTGTAGAGATGTTTTTGATTCTTTTAGATGCCTCATTACATAAGGTCTTTTATATGTTAATGTATAAAGAATATGTAAACAGGATTATTTTCAATTTTAAAATTTTGTATAGTTTAAAGATGCTTCTGTATTCTGTGTTGGTATTGTGCCACTGCAAAACTTTAGTGCAGAGTTTATATTTAGCTAAATTTGTTCTGTTAATTAAGAGAAATGCATAAATCTTTTATTCTCAATGAAATTTGTAACTGAATAAATTGACCTATGAGAGTTGGTATATTTCACAAAAATGCAAACTTTTTTGCAGATGGTCTCAGGTCATTTTTTTAAGAGAAGCTAATTGCTGAAAATGAAATGGTATGAGGACTAGGTGAGTAGCTGTTTCAAAAGGTATTAAAAATTTTACAAGGGATACTATAAAATAATGGTAAACAGTAATTTAGCTGAGTTACCCAGGAAAATATACCTCTCAGAATGCAATAGAACATCATAGTGGTCTCTGCAATTGCTTTTGTAAATATGTCACTCATTACTTTGTGGTGTTAACACCTGTTTGATAAAGAAGACAGAAAGGAGTCCTCTCCCACCACCCTTTTCATGTAAACAGAGAAAGGTGCCAAAGCCTAATTTAAGGTACATAAGTTTAGTCAGGAACTCATCTGATCTACAGCTAACTCAGGGAAAAGGAACCATCTCCTTGCACCCCTATACTCAGGTGCCTGCTGCTCCTTCTGCACACCTCTGCTGTGATCCCATCCTGCTCTGTTGGGACTCAAGCTCAGCATATGCACTGAATGCTTTTGAGGAGCAGGACTTCCCAGTTCTAAACACCAGGAGGGTAATTTGGCCCTGTTGATAGCAAACATCCCAAACTGAGAGGGAGAGAAGTTGTAGATGCTGGTAGATACCAGAAGATTTGGGAACCTGCTTTTCATGACAACCTTATTTCTTACTGGACACAGAATACATTGCAATAACCATCACACTCCAATCTCAGTTCTGATTCCTTAGGTGTGATGGTTTCTACATGTGGGTACTTAAATGTGCTCTCCAATGTTTTCTGTTGATGTAGGTTTTTTTTAATTATTGCAGGATAATATATCATAGAAAGATCTGTCATTCGTGATAAGCATCTCCATGTACTTTCACATGTCACTTGTCCCACTCATGTGGGCAATGTGAATATACACATCTTTTCTTTGAGAGGCTGCATTTCTCCTTGGGTACTGATGTGTTGGGTCAGAGTTAATGTTGAATTTTGGTGACAGTAACAAATACAGCTGCTTTTGCTGAATGTGCCCTAAGCATAGCAGGAGTCTCAAGAGCTCACTGCAGCTACCATACCTAAAGTCTGCAGGAGCAGAACAAGTTATTTTGATTTATTATAATCGGTAAACTTGAATTTACCCTGAGCCCCCAAGAAACCATGGTCTCATTTTCTGTCTCTTTCCGCAAGTGCTTCTCTTCTGGGGTTTTCCAGATCCCCAGCATAGTGCCCAAGTCCACTTGGGACAGATGGTGTTTGAGGTAGTTGGTTGGTTTTTGGTTCATGTTTTTTTCAAGGATAGCTCTGGGGTTTTTTTGGTGGAGAATACTAAGCAGCAGCCGTGCTATGCCACTTCACGTTACAAGCTTGCAGTCCAACCAGCATTCAGCTGTCCCAGATCTCACAAGCACAGGTATGTTATGGGGTGGCACTGAGGGATTTTGTGCATTGGTTACCTTATTCTGCAGGCCATGATTCCTGAGACAGGATATTTCTGCCACCAGGACATGGGCCATTTTTCCTGTGCTTGTGGCATTCGGGTGCTCTTCGGTAACTGATGTCTTACAGCTTGCTCTGCTAGGCTCTAAAGTACTGTTTTGTAAGCAGGAAGAATTGGCCTTATCCTCAAAATACGTACAGAGTAATATATCCTTTCTCAATAAATTGAATTACAGGAGAGACTTCTGTTATTAGTAATTTTGCCATTCTCAATGCAAAGCCATTCAGCCCACGACCAATCATGTGAACAGCTTCTGTGCAGTCCCTACCTAAAGCTAAAGCACCCTTTGAGTGTCCACAAAATACTGCCATTTCTCTTAGTTTAACATTAACCTTGGCTTAAGTGGCAGACTGGAGGCTTTTGTCTGAGCACTTGAGATTTGGGGGTTTGTATTACTTAGGCCATAGATTTCCATTTTCATTTGGGGAGGGGGGTATTTGTTTAGGGCAGATTTAAGACAAATACTGACAGAGAAGGTTTAAGGCAGTTTCTGTAACCTGTCCTTCAGGCCCCTTAGCTCTCTTATTGACATCTACACTGCAACCATGGCTCTCCAGGACCTGGGAAGAGAACCTGCAGCTGGGATATCTACGACTTCTCTACTCCACTGTCAGCCAAGGTAAGAAACCTTGCCCCTGCACCAGGTACACACACAAGCAGAGCAAAAATGTAAACTTTTATTTTCCTTGCTAAAAAATCCCGACAGACCATCACACTCTTTTCAAAGACTAGCTCCCCACCCCCAAAACACAGTGGATTGGGTTAGCTTTTTGGCTAAAGAAGGTTAAATAGATATACAGAACATGGTAAAAGAAAGCTTTAAATACAGTGTAAAAATATGTCCTCAGCTGATGGAGCCGACCCGTATCTTTCTTAAATAAATAGGTAAAATCAGTTACTACCGGATAAAGTGCAGCAGTGGCAGAGCAGCAGTGGTGAGGTAGTGCGGTGTGTGACTGCTTCCCGCCCGAGCAGCGCAGCGCGGGACGGGGTCCGGCGGGAGGGCTTCGCAGCACGGCCGGGAATGCGCCTTTAACCTGTCCCCCGCCCGGGCCGCGTCCCGCCGCGGCGGCGCTCAGAGGGCGCGGAAGGCGCCGAGCGCGTTCTCTTCCCATTCCGAGCCCGACTCCGAGTAGCCGCTGGTGTCCTCGGCGTCCGACACGGGCGAGTACTGCCCGCAGAACGGGCGGGCCGGCGGGAAGGGGCCGGCGGCGCTCCTCGCGAGCGGGGCGGGCTCGGCCCCGCAGGGCTGGCCGGGCGGGAAGCCCTCGAAGACGGGGCCGGGGGGAAAACCGGCGGCCGGCGGCCACGCGTAGGGGGCCGAGCCGTCCTCGGTCCGGGCCACCCCGGAGAGGGCGCAGCGGGGCCGCTCCGGGGC
>VZTH01016965.1:467389-490271 GCA_013397815.1 Aleadryas rufinucha
AGGAGGCGGCACGGGCCCGCGGGGAAGGTGAGCTCCGGGCACCTCGCCGGGCCCCGCACCCCAGCCTGCCGGTAGGGTGCCCGACTGGGGCGGGCCCTGCCTTGCTCAGCCCAGGGGACTCGACGGTGGCCGGGCACCGCAGCCCTACGCGTGCCCGACGGGGATGGGTGATAGCTGGCAGCCCTCGACTCCCCGCACGAAACATGGACGGCAGGAGGGAGAGGGGAGCGGGCTTAGCATCCGCTCTCCGTGGGCAAAACAACTGGGTATTGGGAGTTTGGCAGCCTGGAGAGGACCTAGTGCAGCGGCTGGATTATTTCTGATACAACATCTGGGCTGGTAGGGTTATGGAGTTCACTCCCTCCAGCTATTGGTGTGAAAGTAGATGTCCTCAAGTAGCTGTATGCTTTCGCAAGTAATAGATAGTGCATGGTGTGAGACATAAAGCAAACAGAAGTTATCTCTTCCCGTGGCCGCAAGTGCTCCACTTGCAGTGCTTTGCTGCCAGCTGTGCCTGCTGCTGCAAAAACATCTCTTTTTAAGATTCAAGTTAAATGCACTTGGAGAGCCACAGCAGCTCAGACAGGGCAGAGGCAGACACTGGTGTCATCACCTTTTCCACCCACTTGCTAATGCCTTTACACATCACACTTGCACATCTCATGTGCTTCTGCCATAACTGATTTCCAGACAGAGGTCTCGTGCTGAAGCGCTGCCTGCAGACCCCAACACCACCAAGGCACTTAAAATGGTTTGTCCTCATTTTACTTTTTACAACTGTCTCCCAAGAAAAGTGCCTTTGCACAGAAAATCGTGTTAAAATTGTTAAAAGCCAGTTTTGGAAGTTTTGTTCCTAAAACATTTGTACCTTTGTCCTTTTACATGTGCAACAGTCCAGATGCTTTCATGACAGAAGTTTCCAGGTTGTTCCCAAAATCATGGGCTGTAGTCTGCAGCCAGCAGTCAGAAATATGAGACTTGTACAGTGTTCTCAATTAGCAGTGTAACAAGAGGGCACGATGGTGAGAAAGAGCACAGGTGAGTGGTGATCCAGAAAGCACAGACAGGATTATTTAAGGTTTTTAGTGAAAGACTTGTGGAGGGTTGAATTAGTCTGCATATTCTGTGCAGATTTAGAAGATGCCACAGGTGGCAGCAAAAGAGAATTATTCCAAATTATATTTACATGATGAATGTTTTATTGTATTTTACATCAAATAATATTCCTGAAAAACATAGCAGAGGTTTCTTTCCTGTGCAATGAAGAATAGAGATGTGGCATCCTTTAGGTTTCTGAAGGATTTAATCCTGCTTGGAATTATGCCATGATAGGAATATTGACTTTAGTTTCTAGGATTTGGTTAAGGTTGATTAAGTCTGTCGGATAGAGAGAGCAGGTTTTTGAGGAAATGTGTTTTTTCACACACGTGTTTTTCTTTCAGCAGCAGCCCAGGCTTAAGAAGCTGTTGGCACCACAGGCCCCCCACTGTTCACCCCTGTCCTGATGCTTTCCCTTTAGCTGAGCATGTGTCAGTCCACACAGTGTGATCAGGGAATTAACCCAAGTTAAATTAACTGTACAGTAACAACAGTTGTTGTTTGTTGATTCGGGTTTTTTTAATCCAGATCTGGGATTCCTACCTGTGGGCTACCAGCAGGCCCTGGGATGGCTGTACAAGCGAGAGGATGCTGCCAGATGGAGCAGAAGGGAAATGAGGGGATCCCATCAGGGACTGCCTTCTAGGACTGCCACCACCTGGATCTGATGCTGAGCCAGCAGAGACCAAAACTGAGACAGACTGCCCAGGAGCATGGTGGTTTTCAGTGTCAGACTTCCCATTAAGACAACTATCAATGTATATTGACTCAGGAAAGAGTGAGTACTGGGAGCTAATAGACCTGTTCCCAACTCATAAATCTGGAAATGGGCTGACTCTTTGATCTCTGGCTGCTGTGACATCCTTCAGGCCAAAAGCTTTCTCCATGCCCTTGCCCCTTTTAATTCCAGAGGTGTTCCAATAGCTGTCTTGTGACAGCAGCTGACATGGTCCCCTTGGTGAGGAAAAGAATGGTGAAGCTTCCCAGGCCTGAAAGCTTTCATTAGGAGACACAGATGCAACAATTATAGACTTGTAAAAGTCTACATTGTTACAATGGAAGAAAAATAACCTCCACACTACATTTCGTTGCACTCTATGTTGTCCATGAGTGCATCGTGACCAGTGGCTCTGCCGTGTGGAGTAGGCAGCCCGTGTGACTGAATTGTGGGCAAAATGGTCAGTGCCCTTCGTGCAGCCCAGGATTACACACACAGGCCCCAGGGTGTGGGGTTCACACTCAGTCTCTTCATTACCTGGCTGCAGACAATTGTATTTTCTAGCAGACATACCTGTGAGTGGATGAGGCTGCTGTGAGCAGGTCACGCTGTGCTGCCTGTCTGCAGGTGCTGACTTCTGTTTACTTCTAGTCTGCCTCAGTTTCCCTGTCTGGGCTGGCTGGCTATTACCAGCATGTTCATATATCTTGGTGATGAGTCCTTTTCTGCTTACCAGTGGTATGTGCTTTTGCACAAGCAAAGCAATTCTGGAGCAAGACCAGAGCCCAGGAATCGCATTTTCCTTTCCTATTGCTCAGAGCATCACACACTAATTTTGTCTGTGGGCTCCTCATGGCCACCCTTCTGTATTGGCTTGGTTTGAAACAGATCTAAGGTTGAATAAAAGCAAGGGGGACGGTACTCTGATTGTAAAGGAGTGTGCTGTTAGGTGGAGATCAGGATAGGAGGCTTTTGCCTCCTCCCAGGCAAGCAGGATGACATGAAGGACAGCTCCTTGCTTCCTTCTGACTGTTCTCTCCCCTCCCAATGCTGGCACAATTCTCCACAGCTCCTACAGAGTATCGTCCTGCTGATGTCCTAAAAGCCGTGCCTGTGGGGTAGTGCAGTGTGCCTCCTGCAGCAAGGACAAGGTGCTGTGCCTGGATTCAGCGGAGTTTCCTTTCCCTGACAAGTTGTTTTCCATCCTGCTGTGCCCCTTGTAGTCTGACAAGGAAATTTCTGATGCCTTGTAGGTGCCAGCATCCGCATGGAGTCATACCCAGGTAAGGGCTGGAAGCATTTAGAAGATGTTCAATTTTGTCCCTTCCTGTTCTGCAGACTTGCTTTTGTGTCCCACCAAGGCACAAAGGGGGATTTTGTGTCTTCCCTCGAGAAGCAGAAGCTGCGACAAAGGTCCGGAAGTGGCTTGTTTTTTGAAATTAAGATGGCTAAAACTGAGAGAGCTATCTCTAAGGGAAAAGCAGACTGCCTTGTGTTGATATCAAAAATTACAGGCTGCTTCAGACACTGTTTACATTGATCTTCACTCTATTTGTAAAGAGAGAAACTTCTTATGCTTTTGTCTGTGCTGGGAGTGCCTCAGCACTGAGGAACCTGTGCCAAGAGGACTCACAATACAAAATGTGCCTGGACCTGCAATAAAATGGTTTTAAGCTTCAGCTGGAGAATATGCTCTCACATCACTGCTGCCAGCCTGAGCATCCAGCAAGGGTAAGGCAAGCTACGAAACACAGAGATTGAGCACAAGCAGGGGGAGATAGGCCCTGTGGCAAGTTTTCCGGCTAGCTAGCTCTTCAGCCTTTTGCATGTCAAGCTGGGGAGGTTCTCTCAGGCTCTTGGGGTTACAGAGCCATCTTTTAAATGTGCAGTTTAAGATCCTGCCTTATGTGACTTGAGGAACTGAAGCTTGGGAAGCATCCCAGAATGTATGGCAAGAGGAGGCAGCAGTGTGACTCCCAGTCGTGACTTTGCTGACAAGACAAACACACCCCTTTAAATAACTAACATGTGAGCAGTTCTGCTGCGTGGTCCTGGAGGGAATGGGACACCAGGGGTTTTGCCATGCAGTGATTTGTAACCCGCAGTGCAGCCTTGGCTGTGTTCAAACTCTGCTGGCTTGTCAGATGTCACATCACCTTGTTTCTTCTAGGACTCTGCAGGGACACAGCTCTTGCATGGTATTTTGTCATTCCAGCAAGGCTTATTGTTTTTTTCTTTTTGGTGGCTGTCTTTAACATGAATTCTTTGGTTGCTAAACCCAAGACTGAGGTTTTTAGTAGCGGAGATTTAGCAGTCTCTTGTCAACCTGACTAAATTTGCAAAGATTTGGTATCTTGGAGATCTCAATTTCTACATCAGTTTAAACTGAAATTGGCCAAAAAGTTCAAATCTTATCACAGAATCATAGAAAGGTTTGGGTTGGAAGGGACCTTAAAGATCATCTAGTTTCAACCCCACAGCCATGGGGAGGGACACCTTCCACTAGACCAGCTTGCTCAAAGCCCCATCCAACCTGACCCTGAACACTTCCAGAGATGGGCATCCACAACTTTCCTGGGCAACTTGTGCCTCACCACCCTCACAGTAAAGAATTTCTTCCTAATATCTGATCTAAACCTACTCTCAGTTTGAAGCCATTTAACTTTGTCCTGTCCTGACATGCCCTTGTAAAAAGTCTCTCTCCATGTATTAGGAGACTGACCAAAAAAAGGGACAGTGGTCACACAAACCTGATTTCATTAATTTAGAGAAAGTTTAAGAAAAAATAAACCCACATTTCTGCTTTTAAGGCTTAAGTTTAGACTATCCCTGGATAGCTTGTCCCTGAAGAAGCAATCCTTGGATAATTATCTCACAAATTAAATTAGTTGTAGTCCAGACACATTTTTATGGTTGCATATATAACTACATTTGCTCCAGAACTTCTGCTGGCAGGAAAATACCATGTAATTTCCAGCTTCTCTAGCAGGGCCCTGATAGCAAAAATTGTTAATGCATGCTAGGCTTAAGTTTTGAGGTTTTTTCATTCTAAGAGGAAATCTTTATATGAATACTTAATTTCCCTTTGATTGCTTCTAGTCATTGTGACAAAGCTCTTTACAGCCTCCAAATGCTTTTAGAGGTTTATCAGGTCTTCCCAACGTACAGGCACAAGATCTATATATTGAGGCCCATCCAGGCTTTTAGGTAGAGTTCTGAGCTCTTACCATAATGTCATGTTTTTAATTTAGAGTTGTCATTTTTCTAGTCCTCATGGCTTTAACAAGGAAGAGCTTGAGCAGGGTGGGCTGTGTATAGTCCTTACTCTGGCACAGTTTGCAGATGCCTTGAAATACATTCTTGAAAGGCCTGAGCTGCCTGTCCATTGTGGATATTCAACTGTGTCCCTGAGAGCTGCTCCTCACCAGAGTCCTCTACAGAGAAGAGGGGGCTTGCCTTTCTGGTCAGCCCAGGGAGTGTGTTCACCTCCACCTGGGACAAAATGAGGTGGATACAGCCGGTGTCTTACTTCAAGGTCAGAAATGTGACTTGGCCATGCTCCAGATTGTCCCAGGCACTGGGCAGTGAAAGACAGATGGTCCTGTCACAGTGTCCTGAGTGTGACCTGTGACCAAGGGGCTGAGATGAACCCCCTTCAGCATTTTTGTCCTGATAGGGTTGCAGAAGGTACATTGGGCACGTCCAGTGTGATGGAGCCCATGGCATTGGAGAACCAGAACGATGTCGGAGCCTGGTGACATCAATCCCCAGCACAGGTTATTTCAGATCACCCGGTACTGGGCCAGGCTTGCCCAGCAGCTCTATGCACAGATAGAGGGTTAAAATAAATGCAATGTGACAAGAGGTTATGTTCTCTCTGAAAGATGCTTGTCTTGCTTGGCTCAGACCTGATTACCTCCATATATGCACAGTCTGTTTTCCTTTGAAAATTTAGCTGCTGTGTCTCCTTGGTTTTGGCTGTGAGGAACTCATAGTATCTTGTGACTTTAGCCCTGTGCTTAGGAGGGGGATGTGACTTGGTGGGGTGAGCCATTTCCTGAGAGGTGTGAGACGTGACTTCAAGACCTGCTGGTGCCATTCGTGTATTCTGCTCCGAGGAGTTGATAAGAGCTTCAGACACACAGAGAGCCTTGAAGGAAGTGGTGGGAGAGGCGGGGAGGCGTAAAAACCCAGCAAATGCATATGAAAAGATCAAGGGGTTGTATTTGCTAAGTCCCAACAGGAACAGATTTGGGGCAAGATGCCCAGGGTCGGAGAGGACCCAGACACAGCAACAGGGCAAGAGCAGAGTATGTCTGATGGCTGGCAGCTGGCTCTCTACCATCAGAGGGAGAGGAAGATTAAGGATTTGGGAGTGGGAGGGAGATAAGAGCAAGTAGGGGGGGAAGGAAAAGGGCAATAGTGAGGAAGCTACCTGGAGATAGGAGGGGCTGGTTGAAAGAGCAGGGGTTATTTAGTGTTGAATTTAGATACACTTAAACCTCAGCTTACCTTTGGGTTTTGAGATACCCTGAGAATGGCAGAGTGCATGTGATACTTCTGCAGTGAGAGGGCAATCCCACCAAGTTTCCTGTGGCAGCAAACCCTAGGCTTAAACAAATCCTTGTTGCAATTTCTCTCTGGGCCCTCTCTGATTTTATAGCTTGTGTTATTGTGAGAGACCCTAAAGCTTCTATTTAACAGAGTTCACTGTATTGCTTTGCTTACTCGCATGCTCTGAACAAGGTCATACCCAACTCTTAGAGATATTTTCCTTAATGAAGATTTGCTGAGAACTTGGTGCAGGTGGTTGTGTATACAACAAAACTGCATTATGTGGATTCCCAATAATGTTTAATTAATTCACTGTGAAAGCAAAGGAATATGTCTGCAGGTGAACAAAAAAAGAAAGAAGGAAGAAGATAAGACAAGAGCTAAGGGAAAAGACAGGACCATGTTTTCCTCCTTTTCATTCAGCACCTACTTAGGAGAGGCAGCCTGCCAAGGCGCAGCCAGAATACACACACAGAGTAGAGGAAGGCAGAGTGATGGACAGCAGAGAGGCCACATCCTCCTCTAACAGCACTGGATAACAGCCAGAAAAACTCCAAACAGTCCCCTCTCTTCCCTTTTCAGGCTCCTTGGCCTTAGCAAGCAGTGTTAGGGCATTGTTTTGTACCTTTTCTTGGCAGGCTCTTAAACACTTATCATCATCCCCTGCATGTGGTAAGCTCTTCCTTCTACTCCAACTTAACAAATGAGTCACGAGATTCTCTGTTTCTGTCTTGCGGTGTTTGGTATCTGAGAGCTGCTGAAATTAATGAATTTTCATGTAAATGTTACTTTGTTTGTTTGTTGGTTGGTTTGTTACAGCTTGTGTCTCAATTGAAAAAAGGATGAAAATGAGAAGAAGTTTTGCTCCAATGGTTCAAAACAAGAAGACAATACATAGAACCAGAACTTTCCTGGTATGGTTGGATGCCTGTTACAATATGAACACAAACCCACTATCTTTCTCTGCCCTTGGCTGCCCTGGTGCTATTAAAATCCACCAACTTTCCTGTCTGACTGGTACTGACTGGAGAATCCTTCATCCGACTTCCCTGGGCTTCCCTGCTGCTTCTCAGGCGTGTGCCAAGGTCAGCACTCTGGCTTCAATCTAATCATTCATTCCAAATGTTTCCCACCCTGTTTTCTGATTAGTTTTAGAAATGAGGGACTTTTAGTCTCATGTATCAGTACATTTACAACAAAACCATTTTGGTTTTGCTCTTGCATTTTTTTTCTGGGCTCTTTAATTTCAAAGGTTTTCAAGCCTCTGTACAGTTTGGAAGATTTTCAGGTTTAACATGTGGATGGAACGTGGGAAGTTTCACCTGAGCTGGGGTTTTGCAGCTGATCATTAAATCAGCAGTTCCACATGATCATAGCTGGGGAGTGCAGTGGTTACTATGCCATTTGATGAAGTCATTCTCTTCTGTGCATGAATTGACTCATATTTCTTTGCTATTTAAAATCACATTAAAGAAAAGTGCCACGCAACACGCTTGGTAGGCATTATTTCTCTGGGTTATCCTGACTTTTGTAAGCCCATAGCACAGTTTTCTGATGTCTGACTCATACAGAAGCTCCACACATTTGCATAGAAGACTATCTCCATCCTCCTCCCCCACTATCCTGTCCCCCTGCCTCAGCCATCCCAGATAAGTTGTCCAATAGAGTCCTGCATGTTGGCTCACTCCTCTGGCAAAGGCACTCTCTGAGGCATGTCCCTGCCTCCAGCGTGCACCAGTGCCCCCCGGGCTGCCCTGCCCAGGCAGGTCCTGTCCCAGGCCTTCAAAATGCCTCATGCTCTCACTCCCATTTCACACAACAGCTGTTGTTCTTCCCCTTTTACTCAAGCTCAACTCCTCTGCTTTTATTTCTGGCAGGGTTATTTTTCTATTTGACTTTGACTCTGTTTGCCAAGGCCGCACCCTTGTCACCTCCTTATTCTGATCCTCTCCTTTGTTGACTAAAGGTCTTCCTCTCCTTCCTTTTATTGGTACTTTTATCTCTTTCTCCATTATCTTTTAGTCCCCTTGATTCTTACCCCTCTCTTTTGCAGATGACCAAGCTTGTTTTACACATTACTTGGGGTATTTAAGACTTTTCCCCTTGACAGTTTTTCTTCCCTGCCCCTGGAAGGTTCTCCGTGCTGCTGGACACATGCCAAAGAGAAATACATTTATTACTCCAAATGAGACAACTGCAGTCCAAGATGGAGAGTGACTCCGGGCTGCAGTGATCTCAGCAGGTCTCTACTGCCATCTTAGCCATCCCCCACATCTTTACAAGACCACGTTTTTCCTCTTTTGCAGTGATATCTTTGCAGCTGGGAGACTGTCCTAAGGTATTTGAGGTAAGAGAAGGTTTAAAGGAATGCTGAGAGTTTGCTGCAGGTCTGAGTGATCAAAAAAGGGTGCAGCAGCATCAGAGTGTAGGTTTCTGTTTGCAGTTCCACCACTGCTGGCCTCTTTTGTCACTCACTGACAATGCCTGAAATATGGCTGTAGACAAAATCTTTATGACAGTGGCTGGAAATTGCAAAGCTGGGCAGGATGTCACATCAATCACAGCATCACCTGGGTGTTTTACATTGTGTATGTCTTGGTCAGTGCCAGCAAAGCAGTGTTCATGGTTTTCTAGCATTTCAAAAAGGCTGTATTTCCCTCAAATTTTGCCAGGATAAGGGCAGAAGTGAGAAGATAAGGAGTTTCCCTTGATTAATCTCTCTTGGTCAAGCTCTCCTTCCTCTGCGTTTTGTATTTTTATCAACTAAGGCAGCAAGAGTCCTGGTATGTACACAGCAGTCCAGGAGAAACAGGGAACCTGCTGCCACTAAAAATCCTGACAGACAAAAGGCTGATCCTCCCTGCCCACAGAGCTTGATTTTGCATCTCTTCAGCCAAGTGGTGATCTTTCCTCTAGCTGCATGGAGCAGTCTCCTGCTTGAGGGACCAGGATAATTTCTAAGGGCCATACAGGTGCCCAACCAAGGCCCCCTGTATGTTGCACTCTTTCCTCATCTACTTGACCTGACCTCCTTTATTCCAAACAACTCTTTGCATTTCAGCTTTCTACAGCAGCAAGTTAACAGTGTATAACCAAGTCTGGGCTGTCCAAAACCACCCATCAAATGCCACTGTAACTTGCCTGTGGGCCCCACTGCTGAAGAGAAGGTGCATGGCACACTGGCAGAGACATACAGGGTTGTTCCTAGAAGACGCCTGTTCTAGAGCTGGATTGGTGCCTGCTTCCTGCTTTCCATTCTTTATCTAATCTTGAAGCAGTGCAGCTTCACCAGATTCCTTTGACTAACCAAAGTGCAAAAGCTGGTTTCAGGTGGGAATTTTACTCAAAGACTATGTAAAATGTGTAGGCACAAAGAGCTGGAAAAGACCAGGTCATTCATTCCAGGTCTGAGTGAATTCTTTCTCTGTCCACACTTCCCAGGGTCACTTCTAAAACTCTGGCCAGTGTTTTCAGCAGCTGGAGAAACCATGGACCACATCACACAAAAGTAAAGACTTACCTTTTTTTTCACGACAAAAGGAGGGGCCACTCCTGAGGTGAAATCCTCTCCAGATCTGTGGGTCCAGGTTGCTGGTTTTCTCCATGTAGGCATGTAAAAATCATGAATTGTGGGAAAAAACGATGATGAAGTGTCGGTTCCGGGGGTGCTCTGGNACAGGGAAGGGAGAACATTCTGGATTAGGGCCATATAGGGTAGAAAGGGGCAGGGGAGGCCAACAGGCCAATAGGACAGACAGAGCCAGGGTACATTTCTGTAACAGAGCAGGGCATGGTGAGAGAGACCTTTTTAGTCACTTTAGCTGGGGAGAATTTCTCCACTTAGCTCCAGGGGGTTCTTAAAATCCCTGGTGCCATGGGACACCTGTCTACAACAATGAAGTGCTCTTTGGAGTACGTGCAGAGCAGCCATAGTTTAGATAATGGGGTTTTTTTTTCTTCTGGGTGAAGTTTGAGTCATTTGGGAGTTGACTATTGAACATTGATATGAATAGGAAGGGGCACATAGCATAAAGAGGACAGCAACAACCCTGAGGCTGGGAGACTTGTGTGGTTGCTGGTGTCGTATGCTTAAGCAGAAATTCATTTGACATTTTGGAAGGGGAAGGCAGTGCTGGTCAGTCCTGGCTGCTGTGCTGGGTACGTGCCAGCTACACTGGCACGAGCATAATGCATTTTGCAGCAGAGAGGAGGCTTACGTCTGGGCAGTTTTAAGGAGGAATTGTGCCATCACACCCTACAAACAGTAAACAGTGTCAGATTGTGAAAGGGCTTGTGCCAGTCAGTCTCACCTGTGACGTTTTTGGCAGGCCATCTAACCAACACCCAGGGAAGGCTCACAGACTGGTGATGCACCGTCTCCTCACAGGTTGCAGTCTTTCCTGGTGAAGGTAGGCTAGACATCCCTGGCTTGGCCCCTTAAAGGGACTTCTTGCCAGGACTATGGGTCCCTGTAAGGTGAAACAGAAGTCGGGCAAAGAGTAAGATATTGACATTTCCCCATGAGGTCTTTTAGGTGCCCAGAAGAAACTGCATCTAAAAACCAAGCAGTCCTCAGTCACAGACTCAGAGAGGAGGTGCAGTGCATGTAAAGCTGTGAAAATACCCCAGGAAACCCAGGCCATTCGCGTGGCGTATGTCCAGCTACAGAGTAGTAGAGATGCTCAGGCACACACAAGCACAGAGTGGATTTAGACATTTTGGGGGCTGGAGTTGAGTCCTGAATAAGCTTCAGCTTTGTTTCAAGTAACTCAGCTTTGTTATTTTCTTAATAGTGAGTACAGTGCAGAGCTCTCTCCCAAAAGCTCTGGAAGCTGCTGGTCCAGTCCAGAAAGGGGGCTGGGTGTGTGATGCTCCTCTCCAATGATTTTTACTGCAGAGTAGCTTTTACCCAGGTTCCAGCAGCATCCTGGTGGCACCAGTGATAACAGTGTAAAAGCACTTGGCCTCTTGTGGTTTGGACAGTCATCCATGAGTCACTAAGAGAGCTGCCTACAGTGAGGTACTATAGCTGTTGATCACTGCTGACCTGGGCCAGATTTGATGGCTGATCCCGAGATGAGAGGTTTCACTCTGTCATTCTTCTCCAGAGGTTTCTGCTCTTCCTGGAAAAAAATATCCAAGGGCATTTCTAATTGGACACAGGAAAAAGAAGCAAACATATCCCCAGGCTTTTACTTCTGCGCTGGTATTGCATTGCTTCCTGTGACCCTCTCTCCTCCCAGCAATGCATAGATTTCAGGTTGCATAGGCTGGGTGGAATATATTTTAAAGCAAGACTCTATTTAGCCGTGATGTCAATGGCAGCCAACTATAAAAAGCTCAGTAATGCTCTTTGAAAGTGTAACAGCTGCTGCTCAATGCAGTCCCTGGTGTATTGCAAGTCCGCCCTACTTCATGTTCACACAACCAAAATAAAATACAATAGCAATCATTATATAGTTCAAGGAATTTGGGACATAATCTCCCCAGAAACCAGGAGGAATTCAAGGTTAGACAAACTGAGTAATTTTGCACGGTTTGTTAATGGAAAGGTAATTTTACCTGGATTTGCAAAATTGACTGACTTTTACTTCACACTGACTATGTGCTATCAGTGATCCCTACACAGTGAGAACAGAGCAGCAAACCCTCCTTTGGGCAACTTTGCTGGGTGCTGTTCACACACACAAACTGAACTCTTGCATGGAGTGAGGCCATCAATATGTTACCCAAGACATGAAACCTATTTTCATCCTTAACTGGATTTGGCCGTATATATTTCAAAAACACTGACCAGGCCAACATTTCTCACCAAAGCAGGAAAGGAAGCTGTTGAAGGAAATGGGATTTATTAATCTAGAGTGAACAGATAAAAGTGAATGACTGTGGAATTGTGCTAGCACTGCACACCCTCACAGTACTGGAGAGGTGATTTTGGCTGGGTCTCTGTTAAGGACAGCCCTGAAATGGTGGATGTTGTAGTAAAGCCAGGTTTTTTCCAAAACCTGAACAATGAATATTCAGGAGTGAACCCCACATTTCACTCTGTGGACTTGCTTCTGTTGAGGACTTTGAGACATCTTCCAGGCATGTGTCTGCTTTACTAGAAAATGGGAAGGTTGAGCAACCTGCCCACAGTTATGTGAAAGTCAGTGAGTGGCAGAGCAAAAAGGTGAGCCTGACTGTGCTTTCCCCCTTCCCTGTAGTTGCTGGCCTGCTGTCTGGTGAGCTGCCATTACCAGTGGCACATCCAGTTCCATTTTCTGAAACCAAATGAGACAGCTCAAACCATATGAGTCCAGGAAGCAACATCTACATAAAAAAGAAGGAAAGTTTCAGAAAAAATCTCCTGGGTGCCCAGTTTGCTGTAGTGGTTGCTTGAAGTCCTGCTGGGCTGAGCCGTGGCTTGGCAGGGCCTGTAGAGGGGACCAGCCAGGCTGAGGGACAGCACTTTCCTGCCTCGCAGAGCCTCCAGCTCCTTTCTGCATCCTTGACGGGACTAAACAGTGCAAAGTGGCTGCAATGTTGTAGGCAGAGTGGTTTGGTTTGTAGTGCAGATAGGCCTTTGTAGTGTAGGAGGGCAGCAGCCTGTTCCAAGGGACGTGCAAACTTCTGTGACACGGGTCTGGAGCAGCCGTGAGCTCACCGGTCTGCGAGGAAATGCTCGGCTGCCAAACACGGCTGTTACCAGAGGTGACAGGACAGTCAGACAACGTGAGGAATGATTTGGCATCAGCCAAAGCCATTGGGATGGAAACATGCACACCATGGGATGGGCTTAGCAAGTCTCTGAGCACTGGCTGCACCCAGCTAGTGTTGGGATGTTTGATCCGTGAGGAAATCAGAGGCACCCAGAAATGAAAGCAAGCAGTCTCCAGTCAGACAGAAAGCTTGGGAGGGAGCCAGGGAGCAGCCCTGGTGCCCATCCTTCCCTGACTCCCTGACGGCTCTCTGGAAACCCCCTCAGGCTCCCCCACCTTGCCAGGGCTCCTGGCTGTTTGCTGTCTGTGGGCTCACAGTGTGAGCAGGATAAGGAGCTGACTGGGGAGGTTTCTTCTACCTACAGATACACATGCAAACACACGCTGTATGCTTGTTTAAATAAAGTGACGCTGAAGAAAGGTGACTTGTGTCAACACACAGACACTAATTTACATGCTACAGTGTGTAGCAATATGCTGTCAGGTAAGAGCTGGCACATTTTTTGTGTCCAGCCATGTACACATAATGGTATCACAGGGGAAGACAAGTTGCTGTGGAATTAAAGGCTGTGCTTTTTTAATGGCACCTACGAAACAGGATACTGGAAATCCTTGAACATTCAATAACTTCCCAGCCAGTGCCTCTAACAGTCTGCAGATTATTTAAGATTTTACTATATCCCTTGACAACTAAGAGCTCAGTTCTTTAGATATTGAGCAGCCTCCATTCTAAATAGAGACAGCTGAAACTTTTTGCAAAGCTTTTCTCTACCTTTGTCTGAGGATTTGTGACAACCGAGTGGCTTCCACACTTCTAGAAGTGAGACTGGTAAATTGTTGGCCATGGGCCCATTTGATTAAAGAAGAGAAAAATATAGTCCTGCAGTCCTAGACAGGTGACAAGATGAAGCTGTCTGTCTTGTACAACAGCCATGGAAACCTCAGGCTCCTGGTGTTCCAACTCCCTGGCTATGATTTTCCATGGTGACCAAGTGATTTATTTAATCCTTTCACTACTTCTTTGTAGTCTCAGATCTCTGAGGTGTCAGGAGGAATCGTCAAACCAACTCCTGCAACACATTAGAAGGGAACATCTTGTGCTATGTCACTGAGGAAAAGAAAAAGGACTTTCTTTCAAAACACGTTTTTCCCTCTAATGTATTTTACAAGTTGAGGAAAACAAGCTCTTTCAAAAAATGTAACTAACTGAAAATTTAGACCCCTTTGCAATGAATGTGATCTTAAAACTAACATCTTGCTTCTTTCACATGTGGTTATAACGATTTTCTTCTTCGGATCTTCATGACTTTCCAGCCCTTCTGAAGGATTTTTCTTCTGTCTCTTAGATGACAGTTAGATCAAATTTGTTAGATATTTTATTGTGCATTAGATTACTTGCTTCTAGGTAAGTATTATTCTCATCAAACCAGATCATATTGGATAGTCTTACTTATTTCTGTGGGATTTGGGAGTCCTAATCAGGACCAGCCCCTTCCTGACACGACCACTTAAGCCAGGGGACTGGACTATTCTCTTAAAATGATCAACAGAAAGATAATTACATTTTTGCCCCCATAATGTAGTGAGGGGGGTTGGAACAAGTAGCCACTGACCTGCAAGTGGCATTTCACACCACAGTGATAAGGTTCAACCCTCAAAGATTGCTACTGCCCTCTTTTTGGATACAGAGGATTAGCAAGAACCAGCTACCTGTCATGGCTAACAGGTTATGGGCACACTACCAGTGGTGCCTGGGACTCCATCTGGCAAGGAATTTCCTTCCCCAGGTTTTGATCTCAAAAGAAATGTCAGTTGATGTTGCAAATATTAGAGCCTGTTCTCCAGTTGGAAAATACCATTGTTTTGTTGTAGTATAAAGGCTACTCAAGAATTACAATGATGGGCACTCTGTGGAGGCCTGTAATAAAATCAACACCATGAGATATTCACGTACTTTTGATCCTAAGGGCTTGTCTATACTAGAGATATGGTTTTTTGCTGTAGCTCAGTGAGGTAAAAGACACACTCCTACTGCCTATGTGTGTATAGCTATACCTAAATGAGGGCTTTTATCAGCCTAAGACACGGTTCTTAACTCACATAATTGCACTGCTAAGGCTCCTTGAGTGCAGCCCAGCTTACATAGATTCTGCAGGTGGAAGGACACCAGAGAATTGCTCCTTTCATCAGGATAGTGTTTTATCTCAGGGGCCGGTGCTGACATTTCAAGTGTTGTTAACCTCTGCTGCTTTAGGACTGGTGTGTAGGAGTGCATCACCACTGAATCAGGCACTCAGATACTTCTCTCCTGGGAATATTGCTCAGGAATCTAGCTGGTGAAATGTACTGACCTTGGTTAAGCTTTTCCTTTGAGAACTCTTGCCCTGTTTTTCCCACTCATGCCAGCCATCCCAGACCCCACTTAACAAGGTACATGATGAGGTCCCCAGTGGATGACTTCATGATTACTTTAAATTATATGTTAATATGTTGTTCCCCTCCTCATTCAAAGGTTTCATTATCTTGCAGCAAACATGTGAAAGGAAAACGATTCATGTCTCTCTGTATTTAAGAGAAAAACATGTGATCACTTCAGCAGCAATTCCTCCCAGTCATCAGAAAGGGACCAGAAGGTGTGTAAATAAACTACAGATAATTTTAGCTGAAGGGGCTGGGCCAGACTATGGATGTACTAAACATGACAGTGTTGAAGTCTGGGTTGGTGAAAAGTAAGGGTTTGGTAGCTTAAGCAGATCCCGCCTGCCATTCCTTTTGCCATCTCCCTCATTCCCACTCCTCTCCTTGCCGCCTTTCAGCCTGACAATTGTACTGACTCAGTTTAGGAGGCTGGGCTGTGAATCAGATCTGGGAATAAAGCCAGGAGGGAGAGAGGGAGAAGAGGTATAAAAGGAAGAAGGCTGCATTTCACTGCAAGCCAGTATTGCCACTGAAACCCCCTCGTACCAAATTACAGCCTTCTGCAATGATGGAGAGAGGAGCCACAGCTTTTCCAAAAGGAGCATCTGTAAGCCAAGAGAAGGCACAGTTACTTGTGCAGCCCCTACACAAACGTAGCTTTGTGACTCTGGCTTGCAACAAAGGATCTTGCACTGCTAAGAAAGGATGTTACTGCTTATCTCCCATAAAGACAGCCTACTCACAGACAGAGAGAATGGGAAGTCCTGGCTCAGTAATTTGTTCTGTGCTGTCCATTAGGAAACTAAACAGAAAAGGTTTTAGCTCAAAGTTTCCATTTTTGTTCACTAGCCTCACTCTCCATAACCTGCTCTGATTTTATTATCCTCAATAAGAAAGAAAAAGAAATGAGAGGAGGAAAAGATGTCAAATGACTATTGCCAGTCTGGTGTGTCCTATGTGATTCTCAGCAGTTCTGCTGTGCAGTACATCTCAGTCTATAGTTATTGCCACTGTGAGTAACTTCCAAGGTCCACAAAAGCCACAAAGGAACGGAAGTCAATAGATTTAGTCCTGCTAGCCTCTCCACTAGCAGTCCACGAATCAGAAGAGGTTGAAATTGCCTGCTGGAGTGCAATTCTACTCACACCTAATAAGGGAGATAAAAATACACTTCCTGTACTGAAAAGATGTTCATTAGAGCAGAAGAGCACAGGTAGGGAAGTGAACTGTCTAGTGATCTGACTCTGGCAGGAACAGCGGGATGGCTGGATAGGTGTGGCTGCTCTTTAGGCTGCAGTGTGGTGTTGCAGCTGGGCTATGTACAAGCTGGTTTCTGTCTCTGTTTCCCATTTGAATTGCTTTCCTTACGTTGTGCTTAGTGGCTGTGAGGCCAGAGGGTGAATCTGTTCCTCTGGCTGACAACAGGGGCAAACCAACCATGCCAAAAAAATGACTTTTCAGCCAGATCAGCCAGCTGGATCAACTCACCCTGAAGCCACTCCATTGCTAGATGCACTGCAAGGGAAAGGGCAGGAAACGCAGCTGGGAGCAGCAGTGGAGTGCAACCACTGCTATTTGGTATTAGCTCATGGCTGTAGCTGCTGTGCCCAAAGGGACAACCTGCTCCCATCTTCACTTCCCTGCTCCTGGCAGCATGCTCTTGCTGCTGCCAGTGCTTTCCTGACCCCTTGGTGAACAAGGCCGGCCCTCCAAGACAGCAGAGAACTAAGCCAGCTGCTTAAAAAGGTGAAGAGGATTGCTGAGAGGTCCAACTAGCTTAAGAGCTGGCAACCAGGATGTTGATGGGAGTGCGTGGTGTGTGGTTGGGAGCAGGCCAGGGCTGCAGACATTTCATGAAACCTCATTCTCAATTTAACTCAAAGCAAGAGAAATAACCCCAAACAACAACAACATAAAAAAGTGAGCCACAGCTGAGCAGCTGGAAACCAGCCACGTGCTCTCCACTAAAGAGTGCATCTGATAATCAGGCAAAGAGGGACAGGTTTAATGCATGCTTTTGAAAGGTGTGTTATCCTTCTGTTTGCTGAATAGAAGGAGTGACACGGATAGCGCCACGTATTGCACACACAGTCTTGCTCTTACCAAGAGAGACGCAGGAGTGGCAGCAGTTTTGCAGAGAAATCTCCTCTCTGCCTGTCATTTCCTGTGCCACTGGACAGCTTGGAGTCCCAGAGGTAGATATAGTTCACTTGGAAATAAAGCCAGACAAGGAAAGGACACAGGAGGGAAGAAGCTGGTATGTAGCACAGCAGAGAAGAGGATGTGTCTGGAGCATCAGAGCTCAGTGTCAGGTGTGTGCCACCTCTGTCCCCTTTGGGGACACATGTTAGTTGGGGTCAGACCCTGCCACAAAGGTACAACTCACTTTCTGGAGGTGTTTTAAAAGAGCATCCATAGGTGCTCGGAATTTACATGGATAGAAATCATTCATCTGGCTGTTGGTTCACAGTTTTTTCTGGGCACATAGCCAAAAATGCAGTTGCTAATTGCATCAATTTCCCTGTTCTCTCTTCTGTAAAATCACTTTATTAGAGGAGTTGGTTAAATTCAGGAAGTGCTCAAATTCCTGGCCATATCTCATTTGGCAAAGAGTTGTACATAAAAGTGCTGTACTGCTTCTCCCAGGTCCTGTGCCTGTGAAGGGCGTGCCTGTTTACACAGTTACACTGCAGCAGATGCAATCATATCAGTGTGAGATAATGGAACTGGTATCACTTCATATATGAGGCTGAACTGCTATTTTATGGTCACCTGTAGCTGGTAGAACTGCGTCCATGCAACGGGATGTTTGCTGTCTCTCAAAATGGGAATATTTAGTGAGGATGGACTTTAGCATGTGTATGTTTCCTCAGGAGTCACTCGAGCACCCTGTCAATAAACCTGATTTCAGCAGGATTTGCTGTCATGGCTAAAAAGGTATTGTCAAGATCCTACACCCCATTAACTTATTCTGCACCTCATACAGTAAATTAGAGAAATTGGTGTGAATGTCACCATAAATTACTACAGAAATGCAAGGCATTGGAGTTTGATACTTGAGTTTAACATATCCTGCAAATCTAAAGTGTTACAGAGAACATCTGCTGTCTGTCACACGTACATTAGGGTCACCATGAGCTCCTAAACTTCAGGACAAGCAACAAGCAGACACAAAAAGAGCAGTTTGGTGGTAAATGAGGTTGAGTGGTGGTCACCAAAATGGGCAACAGTGGTAGATGATAATGATGATTCTGTGATTCACTTTAAGTCCAGGAAAAAGATATTTTCCAACATGCTTCTGAAAAAAAACCAATTTCTATAAAATGACTGTGATCAAGAGAACTATAAGGGGAAAACAAAAATATTTATATATACTCCTAGTCTAGATTATACAAGACATAAGCACAAATCAAATTTGTTTTTCTTCATGTTTCTAGCTGAGCTGGGAGTCCACTACACTGTAACGGTGCCTCCCTGGGTGGTTTTACAGTGTCAGATCAGCTCCTAACCAAACAGTTTGTCTCTGTCCTGTAAGGAAAGGCAGACAGACAAAGAGAAAACCTTTAATTAAACTAAAAGAGCTTGAACACTTTCTTCCTTCCAGTCCTGGTTCTATTCAGCCAGTACAACTCTCATGAACAGAAAATGAAGACAGTAAGAAGAGGAACAGGACTGTCATGTTATGGAAAAAAGGTCAATCCTGTTAATACTCACAAAAGCAATTCAATTTCCAAACTTTGAGGAATTTAATTCATCTATTAACCTGGTCACCCTCCCAGAGATAGATGTGGCCTTTCCTTCCAGGCACTCCACTCCTTCCCAGCTATGGGAGCTCTGGGCTGGTACCATAGCACTAAGGGTAGGAGTGATGGTCACACCCATTTTATTGAATGTAGCCATTCCTGAGAAACTGATAAAAACATTTCCGGAGTGAGAGATTTGCATTTCTGAGCCCATAGCACAGTGCCAGAGATGTTCATTTGAGATAATCAAATACTTAGCAGCCGTTGCTGCAGCAAACACCGCGTTCAGCCACGTCTCTCAAAGCTGGGCTCTTGCTCTGTTAGACATCACCACACAAATGGGACTCCTCCAAAGGACAGCCAAAGCCACAGGAAGCACATGGGTTTCAACCAGGGTTGTCTGGGAGGAAGGGCTGTTTCTTGGGTACCTGCAAGAGATAGGTTCCTCACTCTCCCACCAGGAAGAGTGGAAGAGCTGTTTGTTTACGTGAGGCCAGTGCCCTATGAATGTTTTAATTCTTCACGGTATAATTTCAGTGAGTAGGTTGGTATTTTTAACTGTCAAACATTCAGCAGCTTGAATTAAATAATTGATTTATTCTCTATAAATTTTCTAGGTCTGCATTTCTTACTGGAGAGCACTGTACTTACAGGACTAGACTCCCTCTCTGGGACTTGTATTTCTTCTGTGTTTCTTTTCCCATGCAGAACCTGCTGTTCCAAGAAATGAATGAACTATATCCTGGCTGAACTTAGGATTTTCATCTTATCTGTGAATTAAGCTAAAGGTTTTCTCCAACACATAAATTATTGGGAACTCTTTGTCATAATCATGTGGGAAATACGTCTTCATTTACAGGATTGATGAGCAATTCACTGAAGGTGTTGCAAGTCATACTGGTTGCATGCCAGGGAACAGTCAGCTCAAATAACCATCACTGCAAATTCAAAATTTTCCTCTAGAAAAATGTTTCATCACTATGTCATCCCAGACCAGGACTTCCTGACTCCTCCCAAGATTTGAATTTCCATTTTTTCCTTAAAATATCATCTCACAGCTATTCCCCTTCCTACATCTGACCAGACATTTAGCTTGTTGCACATCACAGCATTTACTGACACCACAGCATAACAACAGTGAGTTTCCACATTTACAAATCCAACTTGGAAGCACCATGAAACAGAGGAGTGCTGATGTAACACGTCCATTCCATGCTCTCCAGAGCAGCTGTGCTCTGGGAAGGTGCCAGCTCACGTGCCTCTTACATGGTAGAGCAAAGCTGGCACAGAAGAGAGGAATGGCCTCACATCTGCTAAGCACACTGAGCATTCACTACAAGAGATAGCCTGGCAGGATATAAATCAATTTTCTGTAAATATTCCCAATATCAGCTCGTCGGCACCCTGGATTTAGCTCGGCCTCCAAACACACAGACAAACTAAGGGTTGCCTGGTTTCAGGCCAGTCTCCTTCCATGAAGCAGCAACACCTCTGGTTTAAACAGTATAGAAAGTGAGTATTTTCTTCCATTTGGGTAGAACAGAAAATCAATACGGATCAGTCAGAACTTCAGCTTCTCTTACTCTAAGGATGCATTTTAAGGATAAAGAATTTAGAGTTTCTATGGATGCTAAAAAGCTTTAGCAGAGAAACTTTCCAGCTTTCTGCAGCATTTTGTGAGGCTGCAGCATCTCGTGAGAGCTCTGTCTTTCCCATGAAAGTTATTCAAAACAATATTATGGTTTTCTGTAAACTATTCTTTTCTGTCTTGCACCTGTGGATTGTTATGATACTGACTAGAGAAATATTTTGAAATGGGTGTTGGGAGAACTGACCAATCACTTCAGGAGATGGATGACCAAAGATCCAGTGACCTTATACCATGCAAGAATACTAACATATAAAATGGGCTGAATATAATTAAATAAAGACATTTCTTTGTTTTTCTTCTTGGACCAAATCTGTGTTGGTTTTCTCTCCGTGCTCGCTACAACAGCGACAAATTTCTTAAAGCAGGAACTATGCATTAAAGTGTAGAACTGATGCCAGAAGAAAATATTTATGAAGTGCAAATTCCTCAAGCCAAGCAGGAAATGCGTCAGACCAAAACTTTGAAAACTGAAGTTTCAATAGAAGTGATTTATAAATTAACTATTAAATGTTAAAGTGAAGCTGGATATGATGCCAAAGTGACAGACCTGTAAGGCAGGGTGCAGGCTTGTAAGAGGAGATAAAATTACCTGTTCTGCTGTTACACTGGTCTGTGAGGTAGCACCAAATTATCTGTATGGAGAACTGTGTGCTCTGGAGAGCTCCAGCCAACAAAAGAGGATGGTACAGCCTCATTTTGCAGCCTTTGGCAGGAAAAAGCAAACCATACAGTGTTACACTTGATCCTCAATAAACAAAAATGCTAGTGAAGAGGCTACAAAGTATTTTCAATTAGTTGTAAAATTTCTTTTGAAATTCTTTTGACTCATCATCTGAACCAAATTCTGCCCCATGTCTAGTAAACAGTGCCCTGGGTGGCATTCGCTCTCTCAAGAAATATTAACTGGAAATGAAGTAATTTAATTTAAAGCTTTACATTTCTTCTCCCCTTCACCCAAAGGCTTCTAAGCCCTTTGTGAGTGTGACAATAAAATTTCATCAACATTCCTGAGAGATAAACAGATGGATCCAAAGCCACTTTGAATGGTGAGTAAACTAGGCAGTGTGACAGACTTCAGGGGATAACCCTAGAAGGGGGCACAGGCTTTGGGGGGCAGGTGAGACTCCCACACCCCTGAGTTTCAGGAGGTTGCAGAGGTGTGCAGTTCTCTTCCTTAGCACTGGCTTCATGAACCACCAGGCAGGGACGTGCCACTTCCCAGGAATGTAGCCTGAACCTTGATTTGGCTGAGAAGTCTCTCTCAAAATCCCACAAGGAAGATTGCGTATGCTGGGAATAAACCTCCTCAGCCAGGTACGAGAGCAACTCTCTCCCTTTCCACAGCACACAATAACAGTATTATAGTAAGCGGTGTTTCACAGTCACAAGGGACTGAACTAATTGCAGATACAGCTCTTGGAGAAGTAATTGCCTTGTGCTCTTTTTTCATTCCTCTGACTCATTTCGTTCCTCTCCTGTGTGAGGCCTGAAGCATGATTTCTGAGAGAGGAGGACAAGAGGTCAGTAGTGATGTCTGTATAACTCAAGTCACACCAACAAAGTGCTCATATAGTTTGGGTTATAAGATATCTATGTAACCTTAATATCAATATAACCCAAATCATGACCTTTTATCAATGTGACTTAAAGAATATCAATATAACCTTAAACATAGCTTTCTATACTTATGTAGTCTGAATCATAGCTTTTACTTATATAGCCTGAATCATAGCTTCTACACCTGTAACTTGATGCTTATAACCTATGTATAACCAGATGCTTCTAACCTAAATGATAACTTTTGATACCCATATAATCTAATATGAATAACTTTTTATACAATGTAATAGCTAGTATATAGCTAACTAGTTGCTTATGTGCAGAAAAAAGAAAGGGAAAAAAAAAAAAAAAGAAAGAGATAACTTACCAGGTGTATAGCTTTAGAGATAAGTAAGTGTAGTACTAATGAGAAATTGGCAAGCCAAAGCCAATTATCCAC
>VZTH01016965.1:491214-538784 GCA_013397815.1 Aleadryas rufinucha
CCCGCACCGCCCCCCGCCGGAACCGGGGCAGCCACCGGCACCGGGGGGCTCCGGGCGGCATCGCCCGGCCGGCCGGGCTGTGGGGCTCAGGCGGAGCCCCGGGTACGCCGAGAGCCGCTGGGGGCGGCCCAGGAGGGACTCAGTGTGCCGGGGCGAGCAACGTGCCCTGGCGGCCCGCGGGGATGCGCTTTGCACCGCAGTGCCCTTTGCCGGTGAACCGGGGCGGGAGGAGGGGCTGCCCTGGGCCGCGGTGTGGCCGTTCCGCGGGGCACTGCGGGGGGTGTGCAGCACCCGGCCTAAAATCGGAGCGACAAAGCTCCGTGCTGGTGGCACGGGAAGGGAAAGCTCTCAGACGTGGGCGAGGAGCGCTCGCCGTGAGTGGTGCCGCGCCTGCTGACAGCCCGGCTCCTGGTGGGAGGTGTCGTGCTATCTCCTCAGCATGCCGGCTCCTGGGCTGGCTGTGCTGCTTCAGCACGAGAGGACACAGTCTTAAGCTGCGCCAGGGGAAGCTTGGGTTGGACATTACGAAGNGGCGGACCCTGCACCACCTTCCAGCTGGAGCAAAAGGCCATCACAGAATTGTCAGGGTTGGAAGGGACCTCTGGAGGTCACCCAGTCCAATCCCCCTGCCAAGGCAGGGTCACCTGGAGCAGGTGACACAGGAACGCCTCCAGTTGGGGTCTGAATGTCTCCAGAGAGGAAAATGCCATGACTTCCCTAGGCAGCCTGTGCCAGTGTTCTGCCACCCTCCATGTAAAAGGCTGACATGTTGAGATGGAGCTTGTGTTATAGTTTATGGCCATTGCTCCACGTCCTGTCACTGGGCACCACCGAAAAGTCTCGGCACTTTCAGATATTTTTATGTATTAATGAGATTCCCTCTCAGTCTTGTCTTCTCCAGACTTAACAGGCCCAGCTCCCGCAGTCTCTCCTCATGAGGGAGATAACGCTGCTGAAAAACCATTATCCCGTCTATGAAGCAACCGAGAAGCACGGACAGGGTGCCCAGCGGCGGCTTCCGCAGACACGCACGTCCCCGGGATTCCCGGAGTCCGGCAGCCCAGCCCCAGGAGCAGGCAGTGTCCCTGAGGAGCAGGGGACAGCCCGCCACCAGTCCCATCACCCGGCGCATCCCGCGGCTCGGGAGCCGCGGGGTGGGGCGGGGCCGTGGGCGGGCCCGGAAGATCCGGGTCGGAGGGGACGGGAAGTCGGGACGTGGCCGCCGCAGCGGAGCAGGAGGTGGAGGGCGGGTGGGAGGTGGTGGAGGATGGCGGCGGTGCTGAGCTCGGACCGGCTCGAGGTTTCGGTGGACGGGCTGACGCTGAGCCCCAACGCCGAGGTGCCGCCCTGCGAAGCGCGGCCGGCGCAGGGCGAGCCGGCGGCGGGGCGGGGCCGAGCGGGCCCCGGCTCCCCNGAGGTGTCGTGCTATCTCCTCAGCATGCCGGCTCCTGGGCTGGCTGTGCTGCTTCAGCACGAGAGGACACAGTCTTAAGCTGCGCCAGGGGAAGCTTGGGTTGGACATTACGAAGAATTTCTACCCAAAAAGGGTGATTGAACATTGGAATGGGCTGCCCAGGGAGGTGGTGGAGTCACCGTCCCTGGAGGTGTTTAAGGAAAGACTGGACGTGGCACTCAGTGCCATGGGCTGGTTGCCATTGTGGTGTTTGGTCATAAGTTGGAGTCGATGGTGTCAGAGGTCTTTTCCAACCTAATTGATTCCGTGATTCTGTATGCTGCAGCCACAGAATACCTAGGGTGTAGACCTGGAGTGTTTTTCCTGGGGTCCCCTGTAGCCAGGTTTGCTTCTGTGGGAAGCTGGAGGTATCTGGCCACACTTGGTTTCCCCCGGAGGGGGAAGTGGGCTGTGGGCTTTTGAGGAAAGAGCTGTGCTCACCACGTTGGGCACGTTTCAGCAATGTGTTGCTCCCGTGGTGTTCAGGCAGACACTGCTTCAGGTGGAGCAGGGAGCTCAGCTGCATGCCTGCACTAGGGAAGGTAAGCTCTGCACTTGGAAAGGTCAGTGTTGTGGCTGTCAGTTGCTAGATGACCTCCCAGAAAGGCTGCTTCTTCTCAGGGCAAGCACTGCTGGCAGGTGGAAACACTGCTGGCAGGACAAAATTGTCTTTTCTTCACATTGGCTGCCTTGCACCTGGTAGTTGTTAGGAGCACGTAAGGCTCTAAGCAGTTTTCTTAAGCTCTGGTTCTTTGACTCTGTTCTGATGCCCTTCCACAATGCAGTTATTTTGTTAGCATGCTAATACACAGAAGTATTATTTTTTTAAGCTGTAAAAAACATAAGGGATCATAAGATTTTTTTTTTCCCTCCTGTATCAGGAGCTGTTGCAGCTGGTTATCAGGTTGTGGAAGCATTGTACTTAATGTCTCTTTCTCCTTTCTGTAAAAGAAGTTGCTTAAAAGAGTTCTGGTTTTGTTTAATGATGCAAAAAGAAATGTCTCTGCAGTAGCAAATTCCTTGTCTCAGTCAGCTGTGGTCTTTGTCTATCTTGGGTTGAATATTTTGCAGGAACCTGTGTTTACAGTGCAAAAGTTACATGTTGTGAATGACTTTATCTATATTATTGCTATGTAGATAAGCAATAACCTATATCTATTATATCACATGTTTTAACAGAATTTATATTCTGGCTTTATCTCCTCTGTGTGTAGGTTCCAGTTCCTTGCCTTGTGCTGTCTTAGCAATGGCTTTTTGTTGCTGTCCTTTTAACCAAAATGTAATATCAATGTGTTTCAGCTTACTCCCGCTCCTTTTTTAGCCTTCTGCGAATTCTTGTAACTCATGGGTTTGCTCGTAAGAGGAGAATTTTCCCCGTTCAATTGTGTTGTCAGTCTTTCCAGTGAAAACCTTGTTTCTTTATCCTCATGGCTGGAATAACTCACACAAAGTCATTGCCCCTCATTTCATCTGTAGATTTCTTCCTGAAAGTGACATAACACAAAGATTTTTATTTATAGATCTGATAGGGAGCTACAGGAGCTTGTAATACTTGGGTTACTGATTCTGCCAGCTTGTTCTATATCTGCGCGGCTCCAAAAATAAGTGGTCTCGTTTCCAAATTATTTTCATGCATCCGCTGTCAGAACAACTGTGGGAGTGGGCACGCTTGGTTAGCAGCCCTGTGCATGCCAAGGAGCAACTAGGGATTCCTCCTGTACTTCCAGAGGCCATATATCCGTCTGAAGGGTGCCCCATGTTAATAGGTCAGTGCTGAGACCTCGTTTCTGACCATTCTTCTAAAATCTATGCCGATAGTTAAGCAGCGTCTTTTCTGCTTGTGTGCAGCCCGAGTTGTCTGTAACTCATGGTGTGCTTTCTTCCAAGACAAGTTGAATCTGATCAAAATACTTTGAATTTGCTTATTACAATGACTGCTATCACTTGTCAGCGGTAGCATATTGTGGGTAACAGAATTGCTCAGAGACAAGACAGGGTGAGAGTGCGTGTAAACAATGTGCAAAACATGACTGAAACTAGGCTAGGATATTAAAATAGACTGAAAAGTTACTTTATTCTGTCTCTGATAAAGACAAATCTAAAGCAGATCTAAAATGCTTGACCCTGCATCACTTCAACTGTCATGCCTTAGGCTGTGCAGGAGATGTGCACTATCTTTTTTTTTTTTTTAACATTCATAATTGCTTGTGAAGAGAGCTTTTCAGAATAACAGAGGCATAGAAAATAGATTGTAACAGTGTTCCAGTCCATTTTTCTGTGGGAAACAAGAGCCTTCTCTCCCTTATACACTTTTTCCCTTCCTGCTCTGTTAAGCCTAGTGCAGGTCAAGCAGCATTTTGGCTGCCATTAAGAAGCTGCTCCACTGTGCCGGATCCAGTGTGCAGTGGAGAACAGTCATGTTACAGTCATTGTACATTTCTTTGTCTCTAGGACCGCCTGTAATTGTGAGCCCTGGGGCAAGTGGCACAGTGGAAGTGTCTCTGATGGCTTATTCTGCTTGCTGAGCTGGTACAAGTTATGCCAGTGAAGGTAACCTGTTCAAGCTCTGTCCTGAAGCAGGAGAGGGTGGCTTGCATAGCTCTGCCAGCAAATCTCTCCCAGGATCAGCCTGGCTTTGTTGTTTTCCACATCCTGTCATTGAAATACCATTGTGCCCAACCTTCAATATATGACAGTCCCTGAAGTGTTCGTGCACCGTCTAAAGTGATTTACAGGGCAGCACATCTGAGCAGACAGTACACAAACCATATCATTTTGGTATCTAAAAGCTCTCCTGGAATGTTAAGTACTCTAATTTTCTTTGACTGCTCTAAGTTATTTCCTCTTATCCTAACAAGAATGCATCTTCAACCTCAGCAGAGCATCATTCTCAATTAATTGTTTGACCTCTTTTTTTGAGCACTAATTTGATGGCATGATTATAATTCGTAAGCTAAGTAGGCTCTTGTTTTCAAGAATATGAAAACCTCTATAATGTATCTACGTTTGTGAAGTTGAGCTTTGATCATATTTAATTGGAAGGGCCAGTCGGTAATTCTTCTGTTGATGCAGAACACACTTTCAGGAGAGGAGGATTAGGAGTGAAGGATGTATTGGGATCTGCAGGCAGCAGTTCAGTCCTCACGCTTCTCAGTTTTGGTTTTGCTCATTAAAACTTTGCAAATGAATAGAAGTAACTTGTGACTTTTGTTTTTAAAAGCTATGAGGTGAAAAATCACACTTCACAAACTGTTTTCTAGCTGCTTCTAGATGACTCAACTGAATGCTGTCCCAAGGGAATTAGGCATTTAGAGTGGGTGCAGTAGGTGAAGTTGGAGTGGAAGGTGCAGCATGGTGTGCCATGTTTCTTACAGGGGGAGAAAATCTGAAGTTACACCGGACTAAAAGTATCTTGCACAATGCAGTCTTTTAAGCGTATTTCTTAAACTCTTTTGTGTCTAAATTTGTGGGTTTTTATCAATTCATGTCAATAATACAGTGCCACATCATGACATAAGCCCCTCTCATTACTACTAACAGCTTCATCTTTTGTTGTGGTTGAAAACTGAGCACCTTCCTGGCCTTGTTGGGTCAGGGATACCAGTGGCACAGGGAATGTTGTATATTTGCTGTATTACTGCTGTGCAGGTCCTTTGGATTTCTCGGTATGTTCCCTGGAGTTCTTTGATGTTCTTCCACTTCCCGACAGCTGTGTGAGGCGTGTGGGCAATGCCTGCTTAAATGGTGCGTTCACGGATGCTTGCATGCATTTGGCACTTGTACTTGTCTAGACACACTAATGCTCCTTTTGGCATATTTGACTCTGCAGATAAATTCAGGTCCTCTGGTTCAGTTAAACACCAACAATTCCACATCTTTAGGGTGATTATACAGTGCGGTTCATGCTGTAGAGTTCAACTGCAAAATAGTATGAACTTAACTTCACTGTCTGACTGGCTGCAAGTGTTTTTCTGATAATTTGCTTCTAAGCTACATTATCTACGAGCCACTGACAAGCCACTGTCTTGTATTTTTCTCTTCTGTCTTTTTCCCTCTCTTATTTAGCTTGTTTGTTGTTCTTCCCTTGGGTCACCATTCTTTGTAAATGCAGATTTTGGCTTCTCTCAGTAATTAGGGCATGAGGTCTGACTTCTCCGTTCTGTGAAAATGCAGATGTGCTGCGCATTGCATGGGAAATGAAGGTTTTTTTCTCTTTAACTCTCTTCAGGAGTGAGTTCAAATACTGATGCTGTTATCTGGCTAAGGTAGCAGTTTAGTACAGCAAATAGCTGTGTGTTTTGCCAGACAGATATAGGTACACAGGCTGTGAAAAGTAAACTGTGCTATAGGGAACCCCTTGAGAATCATACTTTGCTCAGAAGCCTGGCAAAATTTCGTTGTAGTACCTTTGTCAATTGACTTGCTTTGTAGCACACTGCCCCAGGATATTAAGTATTGCTTAAAAGTACATGCTGTTTACTGAGGCTAATGGAAGTGCTTGTTACCTAATAAGTAAATTCTGAGTTGAGTGTAAAGTGTGAATAATTGAGGAAAAGCAAGAAGGCTCTTAGGAAGGCCCAAGAGCAGGAGTTGAAAGCTTGTGGTGATTTGCATCCCCTAAGGATCACAGACTTGGGGTGGGAAGGGACTGCTGGGGATTGTCAGGTTTAGCCCTCCTTTTCAGTTCGGGCTTCGTGGCACTGTCTCCATTTGAGTTTTGAACATCTCCAATCATGGAGACTTAAAAACTCCTCAGGGCAACCTGTCCAGTGCTCAGTCACTCTCAGTTTAAAAAACATAAACAACACCATAAAACAAAAAAACTTCAAGCAAACAAACAAAACCCCACAAAAAATGCTTAAGTGGCGTTTCTTGTACTTCAGTTTGTGTCAGCTGCCTCTTGTCCTTTCATTGTATACCACTGAGCAGACTCTGGTTCAGTTTTTACATCCCCCCCGCCTTCTACCCCACCAGATATTTTTGGAAGTAGATATTTTTGTGGAGAAAGGCTTCTGTTTTTGAAGCTGGAAGCTATATTTGCTGTAAGGTTGTGTGACACTGGGACAAGAGTGAATACTTGAAATTCTGCGAGAGTGATGTGGACTTCTAGGAATGGATAATAAGTAATTAAATGTTTGCCTTCCTAATCATTTGATTGTGACTTCAAAACAAATGGCATGCATGTAGTGGCTCCTTGTGATGTCTCAGCTGAGTAAGTCCAGCAATGTACTGAACTTTCTCTGTCGAAAATAGAGTGTCTTGCTGTGACCTGCAAGCACTTTCCCACTGGGATTGTTTCTGATTTCCAGAAGTATTCGCTCTGAATTTCTCAATAAGCTTCAGTAGGGGTATGTTCCTTCCTCTCTCGTCCTAAGATTAGCTTATTTTCCTGTTAATAACTGTTCGCAAGTGTCAGCCAAGCAATTTTGCAGTATGCATCAGCCTGAAATTTAGGTGTGGACTGTTCAGTTTTGGGCTGTAAACAATTTGCTCCATAGGAGAACTGGGAACGAGTGGCAGCTTTGTCTCCAGCTCCCAATTACATGGAGACCAGTGCAGTCATGCGAAGTGGCTATCTTTTACCTCAGGTACTAGCTTCTTCATTTCAGCCCTTCCAAAAGGAGATGGTGCTTATTTATTTGTTTTCCTCTTCAAGAAAAATGTCTTTTTCTTAATGAGCAGTGTAGTCACATACAACAATGCCTGTTTCTTTGATTTGTTTTGACAATTTAAATGTGTTGTAGTAAGTCCAAGCTGAGTAATTCATATATCATTTTAAATCAATGCAAGTATCTTCTTACCAGTAAAAGTGTGGTGAGATCTAACCAGGAATGGTTCAGAAGATGTTCCTGTGGAGCCACTGGAACATGTTCAGGCTTATGTTGCCTTCATATTGTCAGAGTTCACTGTAGGTGTTCATGCTGATGGAATCAGCTGCAAGGCTGTTCATTGTGAGGGGCTATTCCAGCTGCCTTGGCCAAGGGCAGCAATTGTAGTTCCTCAAGGAAAGCTCTCCTTGACTCTTAATTTTTCCTCTCTGCAGTTTTCCTTGCCTTCAGCCTTGGTTGTTCTGCTTTCATCGATGTGAAGAGCAAGAAAGCAGAGCAATTTATAAAGTTAACATCACGTCTTTCTTTGTGGAAAATCCTTCCTGTGCACACTAGAGTAGACTTGGTAGACACATTTGAATTCAGTTAAGGTTTTTAAATATTTCGGAGATACAGATCCATATGGTGTGACGTTCAACAAATTAATGTAAATATTTATGTGATAACTGACTTGCTGAGACTGACTGTAGATAGTGGGATGAAAAGCACTCCACACTAAAGTTTTTATTAGCTGAAGTAGATGTGTTTCTTCTGGACAGATCTATATTTTATTTAAATAGAACTGACTTAATTTGTCTAACCTTTTGTGACTTGACTTTTATTTTTTTTTAATGATGGAAATCATGGTAATGATTCTGCAACATCCTCATTCCTATTCTGTACTTAATTAATCACAACAGTGACATTTTCTTTTTTTTCCTACAGAAAAGGATGGCAAAGCCTTTCATCCAACATACGAAGAAAAGCTCAAGCTTGTGGCACTGCACAAGCAGGTTCTGCTGGGACCTTACAACCCTGACACTTGCCCTGAAGTTGGATTCTTTGATGTGCTGGGGAATGATAGAAGGTAAAAGGGCTGGTGCTTTTGTTGGTCTTAACTCTGCTTTTCCTGGGTGAAGATAACATCATCCAATTTCTACAAGCATGTGGGTTATCTCAAGTGTGTCTATGTTAGTGGAAGTGAAAGTGGCCTCTCCAAATACTTCTTAGAAGTGTGAGTCACAGTTCAGTACAGGAAGTAACAGAAGATTATTGGTGGGTTGTTTTTTTTTTTTCAACCATACTAGAAGCTGCTGTGCTGGCAGTCCAATTTCTCATAACAGTTTAAGATGCATTAATGTGCAGGCCCCTGTTTCATCCAAACTCCACACCACAGTTACAGCAGGCCAAGCCTTTTGCCAGTGGTAGAAGCATTCACCATAGCTTGTCCTAGCACCAAAGATAATTTCTGAAGTCAGATACCTGATGCATTCAAACTCTGAGTAAATTTTTTATGAGACGTGGGAAGTCTCAGGTATGTCTCTTGTGTTGCTTGCAGCTCAGGCTGTACTTCTCATGTTCATTGTTGCTCTGTTTAGTGTTCTAGAGTGAAGGCAATGTGCAACACAGCAGTGGCTTCTCTGAGGTGGATCCAGTGCACTGCTTTTGCACAAATGGGTGCAGCTTTTCTTAGGAAGAATGAGGCTGTTTCTTTCAGCTAACTGAAGTGCTGTAATCAATAGTTGTTACTGTGTTTGTTCATTCAGGAAAATGTATACGGTTTTTTCCACAAACTAGAGTGGAAGGAGGTTAAAAAATACTTGGGGTTCACTTGTAGCTGCAAAGTTTTTTGACATAGTTCAGAATTCAAAGTAGGGTTGATGGGATATATGAGATTTTGTGTAAGAGCTGAGTTGTCTGTTTGAAAGAGTGATTCTCATGCAGGCCGAAGAGAACGTTGTACTGTCTTTGGGAAGAAGCTGTTGGTTCTCTGAAACTGCATATGATAAAGTTTGGTTCCTGGTTTTCCAACTTCTTCTTTCTTTGCTGGGTTGTCAGAGCTCACTACTGGGTTGAAAAGAGTTGAGTCTTTTGTTTCAGCTGATTTCTTTCTCTCAGGAAGGAATGGGCTGCCCTTGGAAACATGTCAAAGCAGAAAGCTATGACAGATTTTGTCAAGCTCCTGCACAGGTGCTGCCACTTGTTCTCAACGTATGTCACTTCCCACAAGATAGAGAAAGAAGAGCAAGAAAAGAAAAGGTAACGTTTGGGTGCTTTGGTGTTGGCATCTATGGAGTTTGTAACTCTCTGGACAGTATCACAGCTTAGCTTAGCTTGGAGTTGTCTTGGGCAGGGAGATGCTTGAAGTATAGGTGGCTGTGGTACCACTTGATCTCTTTAAGCCTTTTTACTTTGCCAGTAATGAGTGGCTGTTTAGGAGTTTTAAAAATTTTGCTTATACTGTCGTCTGTGTGAGAAGAGATGCTTCACAAAATGTCTGTGGACTAAATATACAGAGAACATTAGATTGTCAGGTGTTTTAAACTCCTCTTCTAGTACGGGTTAACAACTTGACAGAGGCTGTCTTATTGTTGCTTCCAGATGTGATTATTATCCACATCATTATTGAACCTGTGTTAAAAGCTTGGAAGATGTGTTTGAAGCTTCCAAGCAGCTTTTTCTGCTGCTCTGTGCTACAGGTAGCACAGTAACAGGTTAGCGTGAATATCAAATTTTAACACAGAATTTACCCTTGTAATGCTGCTGCGTGCAGTACAACTGTACAGTGATGTGCTTTTTTCATGTGTCCAGTAAGACACTTCTCCAGGCCCATTTAAGTGTCAGGAGATGATACCAAACAAAAAGCCTCACTGGGCAGGCAAAAGGCAGATTACAGCATGTTGAAAATAACTCATCCTAGGATTGTAGGAATGCTGAAATGACTTATTGAGTGGATGTTGCAGAAGAGAAGAGGAAGAGCGAAGGCGGCGTGAAGAGGAGGAGCGGGAGCGGTTACAAAAGGAAGAAGAAAAACGTAGGCGAGAAGAAGAGGAAAGACTGAGACGGGAAGAAGAGGAGAGGAGGAGAATAGAGGAGGAACGACTTCGGATGGAACAGCAGAAGTGAGTAGTGGAAGCAAACAACACTTAAAAGAAAATAACTGCCTTGCATTTGAGACAATTGTATACTTGGAATATGCAGTTCTAATTATATTTCATTGTTCCCATCACATCCAGATGCTGAAAACACAGATCTGGCTCTGCACATGTGATATTTAGGAGAATAGTAAAGCTGTTCCACATCAGTCAGCAACTATTTTCCACAGTAAAAATGTCTTTGCAGGGGGTGTCTCTGAAGTAGATCCTGTACTTGCTGTGTAGTGGTTTTGAGGAGGGAGCAAATAATTAAACCACGAGTTTTACTGCTTGTTTAACATGGTGAGAGCCAGAGGAGTGTAAGAGACAGACATAAATTAACATATACAATAAAAAGTGTTGCACAGTGCTAAGTAATAAGAAGTGTGGTATGTCTTGAAGTTGAGGGGGTTTTTTACATGAATGGGAGTTGTGTATTAAGTGGTCATAGCAGGTTACAGAGATAAAGAGATTAGACAGAAAAGGAATGTGGATACTAAGTGTATCTAAACTGGTCATAGTTTGCTGAAAAGCAGTAAATCTTGCTCTTCAGGATATTAGACCAGTCTAATAGTGATGCTTTAGAACATGTCTTTTGGGGATGGAAGGAGAGTGGGAAGGAAAGAATTTTTCCTGCAATTGTGTGATACATCTTCCTTCCTCTGAAACATTGATAGCTGGTCACTGCTGGACATAACATGTGAGACAGACCCTGGATCTATCTAGTCATTTTACCATAGAATTTCTGTTAGTTCTTTGGAGAGATGAGGAAAACAGCCTGTATATATGTAACCCATGTGTTCCTCCTGAAGTTTCAGCAGTTGAGTTTGCTGGAGATGCAGATGCCCCATCTGGCAGCATTTTTTTTTTGTTGTTCCTGAATTAGACCACTGTCAGTCATGTTTTTCATATTTGTTTGCATACTGACCAGGGAAGCTAACATAGTAACGTGATGTGTCTTTCTTAGATTCACGAAAAAGCGTTGGTGTACTGTGCCACAGCAGGTTTGTTCCTACCAATATTTATAGCAGGTCTGCTGGAAGGGTGTTTTCTGGAAAAAGCATATGTGGATTTTTTTCTTTTGCTTGTTTGAGAAATTTAGTCATGTGGGTTCTGTGTAGCACTACCTCTTTATCAGATTGAGAATTATGTAGGAGCTCTTGTTGTTTTAACATTTGATGTTTCCAAACACTGAGTAGAAAATGTTGCTCCCTTCTTTATGTTCTCAGCGTATTTTTAGGCAAAACTTACATCTGGGTTCCGGTCCATTATGTAGATTTATTTCAACTAGGTTTTGCAGGAATGGAAGGAAGAGATTTAAGTGGCCTCAAAGCCAGTTAAGTGCAGGGATTTCCCCGGTGCCCTGAGCTATTGGTGACACTGTGCTGTGCTCCCCCATGCAGACAGCAGATCATGGCAGCACTGAACTCGCAGACGGCGGTGCAGTTCCAGCAGTATGCGGCCCAGCAGTACCCTGGCAACTACGAGCAGCAGCAGATCCTCATCCGGCAGCTCCAGGAGCAGCACTACCAGCAGTACATGCAGCAGCTCTACCAGGTCCAGCTTGCACAGCAGCAGGTATGGCTGGCCAGCTGGGAAACCTGGGCCGTGTGTCCCAGGCTGTCTCTGGGAAACCTGGGCCGTGTGTCCCGGGCTGTCACTGGGACGCATTAACTTGTCTGCTGTTATCTCCTTGAAAAGATGATTGCCACAAGGAGAGCCACTGTGCTAGTGACTAATGCTGCTTCAGACTCAAACACCAAAGCCCCTTTATTTATTTCATCTTTTGGAGTAGTTTTCTGAAGCAGCTGTTACGTAAGAAAATTCTAAGCAGTCTTTACTAATGACTCGATTCAATGTTATTGGTGGAGACCAAATGTGAGCCGCTCTGCTGCAGCACTGGGGATGTGTGTGTGTAATTTAATGGCATACCAGTGCATCTGAGCATGAACAGACCTCTTCAGGTGACTTTCCTGAAGGTCTGTGCGGAGCAGCAGGCTGTGGTCAGCCCTGTGTTTCTAGCTGAGCATGCATGTGCAGCACTGTAGCATCACTGCTGGGTTGGAGATTGCTCTTCCCTGCCAGCCTGAGCACTGCTGACTTCTCTGTACTTTTCCACCTACTGTCTGACTTTAGCACCTGATGAAGTTGCTTGCCTGCAATAAGCTACTTGTGATTTGGGTGGGAGGACAGGCTGTAGCTGCCAGCCTGAGGTCTGTTCTTGAGCTGAAGACCTGAAATTCAGTAACTAATTTCCTCTTAAGTAATTTGTATTTTGTTGAGCCTGATGCCCTCAGCAAAGAAATGTCCAAGGAATGGACCAGGTGAACCTCACGAAGTTCAACAAGGCCAGTGCAAGGCCCTGCACTGAGTCAGGTCAGGACACTCCCCAGTATCAGACCTGGGGGTGAATGGGTTGAGAGCAGTCCTGCAGAGCTGGGCTGGTGAGTGAAACACTGGATATGAGCTGGTAATGGACTTTTGCAGCTCAGAAAGTCAATCGTATCCTGGGATGCAGGAAAACAAGTATGACCAGAAGGCTGAGGGAGAGAGGTGATTCTCCTCCTCTGGTCTGCTCTCATGACACCCCACCTGCAGTGCTGCATCCAGCTCTGGGATCTCCAACACAAGAAGAACGTGGACCTGTTGGAGCAGGTCCAGAGGAGGCCATGAAGATGCTCAGAGGGCTGGAGCACCTGTCCTATGGAGACAATATAAGAGAGCTGGGGTTGTTCAGCCTGGAGAAGAGAAGGCTCTGGGGAAACCTCACTGCAGCCTTTCAGTATCTGAAGGGGGTTTATAACAAGCACGAAGAAAGACCTTTTTACCAGGGCACGTAGTGACAGGACAAGGGGCAAAGGTTTTCATCTGAGAGAGTGTAGGTCTAGATTGAACATAAGGAAGACTCTTTTTTTTGCAGTGAGGGTGATGAGGCACTGGAACAGGTTGCCCAGAGAAGCTGTGGAAGCCCCATCCCATGAAGTGTTCATGGACAGGTTTGATGGAGCTTTGAGCAATCTGGTCTAGTGGAAGGTGTCTGTTCCTATGGCAGGGGTGTGGAACTAGATGATCTCCATAGCTCCCTTCCAAGCCAAACCATGATTTGAGGGAGCTGAAGTGGTGTAAGAAAGGCAGAGACTTTCTGCCTTGTTATAGTTACTCTTTGGACTTCCCTCCTGTAGCTTCTGTTACACTTTATTTGGATGCCAGTGACCCCAGTGACTTTGCATTGGGATCTGTTAGTGCGGTCAGGAAGTGCTGTTCTGCTTACAGATCAGCTTCTGATGCAATTAGTTTTGGAAAGGCTGTATGCAACAGTTTTATAGAAAAGTTCACACCACCTTTCAGTGCACAAAACTGCTGTGGTAGAAAGTGAAATCTGGACAGCATCTGTGCAATTGCTTAAACTTGAAATCTTAAGTGATGTTTTTCTATATTGCCTTCATATTCCTGCAGGATACCTATATTCCATTTGTTCATCAAAATCTTGTGATTGCTTGGTTATCCTTTAAAGAGTGGTATTTATATCTTTTCCCTGTCCCAACAAAAAAGCCCGTGTTGTGTCTCTGGACTGATAATAAGGGACAGCGAAGTTGCTCAAGAGAGTTCTCTGTTTAACTCATAAATTGGCAAGTAGCTAATAGACCTTCAATCCTCAGCTCTTTTTAGACCTGGATGAGCTCAGGCTGGATGGAACCCTTCCAGCCAGCAAAAAAAAAAGCCCCAGCAAACAAGCCACACTTCCAGCTTTGAAAGAAATGTTATAGGAATGAAAAACTTCCATAGTTAAGTGCAAGAGTTTGTGTGTACCCTAATTAATTTGAAAGTTGAGGTTTTTTGTTCGGGTTGTATCCACCAGCCTAGAAGCAAGTGACTTCACATCCCTTGGTACTGAGTAGATGCAACTGGTTAATGTGTGCTGCTTCTGGTCTTTTGGGTCAAGCCCTCTTGCAGGGTGAAGGGAGAGGAATTTTTTTTTTCTTTAAATTGTCTTCATACCTTCTGCTGGAAGGTGTAAAACTGGCATCTTGTGAGGGTTGGGTTGTAGTTGACTTAATTTCTTGTCGTTTTAGGCAGCCTTACAGAAGCAGCAGGATGCAGTGATGGCAGCGACAGGGACACCCCTGACTACTGCATCGAAGGTGAACACCCCTGCCCCAGCGGACACCCCATCCATTAATGGACAGGCCAGTGCACATGCAGACAGCCCTGAAAAAGAGCTGGATCCAGAGGCTTTGGAAGAAGCACTGGAGAATGGACCAAAAGGTGGGACTAGCTGAATTTCTTAATTAAAAATAAATAGCAAAAGCCTTTCTTAGGGTTCAGGTGTCTTAAGTAGGGTTACTGTGGTTCTTTGTTTGGCTTCATTTGCCTATGGAAAAGCTAGATTTGATTCCTGGGGCTGCTATATCTTATGGGAGAATAATACTGCATAGGCAAAGCTCAGCTTTGGGAGGGGAGGGAAAGAGGAAGCAGCAAGAGCATTTCAGCAAAGCTGATGGGATCCAGAACCTCCTTTTCACTCTAGACTTGAAGGAAAGGAGCATAAAAGTCTAGCACAAAGCTGTTCTGGGCAGAAATATGCTCAGTTTTATTTGAACTGTGGTCAAAACTGTTTAAAGATCCTTCCAGTGAAGGGTTCTGTGCAATACAAACCTGTCACCTGTAGCTGTTCATTTGCCTTCTGAGGCTTTTCTGCATAAGCACTGTTGATTTAAATGTGATGGGTGGGTGAACTGGTAGCATTTAGTAGTGTTATAACTAAATTTACACTATTTCATCCATCTTTTCAGAGTTGCAACTTACTTCTTCAGTTAAAAAAAATTAATTGGAAGCAACTTTAGTGCTTGGGGCCCTCAAGTGCTTCCAAGGCACACTTAAGTATGCAGCATAAATAACTGAAACTAACTAACTGGAGTATTTCCTTCCATCTCTCCAGATTCTGTCCCAGTGATAGCTGCCCCATCCATGTGGACACGACCCCAGATAAAAGACTTCAAGGAAAAAATCCGTCAGGATGCAGACTCTGTGATCACCGTAGGCCGAGGAGAAGTGGTTACAGTCAGAGTACCAACTCATGAAGAGGGGTCTTACCTCTTTTGGGAGTTTGCTACAGACAATTATGACATTGGTTTTGGGGTGTATTTTGAATGGACAGACTCCCCTAATACTGCAGTCAGTGTGCATGTCAGCGAGTCCAGTGATGATGAGGAGGAAGAGGAAGGTAAGCACGCTGATGTGTGTAAACTGTCCGAGTTTGCTGTGAGGGAAGCCCCCACTGATGGTCTTGTGTAATCTCCTACCTTCCCTGGCTTCCATCTGGCTGGAGTCACGTTTTCAGTTTTGAATAGGAACTGCAGTTCTGCAAGCAGCTTCAGTCCCCTCTTTGATCACAGACAGGTTAAAGCAGCTGAGGCTTAGGAAATACTTTTCCTAAGTTAACTATTCAGTAAACTAAACTGAAACCCATGCCTTAACAGAGCACAGTGGATCTGCACTCTGAAACCTTAAGAAAAATCCTGTCCTGCTGTTCAAGAGATGTTTCTAGGGAGGAAGTTTCCTTGAGGCTGCAGCAAAACAGCTTCAGAGAGCAAGTCCTGATGGTGGCTGAGACACAGGTCACAGCCTTTGCCTGTGGGGGAGTCTAGCATACCATCACAAAAATGTTTTGAAATGAGCATGTGATTTGCTTGGAAGGAGCTGCCCTGGCCTAGGAAGCAGTGGCTTTTTGGGTATCACTACCAATAATCTGTGGTAGTCACTTTGTCACGTCAGTGGTGGGTGATTGTGATACTGAAAACTGGAGTTTGGCATCTCTCCAGACTGACCTGGCTGTGCTGGGGAGATGAGTGTGGTGAGTTTTCATATCAAACTGTAAAAGTCATTATAAAATGAGTATGCTTGCTGTTCCTCCTACTTCTGAGTGCTTCAGCCACAGCCTTGGTATGAATCCCTGTGACTCCTCTCATTCCTAAACTGACAAAGAGGGCCTTGTCCACTAGGGATCAGTCTGACTTTCTCTCATAAAGCATCCACCCATGTTCACTGACACCCTTTTTTTTCCCTTGCAGAAAATACTAACAGTGAAGAAAAAGCCAAAAAGAATGCCAACAAGCCTCAGCTAGATGAAATAGTGCCTGTGTACAGACGAGACTGTCATGAAGAAGTGTATGCTGGTAGCCACCAGTACCCAGGGAGAGGAGTTTATCTTCTTAAATTTGACAACTCCTACTCTCTATGGAGGTCAAAAACAGTTTACTACAGAGTTTATTATACTAGATAAAGGTGTGGCTGTGTCTGAGGCTGGGCTGTGCAGAAGATGTCATTTTATTTGGAATTTTCTTCAAGCATAATGGATCCTTTTGAGTCTGTGTTTTATCCTGTCTGTATCTGTATGATTTGTGTGAACTTTTAACAAGTAGACACTGGGATCTTCCTGCTCCATGACACTAATGCATATTGCATTGGGCTTAACACAGGATCTCCCTAACCTTTTTGGGGATTGGAGTAGCTGGCTCCAGTGCTGAGGTCACATCAGTTGCACTTGTTAAAGCCTCATGAAAAAGGGGGAGGGAGTTGCTGGCTCACTGGCTGGGTGATCTGATGTTTCCAGGTCTGGATGCCTTGAATAACTCGTTAATGGTTGATTTAAAGGTCCCATCAGTAACTGGTAGATTTGGATGCAGTTTGCTGTGTAGCAAGTTTCTCTTAACTGTAATTGAATGTCAGATTTTTTACACCATTAAAACTTGAAACTTTAAGTTTGTGCAGTTTAGAAACAAGTTGTCTCACTTCTGTCCTCATCAAAGAAGAAACATTCAGTTCCTTAAACCAGTGTAGTGTCTAAGAGAAGGATGAACAACGTCCTGAAAGTACAGCAAATAACCTCTTCTGAAGGTGTAAGCTGAATGATGTTTAAATGTACGTGTAACAAGTAGAACCTTAATCTCTGCCCCACTGCTAACCCTAGAATAATAAAAAAGTCATTTTTTGATGCAATTGACTTTGAACAGGACACAAACTACTCCTGAATTTAATAGGTTTTTAATGGGGTAGACTGAAAAAAAAAAAAAAAAAAAAAAAAAGGGCTACAAACTTGAAACCAGTTTTCTGCACAATGTTCTGATTTGATTTTGTAAGACCTGAATACGCATGTTGTGCATCTGGAGAGCAGTCAGTCACTTTTGATAGCGTGTAGGAGTTAATGTTGCACTAATGATGGAAATCACTGCCACTCCATTTTAGTCTGAACTGGTGATAGTGGGGTGCATACTTTCTGCTTTAATTTGTAACTGTGGGCGGAAAGGCCAGGTGCACATACAGACACTTAACGTAGCTTTAATCTCAATTTCATATGGTTTGGTTGGGGCATTTTGTATTTTGTATAGTGAAAAAAAAAACGCAGATGGCTACTTGGCTTGAGGCTGCAGTAAGAATCTGCTCCCCCTGGAGCCTGGGGTGACGTGTTGCAATAATGACATGTGCAAGTGCTCTCTGCATGGGTGATGCACCTTGTTACTGAAAGGAAATGGTTACTTTGGGTCTCAGACCAGCTCTTGCAGTCAGACCTCCATTGATCAGCTGCAGCATGGGCAGTTCCACGGCAAATGATGTTGAGTTGGCGGGGTTTGTTTGAATGGTCAGTTTGTACATACATGATACTTTACTTTTCTCATACCAACAATGGAGATACTTCTCCTAGAGTGCTTAACTTGTCATCTTGCTTTTTGGGTCAGCAACACCATACCAGCTTACAGCTAGTTAGTGCTGCTTTATCCAAAAACACTGTACAATGTTCTGCTCTTGTGTACATACAGTATATAAACCATGAATTTAGAAAGTACCTTGCTTTTAAAGAAAACTGTATTTAATGTAAAAAAAAAAAAAAAAAACACCAAAAAAAACCCTTTTAAAAAGGCAGGCACTAATATATTTCTTCTGGTCTTCAAATTACCTTTTTTTTTTTTGTCCATACAAAAATGTTACAACTTTTTCCTCTAAGAATATCTGTTCTTGGGAGCGGTGTTTGTCGCTTTAAATGGCAGCACTTACTGTCATGTGTTGGATGTTAGAACTTCTACGTTTTCAGACTTTTTTTTTATTGCCTCTGGCTGTTGATAGTACAGTACAAGTGCGATTTCAAGATAACTTGAGATAGTATTTAATCCTAATTAAAATACATTTATCTGTAATGCTGTTGGCTTTTTATTAATTTGCAAACCTTGGCATTGCTGTATATGGCTCTTGAGCTAAGATAACCTTGTCATCTTCTCTCTCAATTGAGAGGTTCAGCACCATGGTCACACTGTGGTCAAAGGCTCTGCCCCGGAATGTCACTGGCTTGCTGGATGGGGCCAGCTGTCAGTACTGGAAGAGCCCAGCTTGAACTGCATCATCTCTTTGGGTTTTGAGTGGGTAGCAGAAGGGGTTGGGTGTGGGCAGCTGAAACCTGTAAGCTCTTTCCTCCAAGAGAGTCCTGAAGTCCCTTGCCCAGAGGGCAAGAGACGGGACCATGCACAGTTTAGACTGAACAAGAAGAAAAGCAAGGATCTAGAGGCAGAAAGGCAAAGTTATGCTGAGGTTTGTGTCAGCCAAAATCTCCTTTCCTTGCTTACCTGTTGCTGGTAAGTAGTTTATCCTGGAGCTGAGGCCAGGATGTGCACTAGTTTGGCCCTTGAGTTCACCTGGGGGGCAGAATTTGTCTTCAGAGAGAATGAAGCAAGTGCTGTGCTACGAGAAGCAAGATGCTGAGAAGGTCAATGTACTGTAGTATGGGTATGCTACAAGCTAATTTCACATTAAATGTGCAAGTGCATTGGAAACCAAAGTAATTACAGCAGCAAGCCTGCCCCGGCCGAGCCTATTTTACTTGTCTCATGCACGTATAAATTCCCCTTTCCCTAACTAAAAGGGAAGCACTGTGCTCCTCACAGCTCACTTTAGGCAGCTCCCCTCCACAAGAGAGTTACTGTAAACACTGTGGAGTGAACAGAGTCACTGGCAGTGACTCCAGCTGATACAACAGCAACAGCTTGACAAGGCTCAGTTCTGAATACACTGGTCCTTTGAGAAAAGCTAAATAATCGCAGGGAAAAGCCATTGTCAGAACAGGTTCTTCGAGGCACTTTCGTGGGAGACAAGGCATGGTCTTCCTTGGCTCTGCTGTCCCAGAAGGATAAGCAGTGCACCTGAAACAACTTTCTAATTAAGCCACTTGTCTGCTCTGTGAATTTATCCTTGCTTATCCTCATTGCTGTCCTTCCTAACCCTTGGCTTTTGGCACTTTCTGCCCTGTACTTTGCTTTGTCAGTCACAGATGAGAAGCTGTGATTTAGAGCAGCTGGATGCAGCCTTCGAGGTAACTGCAATGGGCAGGGCCATCAGGCTCGGGGGTCTGCTGCCAAAGGAGCCCTCAGGGGTAGTTCAGCTATTCGACCTCCTCCTATTTGTGTGTTGCTTTAGGAGGTGTAAGAGGAGGCTGTGCAGACTTGTCGAAGTACAAAGAAGTGAAGTATCCACCCAGGTGCCAGCCGTGCTCCAGACTGACAGCTTGGGACAGTTGTTATCCTTTTTAATCTAAAGTATGAAGGCTTGAAGCTCTCTTCTCTTGAGCACCACATCCTACAATCCTCATCCTTTTTCTTTCCACCCCCCATTCCCTTTCTAGTGCAAGGACTGCAGAGGAAGCTGGAAAAAGCCCTCTCTACTCCTTCCCAGCCCGCTGGACTCGTGTTCCTGGAGGGTTTGTGCTCTGTCACTCCTGCCCTTCCTTGAGTTCCTCTGCCATCTTTGGCTGCCTCAGCCTCACACTGCAGGGTCTGGACCAGCACCTTCTGGCAGGTGCCACTGCCTAAAGGTGCCAGCTAGAGCCAGAGCCCAGTGAACATGCATGTGGCCCAGGATTCCTGGAAATTAGTTTCTCTCATGCAAGTTGCTGCTCCCCAGCTATTTCTGCTCTAATCTCCCTCATTCCACCTCCCCACCCAAACACTTTAGTCTCTAAACCCAGCTCCCACTGTTGGTTCATTTGCAGACCCAGCTCAGCAGCAGGAGCTTTCAGCTTTTGCAGCCAGCCTGTCTGTGCCTTCACTCCTGCTCGCTGTACAGGCAGGCAGAGTACAAAGGGGCAAATTTTAGGGCTGGGTCACTGCTTTATTTATCACAGAGGTGTGCAAGTCCCTGTGGTAGCGTTGGTCCCATGCTCTGTGACAGCAACATGCCTGCCTTGGGCTCTGGTGTGCTCAGCTTACACCCACAGCCGGGTTCAGAGGGCAGGTTACAAGTGCCAACTGCATGCTTTTGGGTCCACTGCTTTAAAAAATAAAACCTCTAAACTCACACCACAACTCCACCCAGCACCATGTACTGGAAAATTAAGCGAAGCATGACGTGCCATCCCAAATCTTTCCCCAAATAACATTCATCTGAGGCCTGCCACTTGGACAGCAGAAGTTTTATTGAAACATCAGACTGGCTTAAAGAAATATATTAAACTGCTTGGACTAGTATAGATATAGATATGGCCATGCAACATAGATACTGCATCTGGAAAGTTACCATCTGGTATCCTAAAATTAAGAAACTTGCAAGGAATGAGGAAAAACAAGGCAGCATTGGTTCTCTGTAACAGGTTCTTCTCCTGGCTGCTATTATTTTCATCTTGTACCTTCTCCATCATGAAGCTGGTAAGAAACCTGCTCCTTTTAATCAGGGGGCTCAACACTGGTTTGTGGTCACATTTGGAGGGGTATTTCCTTATTTCAGCCTCCACTTAAGTGTTTTCCTCAGTGCTGTACTTCAGGTGTCCTACATGTTTGTTTTCAGGAAACAGCTGCTGGGTGCTGGTCACTGCTCTCACCTGACCTGGTAGCTGGTGTGTGCTGGGCCCAGGAGGAGGTTTGATGTTATCCCTCACAGTGCCTTTGAGCAAAAATTCCCCTTGGCTGTGCTCTCCTGATGGAGGAGCAGGTCTGAGTGAAAAAAGCTGATTCCCTTGGCCTGGACAGTTCACAACTCCCTTTCCCCAGGGATGTTTGAGCCTCTGTGCTACCCCTCTGGGCCTGCTTGCAGCTCCTTTCCTGCTGTGGCTGCATCCCCTGGCGTGGCAGGAATGTCTTGGAGAAGCATATCCAGGGTTGCTGGCAGCTTCTCTGCCCAGGAAAGCTCAGACATGGGCTCTCCCCCTGCACTCTTGGTGACCTGTGGGCAGGAGAGCGGACACTGCTCACCCAGCAGAACAAATGCTTGGCCCTCTGCCACCATGTCATTAGTGAAATACCTGCACAGCCATTAAGGATGGCACGGGACACCTGGGACAGCCTTCAGGGCATGTGGGAACAGGCTCTGCTGTACGGACTGAGGGGCAGCTCTGCCCTCGGAGCCTCAGGGAGCCCAGCAAAACCCTCTGCTGCCCCAGGGCTGGGCATGGGCCCCTGTGGCTGTGACTGCTCGTGAAACAGGGGTAACTGTCACCTTCAAACCCTTGTGGAATATGAGCATTCAGCTGTGACCCCTTTGTGACACGCCTGTCCTTTCTAGACCTGCCTGGATGGGCCTTAAAAAAGGGTTTCCTTCCTCACAGAAACCACTCCAGGTCTTTCTGCCCTTTGCAGTAGTTGGCATTGGAGGGTTGCAAGTCTCAAATCCCATCTCTCAGGCTCTGTAAAACATTGGGAAGTTATTTGCAGCCTGTGTCAGGACAGTCAGGCAAGATCACAGAGTGAGTGCACAGCAGCTTGCAGAGTTTTGCTTGATGCTTGTTGAATTTGGCTCTGTCTTGGAGAGAACAGAGGTTTTTAATGTCTAAAAGAAAAGAAAGTGTCACTATAGCTTGGATTCCTTCATGCCCAAGGGGGAAGTGACTTCATGCAGGCCTGGTGATGGGAAGGACAAGGCAGGACGCAAGATCAGCTGTCCCCCAGGCTGTGCCCCAGGGCTGGGCTTTGCCCTGGCACAGCAGAGCTCCGGGAGCATCCCAGCACAGCCCCAGCACAGAAACCACCCCCTGCCCCAGCCAGCTATACCCCACAAATGCTCCTTTTGGCCTGATGTGTCCCTCAGTGGGCAGTGGGCACCCACAAGCCTGCACCAACCCAAGGTGGGACAACCTGGGTGACGTGAGACAACGCTGAGGAGCAGCACCCTCCTTTGCAGGCACCCATCTGCAGCTGGAGATAAAGCTGTGCTGAGCATATCTGTGCAGGTTGCTCAGCCTGGCTGGGTGATTTTCCCCTGGATGAGTAATCCTGTTTTCCTCGAGCCTGCTGACAGTATTTTTCCTTGGCAAAGGCTCTCCCAGGGGTTCTTGTGCCAAAACTAATTTTTACAGGTAGATTTTGGTAGCCAGCCCGTGGGTACTGGATAAACAGGGGCTGGGGTGGGGAGCCCCTCCTCACAGCAAAAGAGACTCCACAGAGAACCACTTTCTGCTCCCCTGGAGCCAACCCAGTGGGAGATGGGCCAGCCTCGCTGGTGGGTCTTGCAGTGGCCACAAAGCAAATGAAAACCATGGAGGAGCAGGGACCCCTTGGCATGCCCAGCCCAAGCAGGGCTGGCTGGTCTGGTGGGTACCAGCCTGGCCAGTCACGGCAGTGCCACCGCAGTGCAGCAGCAGTCTGGTCCAGCCCCAGCTATTGGAGGATCCCCTTCCCTAGTGCCAAGGGAAGAGCAAAGACTGAAAACAGTGGAAAAAAAGAAGTATCACAAGGCTCTAGCTCTTGGTTTCCCACATTTCTGTGCTTTTGTGGGATAGTGTGTAACTTAGAGCTGTGGGAGAGCTGGGGTTTGTTCTCACCATGGGGCATGCTCCAGAGCCAAAGGGACAATGCCTGATGATGCCACCTTGTTCTCAATGGCCTCATGCCCCCAGGGCTCTCCAGAAACCCCAAAATCACCATCAGACTCACCCAGCATGAGGGTGTCAGGGACCAGGTCCCATGGGAGCCTCGTGCATAGAGCAAGTGGGAGGTGAAGGGAAATACCCCCAGCACTGGACGTGGTGCAGCAAACCTTTTGGACAGAGGAGCTGCTTTGCCCGGCCACAGGAGCATTTTTCTCAGCCAGGCTTGGAAAAATCCTAACCCTGGCTTCAACCTCCCACTTATTTTTAAGGCAAGGAGCTGCAGCTGGGTTCCTGCTGGGCCTCCATCCTCTCCATTTCCCTGCTGTGTTCTGTTCAGAATCCCCAGCAAACTTACCCAGGCAGGCTGGGTGACACCCGGGGCTGTGGATGTGCACACGGTGCCAGTGCCCACCTTGGCACACGTGGATGATGTGGCTAAAGCATCCCCACAGCACCACAGAGGGCAGAAGGCACCTCCTGCCTGCCCACCTCACTCACCCTGCGTGGACACAGCGGAGCATCCAGGCTTTCCAGCCTGCTGTTAGATCATCTCAATGCCACAGTTTGGCTCCAGATGACAAGAGCAGCCACATCTGGCACTGGGAGCTGGGTTTGAGTCACCACCAGTGTTTGAAGACGTGTGCAAGCGAAGTTAAAAAAGAAACCCTAAACCAAACCACCCTAAAGCATCTACTGACCTGTCTGGCATGAAACTGTCCCCCGAAGGCAGCCCCAGCCAGCACCCCACACCCACCAGCAGCTGCAGGAGAGAGAGGGAAGCTTCAGCCAGCAAGGCACAGAGCAGAGGCAGGACCCCTCCTCCAGGCAGCAGCTGGGCTGAGCCATCCTGGCAAAACAAGCCCCACTGCTCTAAATTCTCGTGGCTTTTCATACCTGAGCCATAGACAGCATTTAAATTCAGTTAAAGTCACCACCGGGTGAGGTTTTTGTTGCCACTGGGACATCAGAGCAGAGTTCCACACAGCTGGAGGGGCTCAGTCCAGCAGCAGGCGGCCCTGGGGGAGTGAGTGGCTGGCCCAGCTCTATGCCCCAGGGCCCACCCCGTGGATTTGCTGGAAAATTTCCCGATTTTCCTTGCTGGAAAGGGTTGGGAGCCAGCTGAGTCTGGGTTTCCATCAGTGCCCCAGCCCCTGCAGCAGCCAGGAGGTGTGTCCAGGCCGGTGTGTCTCACTGGGCTGCTGTTCTGTGTCCCACACGTGCTCCTGCAGCAGTGCAGGGATCTCCAGACAAGGAATGCTGTCCAGCCTGGCACGGCAGGAGCCAGAGCCCAGCACAGCTCATCAAAGCAGCTGCTTTTTCACACCAGTAAAGAGCGGGGGAAACCAACCCCATTCTGGCACTGCAAGGAGCAGCCTGGGGCACAGCCAGAGCCGGTGGTGTCCCAAGGGAGGCGACAGCTGCTGCTGTGTCCCTGATCAAGGACTCTTGGCAGGCTGGGTATGGCCCAGAAGTGTTGCTGGCACGCCCTGCCAGTGAGGGACCCCCAGCTGCAGAGAAGGATTTGCATCCACCCAAACACTGTTCAGGGAGCTGCTGGGATCGTGCCATTAGATGGGGCTATAGTTAAAGAATTAGGATTTGTATTTCAGACTCCGAGTAGGACTTGCCCGGGGTCAGCAGGTAAGTCCTGGCCGTCCCTTCCTTGGTCCGGTGCCCTGAGACAGGAGATGGATGCTTCTGGGATGCAGAGGCATGACAGGAGGGATGGGAGACCCACAGAGTCTGTGGGAAGCTGTAGGTGGGAGAAGTTAACAAATTTCTACTTCTGGTGTTGCAGAGTTTATCCACCCCCATTCCCCTGTAATACCCCTTGTTTTTCCCTGGTGTAGAACATAGATCATAGAAATGGGAAAGGCCCCTAGCAAAGGCAGGTGCCTGATGCTGGTCTGCCCATGGGCTCCTTTTGGCTCACAGAAAGAGTCTCACCAGTTCCTGGCCTCTACCAGAGACCTGCCAGGGCTGCAGGTGCTGCCTAAATGCTTTGGGGGGAAAAAAAATAATAATCCAGCTGAAGACTCTGAAGCTGCAAAATAATGCCAATCTGAGCAATCCCTGGGGGAACCAGCACATCCGTGGCACTGCTGGGGGGGATGAGACAGGGAGCAGAGCTTACCCAGGGTTTGCCAAGCCACAGTGAGAGCCCTTTGCCAGGGAGCCATCCCATTCCTTTTGTCTCACAAGCTCAGGTGCCTTTGTGGTGCTGGAAGAGACACTGGGGGCAGAGGAGCTGGACTGGCCCTCTCCCCAGCAGCATCAGCCTCTCTCCTACCACAGTGGGAACTACTGGGTTACAACCCACAAAACCAAACTGCAGGCACGACCACTGGCCTCCTCCCTGCACAGGCACACTCTTTGTAGCAGAAATTCACTTTCCAGCATGCAAACTGCTGCCCCTTTGAGGACACGAGTGCCCAGGAATAGCTACTGGCAGTGCTATCAGAAAACACTGGGATTTTTGGCAGCTCTCACACCCTGTTATTTGTGGGAACAAAGCCATTTATCCAGGATGAGAAGAAGAAGGGGTGCCCTCAGCCTGCACCCAAACCCACTCTGCTCTCCCAACACCTGAATGGGAGGACATTCAGCAGGGCAAGGGCCACCCCAGCCTCTGGGAAGGATGGATCAGCCTGGCTGAAAGCCACTGTCCTTCGTCAGGACAGCCACACTGGTGCCCGGCCATGCCAAGCCCATGGGGCATCGCCCAGACAAACACTGGTGATCAAAATGAGCCCTTCCTATCTTTTATAAAGCACAAAATCCCAGACATGCACCAGAAGAAGGAAGCCCAGGGCTGCCCAAGCAGGCAGCACACGTGCCTGTGTGAGGGGGGTGAGCAGGAAAAGATATAGGAAGTGGAGACAAAGAATTTCCGCAACATCCCTCCAAACCACTTCCTGCACGTTGGGAGTCAGGAAACACTCACGGGAGAGATGCCCAGCCCAGGCTGAGCAGGGCCCCAAGCAGCCCCTGGGGAAATAGGCTAAACACAGGGAATGAGATGGAAACTCACAGGCCACATCCACAGTAAAAATCCCATTTGATGTATCAAGAATCCTGGATTTGGGAATGGCAAGTAGGTGTGCACTTCACCTCAGAAAACAGATGGACCAAACTCTCCAGGATCCATATCTACATCCCACCTCAGCACAAAACCCCTCCCAACAGCCCAGTGAGGACTAAGCCACCAGGAATGCCTCTGATCTCCTGTGAGCCTGGGGGGACACCCTGATTTCAACACTCCCCCTTTGCTCCAGGAAAAAAACAGAGACACAGGCTACTTGTGGGTTAAGAAATGTCGTGTTTGGATAAATAACTCAGTCCCAACCCAAGGGGCAGAAGGGCTGGAGCCCCAGGACATGCTCCTAATTCCTTGAAGCTATCTAGGAGGAGCTGGTGGCTGCCTGGTGCAGTTCCCTGCATCCCACAGGTGACATTTCACAGCCCCCAAAAGCACTGCTGATCCATGCATGCCTTTGCAGCCAATTGAAGACAATGTTTTTTCCTGCTTCCATGGAAAGCTTTGGATTTAGCTGCATGAGGAAGCAGAGCTGCATTTGTTTCCTGGCCCTGCAGCCCCTGTTTGGTACAGGCAGTGCCTGCAGCTGGCAAATCCTGCTCCAGAGACAGGGCCTGGCCTCACAAAGGTGAGACTTTTACACATTGGGAAGGTGTGTTGTGAGAGCATGTCTGTGATAACCTCTGTTTTATACATGCAGCTATGACAAATTCTGGTGGGGTTTTTTTTCTTTCATTAAATTTCTCCTCATGTTATGGGCTATTATTGGGTTTCTACTGGGTTTTGTGGCTGGCAGCCCCCTGTTCAAGGATGCTGAATGAGAAGATTTCATCGGGGCTGGTTAAATAAACTTCTTCCTATCGGAAGGGAGCATCTCTCACACGTGGGGTGGGACCAGCCTCTGTCACCAAAGACAGGGTGACACAGTAGGGAACTTTGACATGGGATTATGCCCTTTTTTTTTCCCCTGATGTGTCTAGCAGTAGATGGTTAATGCCTGCAGTCAGAGGCCCTTCATTAGACAGCTCATTAGTTAATCATGCTTGTACGTGTGATTTCTCCTGTCCCCATGCATGTGACGAGGGAAGCTGAGGAATCCATGGGAATTATTTAAATCAGCCACATCCCAAACCTAAGGCTTAAATACCCTGACAGGCAAAGGAGCATTAATTCTTACAACCTCCCAGCTTCCTCCCAGTGTCACTACTGTGCTCCAAAATATTAATAAGCCCTAAAGCAATAATGGTTAACACTTTGGCCAGTTAGAAAGAGGGGGAGAAGGGGGGTGTTAAGCATGAATTTGTGAGGAAGATGACAAGATTATTTACATCATCAGAAAAGCAGCTCATTAAAGCTGCCCTCGTGCAAATACTTGGCCATGCTTTGTTGGAAGAGGATAAAGCAAGGGGGCTGCTCCTGACAGCAGCTTGCTACAGGGTTGCAGCAGGAGAGTCACAGCTCAGATGAGAGGGAATGAACAGTGAGGGGTTGGGATCTTCCGTGGAAAAAAAATCTAGGCACGAGTGAGAGAGAAAACATTGCAGCTGCTTGGTTTTACCCAACCTGTTGGGCAGGATGTGCCAGACGTGAGCTGACAGGATTTTATGGCTTTGAGACCTTCCCCCTCTCCTTCATGCAAGGAACAGCAGACAGGATCAGTGTGTTTCAATCCCATTTCTGTGTGTAAGGATGCAACCCTAACCCTAACCCTGGCCATTCCCCAGATGTGGGAATGCCTTGCAGCCCTGCCCTGTTACCCCTAAGGCACCCAGCCATGCACACAAGTGACACAAGAAGAGGTGAACCACATCCTGAAGTTCCCCCAAGGCTTTACCCAGTGACCGAGGGATACCTCCAAGCTTCCACTGTCAGAGAAACCTCTAAGGATTTATTTTAAACCTTTATTATCTTAATACATAATTCCCTGATGCTGGGCTTGTGCAGATTTTCAGCAACCATGCTGCACTCTGCTTGCACACTGTGCACCCAAGGAATGCCTTTATTTTTGAAGGAGACCACGTCACCTCTTTAGTGTTCAGTGAAAGGGCTCTGAGGTCCTCAGGGAAAAGAAACCTGGGAACATGAACTTCCAGACACAAATTACTCTGCTACATTCCCTGTGCATGCAAGGAAGCGGAGCAGCCCCAAGCAGCAGCCACAAAAAAAACCCAGCAGGTGCCACAACTTGGATATCTGTTGTGCACAGAGGACCTAACTTTGCTACTGGTGCCAGTGGCACTGGGGAGGGGGGAGCTGGGTGCAGATGAGCACTTCCCCAATTGGGGGAATTGGGCATTTACTGCTTTTAAATAACTCTGAAAGTCTCCCCCTCTGAGCAGCAAGGGGCCTCAGAAGGGTCTCTGGTGCTCCCTGTGGGTCCATCACTGTACCAAGGGTGTGCTGGAATGGGTAGGAGAAGGGCTGCCAGCTGGGAACCCTCCCTGCTCCATTTCACCTCCAGATTTGCATTGTTTGGCACTGGGCAGCACAATCCATCAGGAAGGCTGGTTGGATGAGAGCAGCAGAGATGCTCCTCACACAACAAGGAATGCTGAGTCCCTGAGGATGAGCCTACAGCCTCCCCTGCAGCTTCTGTCTCAGGGCTGGGCTTCCCACAGGGCACTGGGATCGTCAGAGGGATCATCTCAGGAGGGTGAGTCTGGAAAAGCAGTGGATTTACCCTTGTGACTGCAGAGCTGCTGGGGCCTCGCTCTGTGCATCCGAGCTACCCCCACCCAGCTCCCAAATTCTCCTGTGGCCCTATTGCCACTGCCCTCCCCTCGGTGCCCAGTGTCCCAGCTTCTCCCAAAGCATCCTCACTGGGCCCCTCTGGGATGCTGAACTGCCTGGTTTTGCTAGGAGCTGTTCAGTATCCAGGAGACAAAAAAAGAGAGGAGGACTGGAGTCCTGGTGAAAAATATGATGGCAGCAAAGCACTGTTACGGCCACAGCACGGAGTTATTAAGGAGAGGCAGGGAAGAGTAACATCTTTTATAGGACCAATTTATAGTGTTGGGAAATAGGCTTATGGGTACAGGCACCCTCTCATAGGAGAATGGATGTGCTTCCTCTCGGGCAGCATCCATTAAAGGGATGTATTTGGACAGGGTGGTGAGGAGCAGCAGCACAAAAATCCTAAAATAGACACGGTGATGTTTCTTTCTGTCTGGCTCAGCTTGCGCAAGAGTTTCTGCTGCTTGTCCAGCAACTTGCCCAAGGGGAGAGGTTTCCCTCTAGCACCATACCCACCTCCATCCCAAAGCCGGCCCAGCGTGGCAGGCTCGGGCTGCAGAGCCATTCCTGCCATCCAGTTCAGTGATCTGTCATTTCTGGAAGTTTTATACAAACACTGTACCCCTCACATGGCTTCCATGCTTCTCTTCTCCCCTTGTCAGCCTTGGCATTATGTGTGTATATTCAAGTGATGCCCCTAGCAGGAAATTTCACATCCCAAGGAGTAGGGTAATGACCAGGGAAAATCCAAATCACAAGGCAGGAAAATTAGGGGGGGATGGGAAGGGGAGGTGTTAGGTGCTAAATTCTGACTTACTGAGTCAGGGAGATGAGTGAGCAAACACAGATGGATGGAAATGAAAGACCATTTTTGTCTTGTCTCTGAAATCCTGTCCTTTTGTATATCAAACTTCTGCTGCAGAAGGGAGATGGGACTGGGAATGGACTGGGAAGGGACTGGGAAGGCAGGAGATCAGCAGTGCAGTGCCGTTGGAGGTCCCTAAAGCAGACTGCAGTCCCCTGGGGTGACAACCAGCTTTTTGCTCCCAGCTCTGTCCCACTGAGCTGTATAATTAATTATAGAATTTTTATTTAAATTCTGGCCCAATATCTGTGACTTTTGGCCCATTCCTTGCTGTTGCCATCAGTCCCTGCCCACCAGGATGTGCCGCTCCAATACAGAGCAGAGCAACACCTTGACCCTTGTGCTCCCATATGAAATATTTGGCATGTTCCCTGCCACGCTCAGGCAAGCCAAATATTCTTTCCTTTGATTTGTTTCAGATACACCAGGCATAAACCTCAGTCCCTGGCCTCTTGTTTCCATGTGATGAGACTGGCTCAGAAGAAGGCAGGGACCCATCTTTCTCTGTGCTGGGTATCCTCAGCGCGACTGAGGCTGAGCAAACACTCTCAGTTTCTCCCCTTTGCTACCTAAAATCACCTCCCAATCCCATCACCTCTTCCTTTCCAGCTCCAGTTGCCATTTTCTCCAGGTGAACCATCAGTGCTGGGTGCTCTGGTGGAGCTGCAGTGACCTTTGCTGTCACTCGGTGCCTCACAGCGGCCAAAGCCCAGCCAGGTGGGTGCTGGGGTGGCCACTGCCCTCAGAAGCACTGCCAAAGACAGAAGCTGTGAAAACCTCCTTTTGGGCCCCAGGTATTCCACACTGTTGGGAATGGAGCCCTGTGTTCCATTAAATCAGTTTTTTCCTGCACACAGGTGCTCAAAGACATCTCTGAATTGACTCTGTGCCCCAGGCAGATTTTGTCCCATATGAGTCTTTTACTTTCAATTCTTTCTGCCTTATTGCTAAACGAAAACTGCCCAAACTGTCCCCATGCACACCAAATAACTCCTCACTGAATTCCTCAGAACCACTGCTCCCTGAATAGGTGCATAATGAGCAGGAGCAATTTTCAATTACTTTAGAAAAGTAATTGGTTACGGAATTGTCAGAGAAAGGTTTGGGTTGGAAGAGACCCTAAAGATCACCCAGATCCAAACCCCCTGTCATGGGCAGGGACAAATTCCACTAGAGCAGGTTGCTCAAAGCCCCATCCAATGTGGCTTTGAACATTGCCAGGGATGGGGCATCCAGAACTTCTCTGGGAAACCTGTTCCTGTGCCTCACCATCCTCAGAGTAAAGAATTTCTTCTCAGAATCTAATCTCAACCTACCCTCTGTCTAAATCTAATCTAAACCTACCCCCAGGCCCTTTGTCCTTTCACTACAGGCCCTTGCAAAAAGCCCTTCTCCAGCTTTTTTTTAGGTCTCCTTTGGGTACTGAAAGGTGTCACAACGTCTCCCCAGAGCCTTCTCTTCAAGCTGAGCAATCAGCCCTCCTCACTCCAGCAAGTCCATGTCCTTCTTACACTGGGGATCCCAGAGCTGGATGCAGCACTGCAGGCAGGGTCTCACGAGGGCAGAGTAGAGGGGCAGAATCCCCTCCCTCAGCCTGCTGGTCACACTTCTCCTGATGCAGCCCAGGATGAGGTTGGTTTGCTGTCCCACCGAAGGCACAGCAAAGCGAGTGCGGGCTGGGGAGCAGGACTTGGCCAGGTTCCCATGGGAACGCTTCCCACATCCACTTGCTGTAAGTGGAGTACCTGCAGCTCTGGTGGCACTGCTGGGTGGATGTAGGACTAAGGAGAAGCCCTGGGATAGGGGACACCTGTTGTTGTGATGGGAAGTTGAAGCACTTACCCAAAAGAGCTTCAACCGTTGTCACTACAAAGGATGCTCCTTGGGGTTTTTGAGCAGCCAAGCAGGGGAAACCAGCCTGGGATCTGTCACTCCTGCAGCATCCTGTGAAAGGCAGATGCTGCCTGGTGCAGCCCTGAGATGGTTTTTGCCGGAGCACCCCACTGTAGTGACCATTGTGCTGCTGCTGCAAGGAAAGCCTTCCACAGGAAGTACACGGATTGAAGCAGCTCTGCTCAGTGCTGGATTTATTCGGGAACAGCTTCAATAGGGCACCACTGCACTTCCATTTCCTTCCAAGAAATACTCAGAATTTCCCAGCCTGCTGCATGGATGCCCTGCTCTCCAAGTAGCCATTGCCTGTAATTTTGACTCTGTCTTTCTTGCACATACATAGAAGTCATTTGTGCAGTTAAAACAACTTAAATGGGAACAAGAGGGGTCATTTTGACAACTGCTTGCATAGATAGAGGTGGGAAGAGTGTGGCCAACCTGGCAAGGGGAAGGCTGACCTCTTCTCTGGAGCACAGGGCTGAGAACTTCCTGCTCTGCTCCTCATGTCTCAGAAGGAAAGGAGCAAACCACCACCCCTTAACTGTGTCCAGCCCGAGTGGTGTTTATAGTGTCCACAATTAACTAGAGCACATCTACACATTAATTAGCTCTTTGTGCCCAGTTATTCTATTTTTAACCCTTATTACACCCCTCTGTCAGTGGGACATCTCCCCATCACTGCTGCCTGGGGGTGAGGGCAAAGGTGTCTGGATGGATGCAAAAACAGGAGCCAAGATGGCTCAGCTCATTCCTAGGGCTGCATTTCTGCCACAGAGATGCCGTGTAACCTTGGAGAATAATGACAACAACAGAAAATAATAAGCCTTTCACACAGGGAAGTTATGAAAAATTGAGCTGCTTCTGAAAGAAATAAATAGAGAGTAGCTCGAAGGAGAATTAAAGCGGTCAGCTCAGCTGTGGCACAGCCCCATAACCCCCAAGCTTCCAGAATATTCTTTCAGCATTTCTTCAGTGCCTCTAAAGCATCCTTTCAGCCCATTCCATGTCTGCAGCTGGAGCCAGCCTCACACACACCCAAACATCCTGGGAGGGAGCATCCCTGCAATCCAGCCAGCAGCTCCAGCACAGCTGCTCACACCGGGTTTGCAGCCTGGCGTCGCCAACGCTGGAGTTTCATGAGGGCGTCATCAACTGTTGGGGAGGAGAGAAAATCATCTTCTCTCTTCTCATTTCTGACTGCCTGAAATGAGGTCTGGAGACTGAACATCTCCTTAATGTGCCAGTCAAGGCAGGGACACTCCCCTCGTTTATTGCAGAGCCATGGTCGGTCGCAGAAAGACGAGTTTCCATCTATAGCCTGGAGACACACACATGGCCCTGGCTTCCCAGCCAGAGCCACAGTGGGGCAGGAGAAGGAAAGCAGCAGAAAGAAAAGTGGGGATGCAGACTAGAGCAGAGCACCCACAGAATGTCTGAAACCATCCAGCAGTGTAGGTCCTCCAGTGGCACCTGCAGAGCGGGGTGGCTGCTGCCTGTCCCAGCTGGGGTTAAGCCTCTGCCTTCTGAAATCCAAGCCTGGCATCACCAAGGTACAAGGGGATTCATGGATCACAGTGGAAATACAGGAGCAGACAGCACAGCCAAGTTCATTCAGCAGAGCAGAGTGATAAATAGAGAGCAAACAGCCCATTGCATGCTAATTTCCCACGAGGATCAATTAACTGTAGTTAAAAAATATATTTTTAATGTCATAATCTTCAACTGTCAGTGGCTGATTGCAGTCACAAAGTGGAGCCAAAAACCTCAGTCAAAGATGTTGGTTCCTCATTAAAAAACCCCACATTCTGGCTGCCAATATCAGCACCAGGCAGCCTTGTACCCAACAGAGACACAGGAACCAGCACAAGGGACACCGAGAACAGGCCTAATGCCAAAAGAGTGTTATGACATTTTATTAAATAAAATACGCTTATTTAGCCACCTCTAAATAAGGTGGGTGTATTTCCCACTGTTTGAATCTGTTCAGCTATGGAACAACATCATTACTAACATCTAGGCGAGCATTTAAAGCAGCAGAGAGCTCAACAATGCTGCTGAAAGCTGATTTCCATCAGCAGAAATGCACTCCTCTCTGAGCTTCCCAGGAGAGGCCTCTGTGGTCCCACCTGAATTCCTGCTCTGCCAACAGTGGAGCATCGATCCCAGCTTTCAGAGGACCTGCAAGAGGAGGAGGGTGCATTTCAGGAGCTAAACCCCTCATCTCTGGGGTAAATCTCACCTAGTGGTTGGTGGCTCTTCAGAGCGTGTTGCAAACAGTTACAGTTGTCCCAGCCACACTGCAAAGGCAACAACCTCATTTTTAGGAGAGAAAACAAAAATCCAGAAGTGATGTAATTTGCCCAAAAGAGATGAGAAAGTCATTCTCGGAGCAAGGCTGGGAAGGGAAATCCTGCTCCTGAACCCACAGAGAGAATTTGGGTGTCTGTATCCCCAGTGCTCACTGCATCCCAGGGAAGCTCCTCCCCATTGCTCATTTTTTGCTTGTTTTTGTCTGCATCACACTTTGCTGCACCCTGTGGTTTGTTGTACCTGGTCCTGAGTTTATTTGATAGGGAAACATTTCCAACGTGCTCTTCCTCAACCTGTGAAGCACTGGTCACAACTGTGGCATTGTACAATTACCAGTGGGTAAAGGCTTGGTTGATTTTATTTGGACTGCCCCCACCCTGAAGCTATAGCTCAGTATCTTACTGAGTTTCACCCAGGAGATGAGATTTGGCACCTCGGTCCAGCAGCTCCCTGCACTCAAGGGATGCAGCCATAGGTACTCTGTGAATCCCCACATTACTGGGATAAAAGCAGCTGCAACTCAGGACCGACATACTATAATTAGGCCAGACGGAGAAGTGATTAGTATCAGGCTACATCCTGAGGATGACAGTAGCACCATGGTGCTAAATAAAAGCAGTTCCACGTGGTGCTGGTCAGGTTATAGTGGACCTTGTCTGCTACCTGTTTACTTTGCTTAAAAGTGAGCTGCAGACAGTGGAGCCATCTTCATCCATCCTGCAGGAAAACCCACAACCCCACAGGTTTGCTGTCACAAGGGGAAACCCTAAATCCAGCCAGGAGCCTATTGGAACTGGACACTTCCTCTGCCGCTGGCTTTACTGCACCCCATTCCTCATCACCCTCACACACTGTCTCTGCAAGCTGGAGGCTGAGGCAAACACCTGGACTCTGGGCTGCTCTGCAGAGCACATGCTGGAAAACCAGTAGGATGGAAGACTGTTGGAGAAACAAAATGAATTTTCTTATATTTAGTAAAAGATACACAAGAAAGAAGTCATCACTAGAAATGTGCTGCGTCTGCCTCGAGACTCGAGAGAAGGCAGCTCTCAGAGGAGGTGGGGAGAGGGCAGGACAGAGCAGGTACATGCACAGGAGGGAGAGAAATCGCTGTTCTCCATATTGCAGCCCTTCAAAGCCTCTAAAGAAAGTGCCTGGGCTGGCCCCTGGTGGCTGTGGCCTGGGTGATAAACATGAGCTCCACAGTTTGGTCAGTGCCATTTTAGCACTGTACATCAGTAAAAATGTTTCTTCTTTCTGAAGAATCCGTGGAACTTTTGCCACTTAAAAAAAAAAAGCAGAAAAGGCAATATTAACAAGTAAACCTACGGCAAGCTACCTTTAATAGCCCAACAGAAAAAAAAAATGTAGATATAGGACGTTACATATATAAAGTTAGCAGCAACGTTCCATCATAATACTCCATTCCTCTCCCCTCGTGACACTGGTATGAGATTGAGGAAATGTTTTTAATATGCCTAAATGTATAATTATCATAAACATATTATAATATAAACATTAAAAAAGCATCTGCCTAACCTCACATGCTTAAATAATAACATATTATTATTATACATTTTAATATGCATATGTATAATTATATATAATTCACAAAATATATTTACAATAAATATATGTATATATAACACTATTTTTTTAATGGGGGGGTGCAGTGGCAGGAGAGGGAGCCTGTGCATGGGGCAGACCCTCTGCTCCTTTCAGACAGGGAATGTGGTGGTACTCCTGTTTGACAGGGAGCAGGGCTATGGATGTGCAGAGAGGGGCAGGGCGGTGCGGCAGGGGAGATGAGAAGATTTATGGCAAGAATGGAATCATGCCTCTCTGATTTGCAGAGAGAGCACACAAGTCACAGTGACATGGAGTCTGAGTGACCCAGGTTTCCCTGGACTGGGGACACAGGGTCGCTGTGTTCCTTCCATGCTGGGAGCACGTTCCCTGTCTGCAACAACATGGAGGCAGGAGGAAGGCCAGGGCAGCCTCAGGAACAACGTGCCAAGGCCAACAGCATTCTGGTGTTAGCACTGCATTTTACAGGATCTCTGAGGCTCAGGTAAGGCAGAGCAGGGGGAGAATTCAGTGCCAGCAGCAGCAGTGGAGCCAGAGCAGCTCCTCCTCGGCATGGCAGGAGCTGATGTGTTTCTATGGAGCTGTTACGCTCTGGCTCCACGATGCTCCCGGGTGCACTGTAACCTCTGTCTGCACCCACAGCCAGGGCTTTCACATTCCAGAGAGTGGCTGCTGCACGGTGTGCTCTTCTAGCAATATCCAGGATGGCTTAAAAGTAGGCTGTGCACTGTTGTGAACTCAAATGGTACTCTATTAGTGTTTATTAATTTATTGAATAAACACCAGCAAGGTTAGATGCTGTCTGTGGCTTTGGCTTCTCTTTTCCACAGCATTCAAAGCAATTACTTTCATGAAAGCAAATGGTCCATTTAGCTGGAGAACCTATAAGGCAGAAATGAGATCAGATTCCTGAACAGATGTGTCCTCCTCTAGAGGGATTCGGCGTCTGTGAGGCTTCGAGCTGACACCAGGCAGAAAACACCTCTTAATTCCACTATATATGAGCTGCACAGCAGAGCTGGAGGTTTTATCAAAGAGCCAGTTCCACACTTCAAAACAATGGCAAGCACCAGAATTTTAAAGCATTTCATGTATCAGAGAAGGGGAGGGAGAAAGGATGTCTTTCTCTTGGGGATGGCATCATCATAAAAGCTCCTAACCCCAATCCACTAAATGAGTGCCTCTTCCTCAACAATGCAAAGAAAAACGCTTTTGCTCATTTTTTGCACACACAGACCTGAAGAGGGGGCTGGAGGGAGCCCACGGCTACCACATGTGCACACATTGTGTAACGCTTTCCCTCGGCTGGTGCTGTGTCGTCTCAGGAAACGTCTAAGCTCCCCACCCAGCTCAGTTCCAGTCTAGTCAGGAGCAAGTCACAACTCCCTTGTGTCAGTTCAGCGACTGCTCCGAGAGCCAGCAGCAAACCACAGCTCAGGCCATGCCCTGGGAATATGGCAAAACCCTCCTGGAACAACAGACCTCAACCATGCCAGGAAGACAGTGCGTCCATCCACAGCAGGATCCCTCAAACCAACGCCCAGGACTGCTCCTGTTGTTCACATCTGCCTGGTGAAGTCCCAGCTCACACCCCGTCCTCCAGGGAGAGCAGTGCTGGCATCAGCCTGGCAGCCCCGTGCTCCAAACACTGCCCACACCCCCAGGACACACTGGAGAAGTCTCCCCTCCTCTGAGCATCTTCCCCGGCCCACACCCTGAGCCCCAGCGCGGTGCAAATGGCAGGAGGCACAAAGGAAAAGCCATCACCGACAGCCCCTCTGGGCAAAGCACGTCAGCAAGGCAGCACACGGAGCTTGTGCCGCTCCTGCCAGCTCCCTGCCCTGCTCCACAGCCAAGTCAAAGCCTCAGGTCTCAGGGATCCGCACACCCGAGCCTGGCAGCTCTCCTGTGTCCCGAATTAGCCGGCATCGAGGTCTTTTGAAGCAGCTCCAGCCCTCAGATGTAGGGACACGCAGGCCCTCAGCGGTAACCGGTCCTGGGGCCACATCCAGCTGGGACGTCCATCCTGCCATCCCTGATTTGTGCTCGCACTCCTCACGGCCGGCATCCGTGCCCATGTGTTCACCTGGCAGCATTCCCAGCCACGGGCTGCCTGACAGGGCCTCAGCTGCCAGGTAGTGATGCATTTGGAGAGGGAGGCCTGAGCAGGACTGTAAATACTGTTCCTTCAGCCTTGCTGCTCCTCCAGCACATGGAAAAGAAAGGAACGTCTCTCACCTGATGGTGGCTGCAGTGTCGTCTCAGCCTCTCCTCAAAGCAATCACAAGGTAAAGGCAGAAGAGGGAGTATACTCCTCACCAACTCAACAGATGCTGAGGAAAACTAAAGTATCTGAAATCACACAATCTTACAAATTGAGGTTGGCAGGAGTGGAGATCAACTCTCGGGAGCAAAGAATGGTAGGGGCAAACCCAAGAGTCAACATTTATCACCAAGGCACATGGGATCAGCTCTCACTCACTCTGGGATGTATAGGCCACAGACATTTTCCAGTTGGGTTGTGCTTGGGATGCTTCCATGAAACAGCACATGCATGAACACAAAGAGGAGGTGAGGGCAGCTCCTCTCAAGGGAGGGGGACAAGAATGCTCAGTCCTGACACCATCAGAAGACACAAGTGGTTTCCAGAGCTGTAGGGGTTTTTTTTTTATACTTCTTAAATCTTTCAGACATCACAGGAGCTTTCAGTAACATAAAGCACCCCTGCTGCTAGAGGCCCTGCTGTGTGTAATAGCCTGCCTGCAGAAGGAGATGAGGGGGATGCTGCTGGCAGGAGACAATACAGCAGAGAATTTGAGCGCACGTCTCAAACCACGAGCTACATATAAGCCTACAAACGTGTTCTCAAAAGAGAGATGGACAGAAAATCCAGGCTTATTTCCTCCTAAAGAGCAACTATGATGTTGACTTGGAGAGCACACATCCCCTGCCTTTGACCCCAGCCTCGTCTTTTGTGGGATTTTACCCCAGTGTCCTGATCTTTGGTGTTACTGCTGCAGAGGGACAGTAAGGATCACATGAAGGAAAAAGCAGAAAGCTTCAGCCTAGGCATGCTGCAAATGAGAGCACTCTTGAGCCTCAGCATTTTGCAGCCATTACTCAGAATTAGACAATACTCTTCATTTAAAATAAATAATTTCTTGTATATTTATTTAGTTGCAATCATGTAACAGGTAATATTCCCAGGAAGGCAATCAAAAAGGTGGCTTACATTATGATCAGCCTATGCAGTCCTAACAATCCCTTTTTAACACTACTATTGACAGATGTAAAGCTTTTTACACACTGAGCTAATTTTTTGACATTGTATTACCAAGGTCAGAAGATCAAAGCCTCCTCACAGATTATAAAAGAGAAATACATAAACAGTGGCTTTCTGTTCAGCAAAATACTTGTCTGTTTAGAGGCCAACCTGCCACGAACAAGTCTGCAACATCCACTTAGTTCAAGAACATCTCATCACTGAGGATGATTCATTTTACATAGGAGTAAGACACAAGTAAAAGCTGAGCAAACAGCTCCCCAATATCCTCCTGATCTGGACCAGGAGGAAAAAAAAGAACCCAACAACTATCCTGACACTAGAATTCCTCCTCTTAATTCCAGCCTTTGAAACCAAATTATATGAAAAGTGTTATTAAGTCCTTACTCCTATGAAGGCCAAGAAAAGCCATGTGGTTTTTTGCCAGAGTAAGAAATAAAATTGCAGTGAACAAAATATTTGACCAGAACATTGCCTGTACTTTATTAAACCATAAAATTTAAAATTAAGCTCCAGAAGGTATATAGAAGTAACCCATCACTGTGTCCCAAGGGAGGCAGGTGTGGCAGGAAAAGCTGGTATCGGAATGGTAGCACAGGCATGAGTTTGGATTAAGTGTCCTGTGAGACTCAACCTAAACTGTGCACTGCAAGGGAAATGGATGCTCCTCCCCTCCTGCCTGCTCCAGAGCAAGCAGATATGCAAAATCCAATTCTGGCTAATTGACCAAAACCAGTGGCACAGGGGGTATGGATGTGAGTGAGACACACTGGTTTCAGTCACATCAAAAAATGGAATCTGGTCCCTGGATTATGATCACCTAATAGCTACTGCCTGGTGGGATAAAGGGCTGGAGGAACACAGCCCAGAGATGCAACACTAAAAGATAGGTACACTAATATTAGTTACTTTATATTCAGCAAGTTACTTTCCTAAATTAAAACTGAAATGCTGGGTTTAAGCTCTGTGTTAGTCAAGCTCTCAAGAACTGCCAGCTGAATTTGATAAAGCCACAAAAGAGGGACTGATCTTGTGTCTGAAATTATTTCCCACTACATTAATTTTTGGCCCTGGTAAGCAAGTTGGGGTTTTGTGTTGCTAATACAAAGCAACCAACTTAAAAGAAGGGTTTGTACTTACTCTGAAGGAAATGGCAAGTAAATACAGCTGTTAACATACAAATATAAAACAGAGACCTAAAATCCAGCTTATCACATACATATTATAAAGGACTTTACCAAAATAATTCAGAAATTGAGCTGTGGTCATACATCAAACAAAGTCTGAAGAGATGTTCCATTTCTGAATTAGACTGTTACAAACAAGGAGCCACTTCACATCCACCCCTCCACTCAGGACAGTTAAACTGCTCCACAGAAGTACATCCACAGGACCAGAACTTGTTTCTAGTATTCAAAATCTCAGCTGTGCCTGAACTGCCCAGGAAACAGCAATTGGTATGGGGGGGAAAAAAGGAGGTAAACTATTTTAGAGACTGAAGTTTCTTGGCATTGATACAGACACAAGACAGCTAATCACTAACAGGGTTCATGGGGCACCTCTAGGACCACAGCTTTTAAAAGGGCCAAGTTTATTCCTAGCCTGCCAGTATAGCCTGCCAGTATATGACTGCACATAAATGTTGTCATCTGCGCAGATTCCTGATCCCCAAATCTTCCCTTAGGATTTCCTATGCCTTGTACAGTTCAACTGCAATTGTCAGTTAAACTGGGATATTCCTCACCCCAATTCTCTCAAAGAGAAAGAACTCACTATTTCATTTGAGAACCAGAATCTCTAGATTTGGTTTCCTAGTACACCTAAGAAAGAAAAAAAATTAAGTTCCTTATCAATACTTCAGTTCCAGGTTATTAAGCAAAAAACACCCAAACCAACCCAGCCTAATTACCTTATTATGTAGGTGCTTGCAGCACTGTTGACTGATAGGTGAAACTGAATTCTGAAGTACAGGACAAAACAAGTAGTTAATTATATTGAAATGCACTGATAGCAAGTTTAACAGGATTGTTATCAAGCAGACAGAAGTGACATCTTAAGTCAGTTAAGTCTCAGTTGCTCACCTTTTATATTTCTGTTGTTCTGGATGCTCCAAGACAGGTCTTCCTTAATTTTTAGTTGATAGCTATGAACTGCTTGGCATCAAAAGGATGTGATCACATTTTGTCTAGCATTAGTCTTGCCTGTGACAAGCTACTCCATTTAAATAGACTTTCCTTCACACAACCCTGGCAGACAGCATTCATTACCAAAGCCGAACAAGTTATGAATAATGTGATTTATTCTGTAATTTTTGGCTCTCTGTTCAAGATACCAAAGCAGATAATATATCTCTATTAATCCTCTTTGGAAATCTTCAGACAAATTCACTCGTGTTTAGAGCTCACTCAAAACCTCTTGAAAGAAGTTAGCAGCAAATAAGCTCTGCAGGAGCCTTAGCAGGGAGGTGAAATCTGTTCACTGCCTACGTATTTTCTGTGGAACTCATTTCATTATCTGCAAGAGCTATCAAGAACTACAGCACATAACTCATTTCCAGACTGGTCTGCCAGAATCCTTAAACAAATTTCAGAGGGAAAAATTAAAACCAAGTTTTCACAGGACGTCATTTCAGCAGTAAATTTCTTCATGTGAACTTTCATCAGCAATTGCAGGAGAATATAAAAACCCAGTAAGTTTTAAATGTGTGATCCTGCCCAAGTACTGCTTGTGTGAAGAATTGTAACAAAAATGGTAACAAAAGTGTCTTTTAGATTGGAGGGTACAAACTGAAGTTAATCCCATGTGGACTAAGCTCTCAAAAATGCTAGAGGGTATGACTGAAACAGAAAGGTAGTCAACCAAAAAGGGAACAGCTACAAACCAAGAAACTAACAGAGTGAAAAAGGGTAAAAAAAAAAAAAAAAAAACAAAAACAAAAAATGCCCAAGAAAAATAAAACCCCCAAACAGAAAAGCCCAAACCACTACACTCCATCACTTATACCATACTAAAAACCCATGAAAATCAGAAATGCTTCCAAATTCAGCACTAAATTAAGTAAGAAAGGAATGGAAATGACAACAAATTGCTGCTTCTTAGCACTGTAGCTCAGAGAGCTCAGTTCAGCTCCAGGCTCTACCTGGTACTATACTCACCAAATTTGCTTTCCTGTGGAGCAGACAAATTTCACACCCTTAAAAGAACCTCACACATACACTACTTCAGCCAAGTCAGTATCCCCAGTGTTTCCTAGATCTGCCCCAAGGAACTACGCCATGCGTTGAAGAAAAAAAGGGGAGGGAAAGCTGATCACTTTTTAATCAATATAACCCGTGTGTAATATTTAAAAATCAAGACTAAAACCAGGCATCATTTAATGTATTTTAATAGCAAACTTACAGGAACAGCACAGAAGACAGACAACATTAAAAACATGTACTTGCATGTAGGACAACTCAGTTAGAAAAGTATAGTGAATGGATGGAATCTACTGTATGATAAAAATGCTACAAACACCATTTAGTTGCCATTGATAAGAAATTTACTTGTTTAAAAAAATCCAAATGCTGGCATTGTCCAGAAAAATTTGACAGGTTTATTTATAATTTTTTTTATAAAGTTGTTTTGGTGAAGAAGTTTCAACAATTCATTTTTTTTATTTTTTGACCACATTAATTGTTTTTATGTCCCCTTGTTTAGATTAAAAATCCACACACAAATGAAAATGGAAAGAAAACTTGCCAATACCCAATTCTGTCCCCTATTTTTCCACTTGCAACCATATACTTAAGGTACCTTTTAACCCCATGGAAAAAATATCTAACGTTCATTACTACCAATAACAGGAAGAAGATTTTGCTTCGAGAATGACAAACCCATCGTGGTGAGGTTTAGGCACGCTCCCCACGTATGCGACGTGCTAGCTGGATATCTTTTGGCATGATTGTGACACGTTTGGCATGGATAGCACACAGGTTGGTGTCTTCAAACAGGCCAACCAAGTAGGCTTCACTTGCCTCCTAGTGTGGAAGAAAAGAGGTAAGAACATTTTCACTCCCTGAGCACCAGGAAAAAAAGAATCGTAGTTAAGAATTAAAAGTACAATGTAACACAGCATTAAGTTGGGGTTTTGATCTTTATTACTCGTAAACATTAAAAGTTTTAGATTTTCAGAAACTAAAATCCTCCATTTTCTTATAAAGCACCAAATAATAGTCTATGTCTAAAGTAGTGTACTGCTGCCATTTGGTAGGGACATCCTCCAGAACACAACGGAACTAATATTCCCATGGGACTCTCACGAGATAGGAAGGGGTTAAATTACCAAAAGGTTAGTTTAAGAAATTCTCTTTTCAAAGGCTAGGTTATACTGTTTGAGGCACTTGTCTGCTGCCTCTTCCAGAGTATGAGTTCCTGACCATCAGGTGAAATTGGCAGGTGCCAGGGAAGAGAAGAGCAGGTATTCCTTCCCAACACACAGTTCAGGCACACAGTTCCTGCCACAGATACTGAAGAGGTTGCTTAACTCAAAAGTCAAAAATTAGCTGAAAAAAATATACTGAGAAGTATTAGAAATAAGAGAACTCCTTTAGTTCAGGAACTCCTTGAACCATCAAAACCACGACCTCAGTCAGAATTACCATCAGACACTTGTCCTGTTCCTGTACTTTCTTCCTGCCTAAGCATGTCCTGCCTATCTGGGGACACAGTACCACAGAAGGTTCTCATCTCATGCCTATGAGAATCAGGGATCAGCACCTGGGAGCACAACAACAATGCTGACCACAGTGGTTTTCCCTGTTACTGAGCACCTGCAGACAGGATTCTGACATAGACAGATGCTCAGCTGGGCCTAAATATTCTCCTGACTCCTGTTAAGTTAGCTGCTGCTAAGCCCAGCACAGCAATGGTAACTGTTTACACACTTTTGGGCTGACATGGAATTCTAACACCTATCAATCTCCTAGGAAGCATCTTTGTGTGCCAGTATTGGACACAGCAACACCTGGGCTGAGAAGGTGGGAATGATGGGGCTCAATTACAGAAAGGAGGTTGAGGTCACCCTTCCTACAATACACACAAGAGAGAATCTTTTGTGAACCACTTCATTGCCAGGAACTCCAAGAATCAACTTACTAGGTTCAAAGAGCCTGTTTAAAACCATAAGATTATCCAATACGAAGAAAGGAGAATATTTACTACAGCAGATGAGGACTACAGTCATTTCATATGCAGTAGGATATGAGAACCCCAACAAAGTTTTGTCACATCACTACGTGAAAAGTTAAGACACTTCACCAAATATCCATGCTGGCACAAACAGCGTGGTACCCAAGGGGTTAAAATTGGGGGTGGGGGTGTGTTTAATTTATTTTACTTTTTTGAGTTTGTTTGTTTATTCACATATGTAAGCAGAACACACTAGGAATACACTAGGAACAGTAGGTGACCAAGTTCTATATCAACAACTCCTTAATGCAAAACCAGGAACGTTCAAACCAGGAGCCCAGTGAAAGTGTATTACCTACTAAATTTTAATAGGCAGTTCTAGATAAAGAGACACACAGATAAACCTCAGGATTTAAGAACTGCCACGCAGAATAACTAAAAGCAAAAGCAGCAACTCTGCAAACACACAGAGCCACCTTTTGAAGCTAAGCATATGCCCAAGTTTATGGGCTCTCATGGCAAATGTCTTGGCCCTTTATCAACTGGAAGTCATTAACTAGAAAGAGATCATTTTGCCTGCATGTCAGACAGACTACAATTACAGATAGGTTCTGGAACAATCTCTCAACAGCTAAAAGAACAGTAAAGATCCTTAATCAGGAGTGTCTCTTATCACAAGAGGGAGATGTTCCCATGATAAGAACTGAGTCTTCCGGGGTGTCCTAACTTAGATTCAGGAATTTGGGTCAGAAAGAGCAATTAATATTTTTCTCTCTGTATAATCTAAATAAGTTATGTAACTAATATATTTTAAAAATGTGCTCAGCATCAACTAGATCCTAGGAAAGCAGCTATTTCCCTGTGTTTAGATGTGGCTTACTGGGCTGTTTTTCTTTAGAGAGCATTTGAGGACACCATGACCTCCACTAGGACACCCCAGAACCAGCTTTACACGAAGTTTCCCTCTCCAGCTGCAGAGCTTCCAAAGGCAGAGCCTCCAGCAGAGCTCAAGGGTGGAGGAAAAGTTTTCCTTAAGCATCTTAATAAGATGCACGGTTCTAACTAATTGAGGGGCTATTTGAAAAAAAAACCAAAACCAAAGCAGCCCCCACAAAAACACACTTAGAGCTCTGTAAGGAGCTGCTGAACTGTCCCTGCGCTGTTTTATCCTATGGTACCCACAGGCATTCCCAAGTCCTCCGTGGGCAAGGCAAGGCTGAGGGGCGCATCCCTCCCTATCCGTGCGGGCCCCGCCCACGGCGGCAGCCACACCAATCAGAGGGAGCTCAAGCTAACCCTGGAAACAGCCCGGCCAATGGGGGCGCGGGGCGGAGCCCCCCGGCCCCGCTCCGGGGGCTCCAGGGAATCCCGGCTGCGGGGGCACTTCCAGCCTGCCCCGGCACCCCGGGCTGCCCCGGCAAGGCTCACCTGCAAAGCACCGATGGCAGCGCTCTGGAAGCGCAGATCTGTCTTGAAGTCCTGAGCAATTTCACGCACCAGACGCTGGAAGGGGAGTTTGCGGATCAAAAGTTCGGTGGACTTTTGATAGCGCCTGATTTCACGCAGAGCCACAGTACCCGGCCTATTAAAATAAAATAATGATAAAAATTATTAATATTGAAAACATTCTGCATCACCTTAAAAATAGGGGTTCATCCTCCAGACTAAACCAAGCACCATCCACTTCCACTTTCCCTAGGAGAGTCCCAGCTTTTACAACACAAAATCAGCTCTGCTGTGGCAAAGGGTCACTGTCTTCTCACCACCAATCTGTGCCAGCTTCCACTGGCTTCAGCAGGGATCCCTCAGGCAGACTCCCGAGGCCTGACTTCACCAAGGGAAGAGTTGGCCAATGTGCACTGTCCACCTGACACCAACACAGCTCAGTGCGGACGTGGCAAACCACAAAGCTGCCCCAAGTTCAGCTGTACTACAGGTACTCTCCCAGTAAGGGGCCTGACAGCAACTCTTATTTTAAGGGAAAGCTGGTGATTCTTTCCTACTGTCAGCATTCACAGAACTAACAAAATTTATATTCTCTATTATATTATCAGTCAAAAGTATCCAGCATATATATCCTTGTGTTAGTTTTGGTGTCAGAACGACAAATTCAGATTAGCAACATATGTTTGCAAACATGATGTCCATCTGTGAAATTAATACCACATTTATTTCCGTGGAAGCTTTGTCTTTTCCTGCTTCAGCTTTATTACTTTTCTCTCAATTGATTAATTCTGCCTCACACCTAGAGCAAGAATCACAGAATGGGTCAGGTTGGAAAGAACCACAGTGGGTCATCTAGCGCAACCTCCCTGCTCAAGCAGGGTCATCCCAGAGCTGGTTTCTTAGGATTGTGTCCAGATGGCTTTTGGACATCTCCAATGAAGGAGACTCCACAATCACTCTGGGCAATCTGTTGCAATGCTCGGTCACCTTCACAGTAAAGTTCTTCCTCATGTTCAGGTGGAATTTCCTGTGCATCAGTTTCTGCCCATTGCCTCTTGTCCTGCTGCTTCGCACCACTGAGAATAGCGTGGCTCCATCCTCTCCAGACTCCTCGAAACATTAATAAATCCTCTCTCGGACTTTTACATTGAATTCCCTATTCAAAACCCACTTTTTCCCGATCCACGTTTTCCCCAAGGAACACCTACACCTAGCCCAAAACCATCCTCCAAGCTGAAGCACGACTGTCGCCGTTCTGCACGGAGCCAGGACTGGAAAAGGTCAGGACTCGGGGGCTGTGTGACAGCTCTGCCGCCGACTCCGCTCCGGCTCGGGTGCCCCAAGGCCGGGTTTCGGGACGGGCGATGCGGGAGCCCCGGCGCATCCGCGGGTGCGCGGCTCCCTCTCGCGGCGGCTCCGTGCCCTGCAGGGCCCCCCGCCCGCCCAGCGCCGCGGCCGGATCCAGCCGCGCGAGTGGAGCACGGAACGCGCCGGTAACACTAAACTTGGCGGCGGCGCAGCCCTCCAGATAACCGCGGGTACAAAATTATGAACATTTAAAAGAACCGCCGAGCCGCGTCCGCCGCGGGGGGAGGGGTGTCGATTTTGTAGGCACCAGCACCGGAACGCCCGGGAAGAAGCTGATGGCAAACGTCGGGCGTCGGTGCCGCCCTCGGAATTTCTGGTTATTTTTACGGCTGGGGGGGGGGAACCCGCGCCTATTTTTATTTTTGGGTTTTATTTTGTTGTTATTTTGCCGGCAGGTGGGCGGCCTCGGGGAGCGGAGCGCGGAGGAAACGTGGAGGAGGCGGGGAGAAGCGCCCCCCGCCCTATCGGTCCCGCGGGGTGGGGGAGAGAAGCAGGGATTTTTTTTGGTGGGGGGAGGTTGCCCGGTACCGCCCCGCGGCCGCCTCTGCGCGGCGCTGCGTTACCTGTAGCGGTGCGGCTTCTTCACCCCGCCAGTGGAGGGCGCGCTCTTGCGGGCGGCTTTGGTGGCGAGCTGCTTGCGGGGCGCCTTGCCGCCGGTGGACTTGCGGGCGGTCTGCTTGGTACGGGCCATGCTCCTGCCGACGTCGCTGCCTTACACCTGCCGGGGGGAACGTGGGCAGACAGGGCAGGGGGGAGGTGGTCGCCTCGCTCAGCGTGCGCCCCCCACGGCACCTGCCCCCGGGGCGGGCAGCAGCGCGACCCTCGTCCCGCGCAACGCGTCCCTGCCCCGCCAGCCCCAAGCG